>JBBPDA010000001.1:29062969-29073602 GCA_037974385.1 Arnoldichthys spilopterus | reverse complement strand
ACCTTACTGCAATTGTCTAACACCTATTTCATTCCAAATTCAGCTCCCAATAGGAGTAGTCTCTGAAGTTTTAACTTCACCACATGAGTCTGAACTTAAGTATTTTTTTCCACATTGTGATGTGATAAAGTATGACTTTGCTCCCTTTTCTTAAACAGTGTTTTTGTGCATCTTGATTAAGTTCGAAACAATTAGAAAGTGTACCTCCATGTTGGCTTGACTATCGTATGGTTGTTTGCACCTGCATTACAATGGAACTGTGAATTTCATCTTTTCTAGATTGTTCAATGTTTTACTTGCTGCTAAAAGCATTTTTCATTTCGGTTTCTTCAATCTGATGCATTTTTAACCAAATTCCTAGATATCCTTCACAGGTTTTGGAATGCCTTGCCTCTGAAGCCCTGTGTTACCTGTGATATGGATTCAGACGTGTAGTAAATCTCACCTGTCCCCATAATCCACCTTCCATATCCATTAATATCTCAAGACCTGCTAAACAACATAAAGATCCATTTTTACTTACAAGATCTTGTGCTAACAGTTTGGTTTAATTTTCCCTTTTTAAATATCCGTGCCGTTCAGCTGCTTACTTATGGCCATATTTTCTATTAACACATTTTATTTCAGTGTTAACCTTTTCTAATTTTGTATATAGGCTGTTTGTTTTCTTTTCCCTATGTTTCCTGTCGTGCCATGCACAGTACGCTCTTTGTCAGGTAATTGATCTAGCTTTATTTTACAGATATTTGTCATATTGTAACATTTTGCATTGTATACGAGTGGGACTTTAGCCCTTTCTTTTGTATGTTGTAGGTCCTAATTTCCAAAATAGTATTATAAAAATTTTACAGTTTTCTTATTCTGATTACCATATTTCTATGAGCCATTCCATTAAAAAGTCTTCAAATAATTGCCCTTTACATCGTGAGAATGAAAACACCATTTCTTGAAATGACCATGTTTGATTTCCGTTGTTTTACCTTCATCAGTTTGTATTAGACTTTCACAGTTACATTTGTCAAACCTTCCATTTTAGTGACCTTCTGAACTGCGAGAATGCTATAAAAACTTGTTATTCATGAATTATACTCTACAGTACAACTACCGGATTCCATGTTCTGAGACAAGATATTATACTTTGTACAGTTATGTTTCAGTATCATGGTTTTGTTACTTCTCACACTGTGTAGGCTGCAAGTCTATATAAAAACTTCTCAATTAAATATGACGTTATGTGACTAATTTTGTTCTGTACAGATGTTTTGTGTATACTGACATCTTTTTTTTCAGGTTCTAGTTATCATTATACCTGTCCTGATTAAGTTAGTTATGTCAGTTCATCACTTCACTATTGGCTCCACTATACTTTATGTAAATATGAAATTTACTGTCATTGTGAACACACTCCATCACACAAAGTGCACCACTACCTTTGCATGTAAGCCATCCACACGTGGAGCAGCAGGCAGCTATCAAAAGTGCCAGGGAAACAGTGTACCCTGACGGTACCTTGCTCAAGGATACCTTAGTGGTATCTGGGCTGGGACAGTCCAATCACATGGGCAAGTCCCCTATGGTAGTGATTAGTTATATAGTTATATTACTGTAAATTCACTTGCCACTTTATTAAGTACTGTAGCTACAAACATTTTCTGTTTAATCAGCCATGTCAGTGTGACTGCTGTGCTGAGAATGATGATACCTGCTCATGGTTCTGTGTGGGTTTGGGAAAACAGATGGATTGTAATTGCAGACCTAATATAGTTTTATGGTTAGTGAACCTGTATGTGTGGATACAAGGTAGAGTCTAATAAAATGGCCAATGAGTGCACATAACTACTATAGTGATAGAAATTGAAGCTGACTACAACCCCCATCAGCCATTGCGCCTCGGTCTTTTCGGCAAACGTAAAGTGCTGCGTTTGTTATTGTCGAACACGCAAAAAATGCGAATTACTGGAAGAAGTGTAGTTTTTTGGGATTTACCTTAGACAAACAAAAGACTTAAACAGTTTAATATTTTGCATTTGCTTATATATTTGGCGCTTTTGCAAATATCCTCCTCACGACCTTACTTTGTCCACAAAGGAGACGCACAGCAGAAAAAGTTGGTTGGCCGATGCTGTCAGTGAAACAAGTCATGACCTGACCACAGTTCCTTTGCTCAAATGATAATTAACTTTAGTTCGCTATAAAAGGGAAGGACTACCTTGGGGAGAGTCTTCGCAGCAGCTGCTCCTGACAGGTTCCTTCCTCTTTCCGTTCCTGCTGTTCAGTCCAGACAGATCAGGCGGCTGCAGCAGTAGGGACACCCAGCGCAGTCGTGCAGACCCCTCTTCTCCAGCAGCCAGCCATGAGAGCGGGATCCGGATCTGTGTTTGTCGCTGCAGCTCTGCTCTTACTGCTCTCCGATGTTCTTCATGCGAGCTTGCTGAACACTCTTCATATTTTAGGCAGACACAGAGTTACAAGAAGTTTCCACCAGCAGAGAGTCGTGTACTATAAAACTTTATATTTTGAACAACAGGTGAGTTTTTTTTATCTCACAAAACTACATCATGTACGATGCAGGCATCTATACACAGATGAGAGAGAGACGGAGTGTGTGTGTGTGTGTATACATATATGGTGTAGCAGGCATCTATACACAGATGAGAGAGAGAGACGGAGTGTGTGTGTGTGTGTGTGTGTGTGTGTGTGTGTGTGTATATACATATATGGTGTAGCAGGCATCTATACACAGGAGCTGGTGTGTGTGCATAAAATCAAAATCACAGATTTTTTTTATGTTATGTTATTTTGCTGATCACGTGCAATATTCACCTCGCCAGTCGTTATCGGGTTTACTGTCCTGTCTTTTGGCTCTCTGCTCATACTATACAACTCGGTTTCCTACACGGATTTCCTTAATTTTCTCTGCTCATAATGTCTCCTCCACTGCTTTGTATTGTGTCTGCTGACCACCAGCTCTTCCGCTTTGCCTGCTAAGTAGAATAGCAAAGCCATGCAAGTTTTGGCACTGGTCCAGCCTGAAGTAGCATATTACCTGGTGCTGGACTTGTGCCAAGAGGGACTTTTTCTTTTAAATTGAAAGTGACTTTTAAAAACTCCTTTGCCATTTGCTTCACTCAGCTTTTGCTTCACTCAGCTTACATTTCTTTTACATGGCTCACGGACCAGAACGAGTGATGTGATGCTGTATACAATAACATGATTTTCCTTGCAGAAAACCTTTTCTTTGTATGGATACGTTTTATTTTTGGATAATTGTACTGTTGCTTCACAGTGCGTGAGAGAGGCTGACACAGGAAAAGCCCATCTTCATTAGGACAACAGCAGGCCTGCCGACAGGGCTGTGAACGTAATTACCTTTTGACCTGAACATATCAGATCGAAAAGGAATTGTTTAACAGTGTCTGTCCTGCTTGTAAAGCTTTACGGTGCCAGATTCATCCGCCAGGGCCTACGGAAGACTGAGGACATTTCCTGACCTTCTTGCTCCTTATTGTCCTGTCTTTTCCCTTCGTCAGCTCCTTACAGGTTATAATCAGTAACATGCAGCTATGTCAGTTTTAAACAGCTTTTCAAGGGCACTTTGGTGATTAATGGCCAAGAGGGTTTTTTTCTATGGTCTATGGCTTCCCTGGCGTGTGAACTGGCAAAGATGTACATCAGCTGATGTTTGCTTTGTATGAAGGATAGAAACACCATGGTCTTCTTCTTCTTCCAGCAGTTTCTGAAATATCACGTATGGTTCTTAGATTTTTTTAAACATTTGTCAGAAACAGAGTTAGTACAGAATGTCTGTACCGCATGCTTAATATTCTTTCACACAATAATTTTTAGAATGGTCCTCCTTCTTTCAGTGCTGTAACAGAGGGGATTTCCAGTAGGGAAAAATAACCAGTTAACATCAGAAATTCTTCTGTTCACAGTGACACACTGAAAAAGAGAAGTAGATCGGAAAAAGGAGAAGGTGCTGTGACGGATGTTATTTTTGTGATCTAAAAGTGCTTGTTTTAATGTCATTTTCGTACCGTTTTCTTCATATGTATGCACAGCAATTTGAACAGTTGTGTAAAACTATGCTTTAGAAATTAATTTTACTTACTTTTCTATATTTCTACATTTCTTCTTTGTGTTCTGTTAATCTGGAAGAGCAGCAAACAGAATCGTGTAAAGTTTAAATATTGTAAATGTTGAAAGAGCTGATTATAGAAAGTGGCCTAGATTCGTGTTTCTACACTTCTAGGGACTTGTGTTTGTAGAACAACACTGTCTTCATAGACTTGTTGATGACCACCAGGTGGCGCCATAGATCCAGTCTTTTGTTCACTTCGTTAATACATGCCACATTTGTGGTGAGAAAGCAGGGTAGTTAGCTTCTTACATGTGTTAAAGATTGTTCATTTAAATGCATTTAAAGACACTAAACTTCCAGTACACCTGGATCAACTGGATTTTTATAATACAAAACGTGTTTCTCTCTTGCTTTTTAACATGACTTTGAAGCTGAATTACTGTTTAAAGCATATGTAGGCAGGGACAAACATTTGACCCAATGCCAAGATCTGCCTGCTGGGAAAATGAAAAAAAAAAAATGACCCAGGGAATCTGTTTACTTCCATTGGCTAATAAAAGTTGTGCCTCTTTTTTTTTGTCTAAGTGGAGATGGGAGAGTTGGTTAGTAAAAAAAACCCCCAAAGATTCTGTAAAACATTTTTTATTTATTAGTTGTGAGTCAAGAAGGATAAGAACAGTTTAGAAACACAGCATCAGCACAGCATTGCAGTTTTGGGAACATAACTCCAAAGTCCACCCCACTGCCACCTCCTTATTAAGCCTAAATCTGGAGAGAGGCAGTAAATAGGGATAGCAGCAGACGAGTTCTGGGATTGAATGAAAAGCTGTCACAGGGCTAGTGAAGCCGGAACTAATGTGGCATCCCTGAGGCCTGGCGTTGGATTTTAATACAAATTGAAGCTAATTATCCTTGCATCCTCCCCCTGAGGTTTCCACTTGACAATACCAAGATGGCACAGGGCCACATCACCAATGAGAACACCCAGAAATAACTGCTTTGTGTCTCTTGGACTGTATAGTGTATTAAGATCTGTATAGATATTTTACCCCTTTATGTATAGCTTATGTATGAAATCTGTAAAGGTCATTAATAAACAACGAGTAATACTGTATCATGTTCTGGGTTTGTTCTTTTGTAGACTGATCACTTTGGGTTTTTGGAGAATGGCACATTTAAGCAGAGGTACCTTCTTAATGACCAGCACTGGCATCAGAAGAACGGGCCAATCCTATTTTACACCGGCAATGAAGGAGACATCACATGGTTCTGTAACAACACTGTAATTCCCACATTTCATAATCAATTCAGTTATCAAATGCATTTAAATATATGTTTGAAAGCCTCATTTTGAGCTGGTGTGGGTATTCTAATGGTGCATTTTTGCCCTAGGGATTTATGTGGGATGAAGCAGAGGAACTGGGAGCTATGCTTGTTTTTGCAGAGCATCGCTACTATGGGGAATCCTTGCCCTTTGGGAATGAATCTTACAGCGTAAGCCAAATTGTATTGTAATGATGATAGTGACTTAAACTACATTTTCTTGAACTGTTGAATTGTCTGCTTTACAGAATGCCAAGTATTTGAACTACTTGACATCAGAACAGGCTTTAGCTGACTTTGCAGTGCTAATTGAAAACCTAAAGAAGACCATTCCAGGAACCCAAAACAGCCCTGTCATTGCAATCGGTGGGTCCTATGGTGGAATGCTGGCTGCTTGGCTGAGGATGAAGTATCCCAGTGTAGTTATAGGGTGAGTAATCCTTTCTCTACTTTTTAAATTTTGCAGAAATGTACATTTAGAATTTAGAGCTGTTTTGCAGTCATACCTAATTTAAACATCTTCCCAAGTGTGTTCTTAGCATTAAATAGGCTCATTGGACAAAATAATTACTTTCTACATAATTTCTTATGTTTGCCACATTGCCTTAACAGCTTCAGTCCTGTCAGGTTTACACTAAGATTACACTAGTCTCCTGAGATTCTTGGTCTGTTTTACTTTTGACCAGAACTCTGACCAGATTTTAATCCACACTTCCACAAACTAAGCACCTTTCAACTAGAGCTTATATGTGCCTGTTTTCTATGAGGGCAGTGGTGGCCTTGTGGTTAGGACATTGCCTTTGCGACCTGAAGGTCGAAGGCTCAAGTCCCAGCCTGGGCAACACTGAGGTTCCCTTGAGCAAGGTACTGTCCCTCTACACTGCTTCCCGGGTGGTGTTGATTTCGTTGTGGTGCTTGAGTGTGTTTACAATGACAGACAGTCACTTTCACTTTAGGATATAATAGCATTTGATTAGTTTGGAATCTGGTGATTTTGTTGGTCAGTCAGAGTGTTCTATCTTGTCTGCTGAATCAGTCACCCAAGTTTTGACCTCTTCCAAAATCTAGATTTGCAATCTACAGTTATGCAATCTTCTCATGGTACAAATGTACATTTCTTTCCAATTTCCACTCAGAATACAGAATTTACAGTATAAATATTAATATTTAACTGCAAGGATGCCAGAATCTGGAAACATGAGGACACGTATTGTTTGTTTCCCTCAGTGCTCTAGCTGCATCTGCTCCCATCTGGCAATTCACTGACATGGTGCCCTGTGGTGATTTCTACAAAATTGTCACCCAGGACTTTAAAAATACTGAAATCAACTGTGCCAAAAACATTCGGAGGTCATGGATGGCTGTCAGCAATGTGTCCTCAACAGGTTTGTATGGGAGTAAAAAATACTGAGGGTTGTATGTTTTCATTACTTTTACTTTACTTATGCCTGATCTGCAATGCCTCAAATGTTTGTCCTTCTCAAAAATCTGAAAATGACTATTTAGCCATTTTTTTCTCCATTTCTTTGTGATTTAAGTCTTTGTTTTTTCAATCATGCTGCTGGTTCACGTTTGGATTAAGAATTAAAATTGTTTACTTATCAAGTGCTTATTCCAGCTGCAGTAGTGTTGGATTCATCCTGCAAACTAGATGTATGTTATAATACTCCTAGTGACTTGCTTTAATTGATTGATCCTAGCTGAAGGTCTGCAGTGGCTGTCTCAGGAGTTTCAGCTGTGCTCTCCTTTAAGGGGAGAGGATGTGAATGGCTTCAAGGGCTGGCTTCAGGAGACCTGGATAAATTTGGCGATGGTTGATTATCCTTATGAGGCCAACTTCCTCCAGCCCCTCCCACGCTGGCCTATTAAGGTATTGTTCATTGTTCTGATGTTCACAAGTTGCCCTTAACTTGAAGTTTCATTTTTAATGTGAACAGTTGATTCAGATGTGAATTTAGCTGTCAAATGACATTAGAGGTTTCTGTCAACTTCTGGATTGCTTTAATTTAAAAAAAGAACTTTTCCACCTTATATGATGTCAAACATATTTATATGCACTTTGCTATTGGAGTCTATATATTTTTGGGTGGAGTGTTGTCAAACATCAACATCAGTTCAAAAGTACACAGAGTGTAACAGCTAGATTTAAACTGTGTTTTAAAGTACAAGGGAGTGAATTGCAAAAATAAAATATAGTTTTTCAATGAGGATGTGTTTCACTTGCTGAACAACATGATAATGATGTGCTACACCCCCACTGTCTCACCCCAGATGCAATGAAGTGCACAAAAAGCACAAAGACAGGTTTTTCACAAAGTACTGGAATGTTTGTATCTTTTAAAGTGCAATCCCACCATGCCCCTGTCAATGGTACAAAATTGATCCACTTTCTACTCTTGTGGCAAGACTACAAAGCAGCGCGGTCTATGGGATTTTCTCTGAAATGAATCCCTCATTAACGCTGTCCGAAACAAATTACTTGTGCTGATAAGGTGCAGATCTTTTGTAATTGCTTGTTTACCCCAGAAGCATCATTAATATTCATAAGGTGCTCATGTTCAATTTGTGCTCTCTCTTTGATCAGTTGCTATTGGTAGTTCCCCATTCTTTAACTCCTCTTTTACCACTAAGCTCCCTATTGAAAAACCCTTTCAGATCTTTAAGGTGTTCTGTGCTGGCTGCTCAGTATGATCCTTGAACAGAAAAAAATATTTACTGTGAAGAGTTATAGGAGCATCACTTTGCTCCACTGAATCGATCTATCTGACAAAGCAGAAGAGTTTCACTGGGGATGATGAATAATGGGATAATGAAATGTTGCTTTTAAGAAATGAAAGTACATTTAATTAACCCCTTAAACCCTAAACATTGTTCAGTTATTAATCTAAAGATTTATTATATTATAAAGTACTACCATTTTCAGTTAAAACTCAGTTAAAAGTAATATAAATACATTTGAGCAATTGAAGTGGGAGCCCACATGGTCTCCCACTTCTTAAGGATAGAAAATAAGTATAATTCTATAAAGCAAATTGAACCTACATTAAATTGGATGGATGGCTGGATGGATGCATAGATGGGTGGATAGATAGATGCATAGATGGATAGATGGATAGAGATAAAACATGCTACCTTCCATAAGCTAATAATAAAGAGTAAAATAAAAAATCTAAAGCAAATTGTACCTACATTAAATTGGATGGATGGATGGATGGATGGATGCATGCATAAATGGGTGGATGGATGGATGCAAAGATGGGTGGATGGAGAGATGGATAGAGATAAAAAAATGCTACCTTCCATAAGCTAATAATAAAGAGTGAAATAAAAAATCTAAAGCAAATTGTACCTACATTAAATTGGATGGATGGATGGATGCATAGATGGGTGGATGGATAGATGGAGAGATGGTTAGAGATAAAAAATGCTACCTTCCATAAGCTATTAATAAAGAGTAAGTAGAAATATTCTGCAAGTGCCAAGCAAATCAGGTGTCACATCTGTATTTGAACACTTTTGCTCCAACAAAGAGAAAATGGTCATTTTTGAACATTTTTGTCCAAATCAGATAATGTATGCGACCCCTATGGGTGTTTAAAGCAGTTTAGACAGTGGGTGCAAAGAGGGGGCCTTTTAATGACAAAGCTAATGTGATTATGTGAGTGACTGTGAGGAGCATTGAGGGCTTAGAGGAGGGAAATCTGTTGGCGGAGATGAATGTATAAGCCTAATCCCATCTGAAAAGTAGAGAGAAGATGCTTTAGAGAGCCACTGCATTTTTTGTCATGGTATAAGTCTTCGCTTGGACATGTCTGTAGCCTACCTCGTGCACAGACCACCTCCTTTTAGGGCTTGCACAATGGCCCTAGCAACAAACTCCATGCTAACTCCACTCTACTTGAACCCTTTAGCCAGTGAACACCCAAGCTCTGGCCCATATTAATTATGGCACAAAGGCATCACATACATTTTGAACAAAAACTTTGATAGTCTGCAACATAACTATTGCAATGTTTGCAGTCAGGAACTGCACAGTGAATTAGCTTCCAAAGATGAAACTAAACTTGATGTGTTTTTTTTCTGAGGTTCTTTGTTTGGCTTGTCCTTGTTGATCTTAAATAACTCTGGATTCTTTGTGCCAGCTCTCCAGCGATAAATTCTACTAGAGTGAAATTCCCTTCCACACAATTTCACATGCAAATCAAATGATTCCTTCGAGAAAGGCTTGGGACTTTTTCCACACTTTAAACTTGTGTAACCCTTCAAAAGAAAAATTAACCATTTGAATTATTTTGTAAGTCCTCTGTAGTTATTGCCTTTTTAACTCCTATTGAACTGTTAAATGTGGCATTTGGGACAGAAGGAAATATTACTATTATTATAACTTTGAGTCTATTGTTTACCTTAGATGTACCTTAAACTTAAAATGTGTGAAATATAATATGTGGGTGGGATTTTGTCATTTTCTCGTTTCCCAGGTGATGCACTGTGTGCCATATAGTAACAAGCTTTCTTTAAAGCTGGAGATCAGGTTAATGAGAAATTTCAGCACCTTAGAATTTATTACATAGAAGAACTGTTTACCAACAATTATTTGTTTACTGCAGTATTTCACAGATGATGTAATTAAACTTAAATGTGTTTTGTATAATACACAGCAGTTCAAATTCTTCAGCTGACATATTATGAACTATTGTTTGTAAATGTAAAATTTAAACCATTTGTTCAGTATAAACAATTGTTTTAATTCAATGTATAATTCATTGTTTTTTAATGTCATTGTGCATAGCTCCTTTGCAGAGATCTTTAGAGATTGCCGGAGATTGTGAGATAAGTGGTATGTGCACATAATATGTTACTATATTAAACATATTTTCAGGTTGTCTGCGGCCACCTCAAGTTTGATCCTAATGTACCAGACAAGCAGCTGTTACATGGCATCTCGCAGGCAGTGAAAGTGTACTACAACTACACAGGAAGTGCTGCTTGTCTCAACACCTCATTGACCGCTACTGGAAGTCTGGGCATCTGGGGTTGGTTCTACCAGGTAGAAAAGCATGATTATTTAGCATATTTGCATTCACTCTGCCCTCTGTATCTGTGTCTGTGTGAGTGTGAGTACACCAGTCAGCCACAACATTAAAACCACCGACAGGTGTAGTGAACTTTTGATTATCTCTTTTTCACATTACACTGGTACATGTCAATGTGTGCGATTATTTTTTTAAT
>JBBPDA010000001.1:29047736-29062869 GCA_037974385.1 Arnoldichthys spilopterus | reverse complement strand
TATATATATAAAAAACAGCAAGTGAACGGTCAGTTCTTGAAGTTGATGTGTTGGATGCCTGAGAAATGACCAAGTGTAAAGATCTGATTTACTTTGACGAGGACCAAATTGTGGTGGCTAGACAACTGGATCAAAGCATCTGAAAAACCGCAGATCATGTTGGCTAACCCCAGTGTACGGTGGTTCATACCTACCAAAAGTGATCCGAGGTAGGACGACCAGGGAACTGCTGACAGGGTCATGGATGCCCAGGACTCACTGATGTGCACACACAAGGAGATGTCCACATAGCCAGCGTAGTCAAATTCCACAGAACATCTACTGTTGCACAAAAATGTTAATGCTGACTCTGATAGAAAGGGGTCAGAACACACATTTCACCACAATCAGAACTGTTTCAGCAGTATAAGGAGGACCTACATGACATTAGGCAGGTGGTATTAATATTATGGCTGATCTGTGTGTAATCGTCATTATTATACACTGTGTGTATGTGTGCTGTTACAGATACTAATATATGGTATATTGTACAGAAGCAACTGATGATGCAGATTAAATAGTCCAGAACTTATTGTCCATTGTTGTGCTGGGTCATGTCTGAAAGGCTTCTTTCACTTTTCCTTTGGGCAGTCCTGTACAGAGATGGTGATGCCCATGTGTACAGATGGCATTCAGGACATGTTTGAGCCTCAGATGTGGAACTTCCAGGCATTTTCTGATGAGTGCTTTGCTGTGTTTGGGGTTCGACCTCGGGAGTCCTGGGCTGGCACTGTTTATGGCGGGAAGAACATTTACTCCCACAGCAACATCATCTTCAGGTGGGCAACATTTTGCTACAGTACCTGCATCAGAGGTGAGGCTGCTTGAATAATTGGTGTAATTTACGGCTTCCCGACCCTGGTCCTGGAGGACCCCCTGCTCTGCACATTTTAGTTTCCCCTGCTCCCAGCACACCTGATCACAACTAATCAGCTAATTAATAAGTTTCTCATGAATTGAAGTGGGTTTGTAAGAGTAGGGAAAATGCTAAAATGTGCAGGGCAAGGGTCCTCCAGGACCAGAGTTGGGAAACCAGTGGTTTTAATTATTAAGCAATTAACACCTAGATCTATAAACCAATCAGCCAAAACATTAGCACCACCTGCCTAATACTGTGTAGGTCCCTCTTATGCAGCCAAAAGAGCTCTGACTGTGGTGCACTGTGTGTTCTGATATCTTTCTATGAGAGTCAGCATTAACATTTTGTGCAGCAGGAGCTCCTTTTTGGGATCAAATCAGACAGGCAAGCCTTCACTCCCCACATGCATTAGTGAGCCTTGGGTGCCCATGACCTTGTTGCTAATTCACCAGTTGTTATTCCTTGTATCACTTTTGGTAGGTGCTAACTACTGCACACCTGGAACACACAGGTCTTGTTTTGCACTGTCTTGTTCTGTATCTGTCTGTCTTTGCACTGTATTGCACTGTCCTGCAACGTTTGCACATCCTTGCACACAATGCACTTTATGTTGTTAGTTGTGTAGTGTTTGTGGTCCTGTGTTTCATGTAGCACTGTGGTCCTGGAGGAACGTTGTTTCGTTTCACTGTGAACTGTGTGAACTGTATATGGTTGAAATGACAATAAAAGCCGACTTGACTTGACTTGACTTGACTCCACAAGACCTGCTCAGTCGTCTAACCATTACAATAGAGCCCTTGTCAGAGTGGCTCAGAATGTTACGCTTGCCTATTTTTTTCTGTTTCACGAACATGAATTTTAAGAACTGACTGTTCACTTGCTGCCTAATATATCCCACCCACCTGACAGGCGATATTTAAATGAAATAACAAAATAGTCAAATTCATTCATGTCACTTATATCATTGACATTAATGGCTGATCAGTGTATGTTGGTCTTCAAAAGCAGAACCAGAAAAACATCCCTTCTACTATTATGCTTCTTTTATTAAATGTTCTCAGACACTAAAAAATATACTGGAACTGCATGTCTTGTTGAAAAGATATTGTAAACCTTAGAATTCATAGAGACTGCTTTCATTTATAGCTATATTATTCAAATGTAATTGCAATATCCTTTTGTTTTAATCATGTAGTACACTATACAGTGAAGTCTGAAATCACTTAGGTTTATAATTTGTTGTTTTATTGTATAGTATGTGGTGTAGTATTCCATAAACATGTGTTTTACAATGAAAATTTAAATCTTATAAACCAGACACTGATAGGAATTTTTCTATTGTTTGAAACATTGATCCCAAACTATTGAAGGGTGACTTACATTTGATTACATTGTGCTTCGACAGATCAGAGTTTTTCATTAAATTCTAATCTTAGTATAATAGGTCGTGGTTGCAAACACACATATGGATTGAAACCTTCTGTGAGTGAGAAATGTTGAGTTACATCATGCTTTTGTTATCACAGGCAATAACTGTGACCTGTGACTTTTATGTGTTAATATGCACTATTGATTGGAGCTTTTCTCTCTCATTTCAGTAATGGAGGTCTGGACCCCTGGATGAGTGGTGGTGTTACCAAGAACCTCTCAGACTCTCTGGTGGCCATTGTGATTCCTGATGGCGCTCACCACCTCGACTTGCGCTACAATAATGAATATGACCCATCTTCTGTCATCCAAGCCCGGGCCCTGGAGGTGAAGTACCTCAAGCACTGGATCAAACATTCAATAATTACTTGATCGCTACTTCGAGTAGTAGATAAAATTGATCAAGGCTTGCTGAAAAGTAAAGTGAGACCAGTTGTCTAATTTATAAAAATGTCCCTTAGCCCAAAAAGTGCTGTATGCCAAAAACAAATTGTTTACTAAACTGGACCAATGAAAGTGTTTTTGTTTGAGTTTGAATGAAGGAATAGAGGAATAGAGGAATATACTTGCAAACACATTGAGGAGTGAACCTCCTTTAAAAGCCAAGTAAAATATACCTTAGTACAAAAGCTAGGTAAAAAAAACATGAGTCATTTGTAACATTTAAAGCTAAAAATTCTGATAAGTAATGCATTTAATAAATGGAAATTACAAAATTAAGATATTTAGACTTTTTAAAAATGTTGACTTTAAAAGTCTCCTGAAGTTTAAAGTGAAAGTCTTTCACATGTTTCTTTCTAAAAAGAGGCTTGTCTGTCATTGAGATGATTGTTTGAACCTGTCCTGTCATGTCTTATACTAAATACTTTCTTACATTACACTTGCAAATCATATGTATAGTGTTTACAGTGTTTTCCCAGCCAACAGATTAATGAAATGCCAAAACCATGAACAATTATGTAAAAATATTTTTTGCAGATTTGCAGATCATTAATTCAAACAATGAATTCAATTTTACACACTGTGATCACCTTGTATTAGTCATTGATGTGGTAAATTTAAATACAAATGTTCCTTTTGCAGCTGCACACTTAAAATGGTACCAGTTACCGATGGAATTATGAAACTATGTAAACCACATTTACCATTGAAAAATATTTGCCATTTGTTCATATGGGTTAATATCTTACAAAGTAAATGTATAATGTCTTAACTGAAGGCTTTACTGCATGCAAAAAAGGGTTGATACTTGAATATTTAAATGATTACTCAGAAATGGGCTGGATTCCTTTACAAAGTCTGTTCTTTGGTTTTCATAAAACAAAAATACATAATTTCCAATTAAATCACAAAATCAAAACAAATAATGCCAGCTGGTGCCCAGTCAGTTGTTTGTTCTGATTATTTTACTTGTGTCTAATTTACTTGGCAGATTTTTAATTCAGCATTGTTCCAGATCAGAGGTGATTCAATTTGCACATTTAGTACATGATGTCTGTATTTGCTGAAAATGCTTCATCTGCTGAAAATGCTACATTTGATATACTGTTTCCGAGTAAAATCAAAAAATATTTTAGGTTGAAAGAAAAAAAAGAAAAGCTACCTTTTATGGTAACAGACCTCATTGCAATAATGTTAATGTATATTAATAGAATCCAACAGAGATATCCCATTTCCTGCTCTTCCTTGGCCACTGCTCATGCGTGATTTAATGAAAACTCCACGGCAGACGTTGAGCAATAAAGTGGCTAGCGGGAGGTTAGCGGTATATAACGGGGAGACCATGCCCCATGCAGGCTAACCCACAGGACTCCCCCAGACTGCCATTCATTGACAGGCAGTTCCAACTTCTCTAAATTGCTGTACCTCAACATCCCGTCGTCGTTTGCAACCTGCCCCCTGCTAGTAGTATTATTAATACTACAGCCTGAGTGCAGTGGAGGTTTCTGACCTGCTGGTGAGCTGAGGTTGAGAGGTGAGGCTCGGGAGATGAAATGAAGTTGAATAGGATGAAATGATAGGGATGCATGATGGTTTGAAAAATGGGACATTTTAATTAATATCAGGCAGATATTGGAATTATGGTGGATAATTTAGCACCCAGTTTTTTGCTAATGCCTGCTGTGGTGTATATGTTGTGGTGGGAATTCCCTTTCCTTTAAACTCACAAATAGGGAATAAAACCACAGTCATGTCCACATTCAGTATTGGTAGTGTAATTCCCTGTCTGAGCAACACCATTGCTACACCAGAAATAAAAAAAGCCATAGTATAAGTGCTTATGCAAGACTCAGTTATGTTAACTTACTGTTGTAAGTGAATCTAGAACAACATTCCCTTGATACTTGAGGACCCCCTTCCCTGCAAATTTTAGTGTTTTCCTTGTCTCTACTTACCAGATTCATTTCATTGGCTAATTAACAAGCCTTTTCTAGGTCAAAGTTGGTGTGTCAGAATAGGGAAACCACTAACAAGTGCAGGGCAGGGGTGCTCCAGAACCAGGGTCAGGTCCTATTCTAGAAAAGTGTCTGCTAAATAATGTGAAATATTTACATAAAGTAATATAAAAATATGCAATGATTCTCTGGGGATAAAATCAGATTTTTGCAGTGTCATAACTATGTACATTAATCTTTTAGGTTTTAGCCTGTTTTTTCATTTACTGAACTTCCAGAAATTCCAAACTGGTGCATCCCTGCTTGCTGAGATTGATTCGATTGTATGAGCCCTGAGCATGTTGGTGTGGTGAGGTGCTAAATTTAGAGTAAATAAGCATAAAGGCCAGTTGAAGGCCTTAGAAGGCATTATACTTGAATCACTTATCACTTGAATCGCAATTTTCCCTGACAGCTAGGGAGCACTTGTAATTCCCCATGCTTTGGTAATTTGGTTTTTAAACCATTGTCTGGTAATGTATATGTATAAGGAAGAAAACCAATATCATTTTCCCTTTGGACTCAACTGCACATGATCTTTCAGTTTTTCCCTGTAGACAAAACTACAGACAAATATTGGTGCAAGGCAGACATTAATGTGAGCCATGTCTCACTTTTTCTCAGGGCTTCAGTGCTGTCGTTAATTTCACCATCCTTTTTTCTCTCTTGACACTTCCATCAATCAAATTTGTTATTAGTATTCTGATGACCCATAGTGTGTGGACCTATATATGCCACTGCTCATGCAGACCACACACTAGTGAGAAGAGATTAGGCTTTCCTGTGTGTATAACCTGCTTTTGAAGCCTGAAGTTGACAGAGAGGGTGTACTGGGGGTAGGCAGAGCGGGTGAAGGAGAAAGAGTGGGTGCTGAGTTTGTAAATTCCCTGGGCAGAGGGCGGGGTGCACAGTGTGTAACGATAACCAAACAATGCTCACTTTCAATGGTCCGTTTGCTTAAGCAGCTTTCCAGGGACGTGAATCGAAAGCGGAAAGATGAATGTTGTTCACTGCTTGCCTCATTTGTTCTCCCCCCAAGACATTTGTTCACCTCGGTTTGACCTTGTTTATTGTTTTCCCCTGCTCTAATAATTGTTTTGTGTGAGGTACAATGATCCTTTGTGTGCAGATACGTTTTGTATGTAGTGTAAAAGGACACACGTGAGAAGTTGCAGACACATTTGTCTTCACTTTTCCAACATGTATTTTCGTCCAGACAAAACACACTGGGGTGTTTTTGGAAGTTCAAGTGGCCAGGAATCCCTTTTGTCTCTTTTCTTTAATGTAATGCAATTCTCCTTTTTTTCCATTCTCCCTCACCAGTATTCAACTCCCCACCCCCTCTGATCTCCTCGCCCTTTATGTGGCCATAGAAACTTGTTTCCGGAATCAGTGCGTCAGACCCCTCAAATGTGAATGACTAGCATATACAAAAGCTCTGTGCGGGAAGAAGAGAAAATATCAGCCATTAGTTTGGTGATGTCACTGTGCCAAAATTAGGCTGCCGAAGAAAGAGGAGGATGTGGAAACTTGTTTACAAAGGAATGAAAAGGCTAAGTGCAAAGTGCCAAAGCCTTGATGTCTGAGCTAGAATTAATTCCACTTTTAATGTAGGTTATACTTTTTCATGGCATTTTTTTTACCCAAGCAAAATCTTGCAACTGCATGAACACTCTTGAAACAAGAGAAATCCGAAAGATCACAAATAAAGCATAATTTTTATCTTGCAATAATACATGCTATGCAAATGTCTAAAGACATGGAGGGTAGAAATGAATAAAATGTATCTATAAGAAGTAAAGTGAAGTTTTTATTCTGTTGCTGTTTTTCCATTGTTGTGCAGCTGTTTATTGTAAGGCGATGGCAGCTTCTCTGGGACCCCCATTCAGGCCAGGGGCTTGAGCCGGGCTACAGATAATTAGATCACTGCTATCAGTTTCACTGTTCCTTTTCTCCATTGGAATTTACATGATAATAACACTCTCTCGACAGTCCCTCTTTCTCAAAGGCGCTGAGGCTTTTTTTTACTCACTCTTGCAAACATCTAAATGATTCACTGCCTCACCTTAAAATGCACTTGTAGAAAGGAGAAAAAAGAAAATGCCTGGGAAAATCTTTAAAAGTGTTACAGAGAGAGAATGTACAGAAACATTTGGCCTTTGGCATGCAATTTCTCACTTTGCAAAGTTTAATGAGGGAATTGGATAAAACATTTATGTCAGTAGCGCTATAAACCCCAAATGTGCCATTTAAAGACTTGGAAAGCAGTGTTTAGTGGAAAAAACCTTAATTACATTGTGTGTTCTTCATCTTCATGAGTGCAGTTACTTCACAAAGATTTTTCCATCTGTGGTCTCCAATTTCAACTCTGTATCATTAATAATATTTTCATATTTCATAATAAGGTCCCAATAAGCCTCCTTTTGGAAGCATTTTCTTTTTTCTACCAGCAAGACCCAATAACATATCTATGTAAGCGCTTTTCCTCCAGTCAAGATCAGCTTGGGCCCCTAAGAACTTCTCGCTATTGGTCTATCTCCCATTTTGGCATTCACTGTTAGCCAAGAAACTTCCTGTAAATGCAGGATTGTTTACAGCGGCCATTACACTCATACCCAGGATTTCTTAAGGTCAACATTTCTTCTGGCACACTGGGCTTGAACTGCACTTTAGTCCCCTTTAATTTAACAGCTCCGGCAGCTTTTCTAGTTAAATCGACTGTTCATTATTGAGCCCCATTTTACGAAGGGGCTGTGAGGTGCAGTTTAATGAATCTCTGGCACAAAGATCCCTTTCACAGCAGAAGGAAGAATAGAAGCTATTTAGACCCTGTAGGGCTGTATGTCAAAGGCAGCCCATAATAGTTGTCAGGCAGAGGCTAAAATTCCCACTGGTGCGGGAATGCGCAAGAAATCAACTTTCACCACAAGCAGATTAAGACACTTGCAGGAAGTTGGGGAATACCCACGTGAGCACCAGCTTGAAACTTTTTCTCGTTTCAACATTTGCTACATACACAACCATACGCCCAAGACTCAATTGAACTTTATGCTTAATGGATGCGGCAAAAGTTAAGGTGAGCATATTGAATTATTCCAGCGGCCCAATAAAAGTCACCTTATTTGTGGTTTTAATAACATTTAATAACTTTGATAGACATTATCCCTACTTACTATGGAATACTTTACACTTTAAAGTCCAAAAATTAAAAATAAAAAGCAAAGAAACTGCCCTTTGTTGAATGAATATAATATCCTGATGCCATGTCACAGATCAAGTATCAAAATTCCAAGATTACTTCTACTTAGATCTTATAAATGATAATAATTAAAAACTGGTTTTACTGGTATTGATTGATATATTTTTTTTAAAACCCAAAAGTTATTTTGAAAAATACAGAACAAAGACATACAGCACATTTTTGTGCATGTGTTTAAATGTACTGTTGAATCATCACTGTCTTTAATGTAATGGTATTGTACTGCTTACATACACATAAGTGCTGCTTTGGACAGTAGAACAAGTGCCTATTGTCTTTTTGTCCAGTAGGATGCCTCAGACAAATCCCTCTTAGATGCAGGTGGTCAAGCGTGAGCAAAGAGTTAAGTCCCAGGGTCCCTCTGTCCCTCCCCTTTAATGTCCTGACATCATTAGCCCTGCCCCCTAAAATCCCCTGCCTTCCCCCCAAAGTCTGTCCCCAGTTCTCTTTTTGGTAGAGTGAAAAGAAAGGCAGTACATGCCCAGCGCGGAAGGACCAAGAGTTAGCAAACAACTCTGGAAAACCCTAGGCAAAAATTTTGTTTAAATGATGGTCTGACAACCTATAAGGAATAACAGTGGACATCTTGGGTGAAGATTACGGAGAGAAATGGCTGTTCAAGCGGCCATCATGAACTCGCAGTTCCTAAACTTCTGTTTCCCTGGTTCAGTTATGGAGTATGAGATGGAGAAGAGCTTAGATGGGGGTCTCTTGGGCGAAGCTGACTGTGAGGGTGACTTCAGGGAGACTACCAGGGACTTGCTCAGCTTCATTGACTCTGCATCAAGCAACATCAAACTGGCTCTTGACAAGCCCGTTAAGTCCAAAAGGAAGGTGAACCACCGTAAGTACCTGCAGAAGCAGATCAAAAGATGCACAGGTATCATTGCGTCTGGAAATGCTGTGACACAAGAGCCTCAGAAGAGGCAAGACTCACCACAGCCTCCAACCAGCTCCCTGCAGAGCAAAACACCAACTAAACGTGATGGGGCCCAGGCCAACCTGCAGAGCAAGAGTCTGGCCGCCCTCTTTAATCCTGCCAAAGACTTGCGGGGGGAGAGGGCCAAAAAACCCCCGCTGAGACACCGAAACTTGCCCCCATCCTTCTTCACTGAGCCAGCTAACAGCTCAAGAGTTACATCAACTTCCGGCATGTCTCTTAAAGACCTGGAGCGGGGAAATCCAGATGCACTGGAATTTTTTGAGCTCCTGGGACCTGACTACAGCAACATGGTCACTGAACAGGACCTTTTCCATACTACACCCATCAGGGTCCAGCAGGAGGGAACTGAAGGCCCCGACCCAGGCCCTTTTGACTCGAACCATTTTGTGACTGGAGGTTTCCTGTATACAGAGCCTTGGGGCACAGGCAGTGGTGTGGTCAAAAAAGCAGGGGACATAAGGACAGTACCAGGACAGCCAACTCTGTATGGAAACACAGACTCATCTGGCCCACTTCCTGTGGAGCAGAATTCTCCATGTGCGTTAACCTTCCCAAACTTCTTCACAGACTGCTCTGCTTCTCAGGTCTCATATGATCTGGCTAGTGGATACAGTCGAGGCAGTTTTCCATCTCTTTAAGTGAAAGAACTTTCCATCTTTTTGGAAAAACATCCTTTTCTTAAGGAAGACATTCAGGAAGAAATCTTTAGTTATTCATCTGTATGAATATGAATGAAAAAGGAATATTTTGTTCAGATCTGTGCTACGTGGCCGAATGTTTGCCTTAAAATTCGCAGAGATAATCCTGCTGCCTGCTCGTCATGGGATTTTACAGCAATCTTCAGAAGCTCCATGTTCAAAAGAGCGTTAATTTTATGTCACCCAAGAAGTGTGATAGAGGCACAGCTCTAATGTTCAGTTACATAGTTTTTATGTACTCTTTTAAAAAAGATGAGGGCACTGTGGATTCCATTTTTAATTTGGAAAAATATTGATTTTAAAGCTTTTTCTCAGGGTTTTATTTCGCTTTTTCACTTGCATGTGTCAAACAAACCACCTTTTAAAAAAAATATACTTTTAAAAGTAAGTAATCACCTTTTACTTTTACAATTTATAATTTTAAAGCTGTGACTGGAACATAATAGTCCTTTGGAAAGACAAATGTGTGAAATTCAGTCGAAAATGACTTAAGTCATAAGATGCTAAATCAAACTTGTCACAGCAACACTTTATAAAAGGAAAACCTGACCCAAAAGTTATTTGTCGTACATATAAGTCATTAAAAAGTAATAGAAGAGTGTGACAGGGACTACAGATTTTTTTTTCCACGTCATGACAGTCTAACTTTGGCTTAGAATAGAAAATGATAACAGACAGGGGACATTTCCAATTTCAGTGGAAAACAGCAAAAACGCACAAAGTAAACAATTCTAATAGCTAGCTGTGTATTTTAGCTGTCTTTCCTACTTTTATATGAGTGGTGCCTTGAATTATCATCTTTGTTTGCAACATATAAGTTAAGTTGAAACTACTGACTGCTTCTCATGTAGATAGTTTTATTGTAAATAACTTAAAACTGTCAGCAGGAGCAACATTCAAGTAGCCTGAGATTTATATTTTAGGTACTGACACTGGATTGCTGTTTTGCGCTATACTAGTTTGTCATCCTGGTTTAAGTAGTTGGATCAGTTTGTATGTAGACTCCACAGTTAACTGAAGAAAGTTTAAAAATGGCTTATTCATAAAGTAATAAGGCACAATAAAGCTGGTCTTTATTTCTGTCATATTCCTGTCTCTGGATCAAATGGTTTTTGTCTGACTGTGTGACTTTTATGAATCTTCAGCAATAATAATAAAGTGATTCCAAAATCTGCCACACTTGGTATGTTGCAGGGCTGATACTGTTCTTAGGAGGGAGACTCAAAAGGTCAGGAGCGTTAATGATTATGACAGGAAAGGCAGTTTTCAGCAGTATAACCCCTGTGAGCTTAGAGCTCCCTCTATAGGCTAAAGAAATTATTTGCACAGTAAGCATTGCACTGCTTCCAGTTTAGTATTAACTGCACAGGATGCATACAAGCTAGATTGGCATTAAATAAATGTAGACAAATGTGAAAGCCTTAAATAGGAATTTAAAGCAAATTAAGTGACAGTGTACAAAATAATTAAATTTGTCTATTTTTATTTGCAGTTGTTTCCCTTACCTTAGGTTTTTTTTTTACTTTGGCATTGCACTTAGTACAAGTACTTATGTTGTCACCACTTGCATTACTGACACCTTTCATGAGTGACATAAACCTAAAGGCTTATTCCAACAATACATAGTTGTCATTGAGTGCCAACCAATGACAACCAACTTGTTGGGAAAACCAGTAATTTATGTTTATACATGTTTGTCAGTTTTCATGTAAGGTTTAATTATCCACAATATAAAGTGTGACAGAAGAAGTAAACAGCACTGATTATCCATAGGCCCTGTCAAGAGGTGGAATATATTAGACAGCAAGTGAACAGTCATTTCTCAAAGTCGATGTGTTATAAGCAGGACAAATAGGTAAGTGTAAGGATCTGAGTGACTTTATCAAGAGCTAAATGAGTCAGAGTATCTCCAAAATGGCAGGTCTTGTGGGGTGTTCCCAATATGCAGTGGTTAGTACTTTCCAAACTGGTCCAAGGAAGGACAACTGGTAAATCAGCAAAAGGTCATAGACACAAAATAATCACTGATTGACATGGGGACAGAAAGCTTGATTGTCTGGTTTATTCCTACAGAATAGTTGTTTTTGCTTTATATGGGGCTGCATAGCCACAGTATGTTCAGTGTGCCCATGCTGACCACATCCACCACCAAAAGGACCACGGAGCATGGTGGCCTCTTTAATTGCATTGCGTTTTCTCTTACATGTACCACCTACCTAAAAACTATTGCAAAGTACACCTCTTCATTGCAATGGTATTCTTTAATAGCAGTGGCCTCTTTCAGCAGGATAATACACAGTGACGCACTGCTAACACTGTTTAGGAATGAAACATGACAGAGAGATGATGACTTGGCCTTCAAATTCCCCAAATCTCATTCCAGTTAAGCATTTGTCAGATATGCTGGACAAGCTAGTGTGATCTATGGAGGCCACACCTAACAACCTACAGGACTTGCTAGTTACTTTAACACACCTTCATAAGTCTTGTAGAGTCTATGATTGGATGGTCCAGAGCTATTTAAGCAGCATTAAGGGGACCTACACAATATTAGGGAGGTGGTTTTAATGATATGGCTGATCGGTATAGGTTGTGAACACTGTCCATTAGTAGCTTTTTTGAATATTAATTTGTTGTGAAAATCAATATGCATTATGCAGTATGCATAAATACAACTTCAATGTTTGTATAAAAAGACAGCATGTTGAGACTTGCACATCAGTCATGGCTGTTTATGCTGTTTAATGATCAATGAAGCAAATGCCAATTCAAATATAATGTAATGTTGATAAAAGATCTAAAATGGCAGTTTCTGCTTGTGGTGTCTGCTTGTAAACTGCTGTATCTTTTTTTGCACTAGATGGCAGTGTTGTTATTTTCTACCAAATTCAGGGGCTGTAATGAGATGTTAATTTGTAATTTACTGAATCCAATTAGTTACAAATTATTTTATTTTTATTTATCATATATTAAGAGATGGGCTTACTATATCAAATGTTTGCATAAACAAAATCCAGAATATTCAAAGTCAGTATTTAGGAAACAAATAAGGATTTCTAAAGCATTGAAGTGAGTAATTGTAATAATTAGCATTTTTTGTTTCTAAGATTGCTCCCTGTAATCAGTGAATCAATGTCTGCTAAGCATTTAGTGCAATTTTTGTTGAGAATATCATCTTCAGAATAATATGTGTCGTTTGCATTCTCTCAGGGCTGCACTGAGCAACAAAATGTGCTTCCAGTATTACAAGTCCTCATCTAATGCATTGTAACAGCATTTTCAGATGCTGCTGTATTTGTCACAAATGTAAGTTCATGTAGCTCATGTTTCTCTACGAAATGTCAGACCTCCTCCTTCTGTGAGAAAACATAACAAAAACATGCACATCTGAGTGGAAACCGAGGCTGAAACCTGTTTTACAGTTTCTGGATAGTCCTGTACATCACATTTAACCGTAAGTGACAACGAAATGTACTACACTTGACCCCTCGCTGACCCAGACACTGGTGTGTTGCGTCTTTTTGGCAGGGGAGCAATGGCTGTGGCATGCAGAGCGACATGACATTCACACGTCCTTCTCCCTTGACTCCCCCCTCCATCTCCTTTCTATCAATGCCTACTTGATTAAGTGCAAAGACAAAGACTCTATATTCTAATCAATGTGTCATTCAGCAGGTCATAGGCTCTTCCAAAAAAAGAAAAAAGAAATGACATCTTAAAGGGCCTGTATTCTTTTTTTTTTGGATAATGTATCAAAATAATCATCATTCATTTTACATGATAATTTATGATTATTTTCTCTCCCGTCTTTATGACCCAGATAGAAATAAGCTATTTGTGGCACTGTTCCTTTAAGACAGTTGTATATAAATTACCTTGTGTTGTATTGACTGTTGTAGGTGGTGCCTAATTTATTAAGAAGCAGTCCTGGAATGTTTTTTAGTTGTGTCCTGAGAACTAAGTGAAACTCTAGGTGGGCTCCATTCTTGACCACTACGTCACTGAATGCTGTTCATATCAGAATGACACTTCTAATACATTAAATAATGCCTTAGCAGCTTGCAATGACATTTTAAGAACATTTATTTTTTATAAGATTATTTTTTTATCATTTTGATCTGTTCTTTATTTTAATGCCATTAAGTGTTGACCAGAGGATGATGACTTCCCCTTCTGAACCTTGGTTCCTCACAAAGTTTCTTCGTACACCTTAAGAAGTTTTTCTTTGCTTCTGTTGCTTTTGACTTGTTCATTGGAACTTGAACCCGGACTTTGTAAAGCAACTTTGTGACATCTTTTTTGAAAAGCGCTATATAATAAATAAAACTGAACTAAGTTGAATTGTAATTAAACTGGACGCAGGGCTTGAAATGCACCTACTCTTGTGTTTTTAGCTTAATAGATTTCATTTCATTTCAAACTAATTAATGTGTAAGTTCCACTTTCCTTTCACGTCATTGCTATACTTCCCAGCTGACCTTCTTTCACATCAGCTGTATTTCCTTCATTACATTTTACTCTTACTCCTGTATGATGATCTAATAATTTTGGTAGTTTCATTTTGCAACATGTTGTGCAAGCAAGAAGCAGTCACAGGATCACAGGACAGTCCCGTTGAACCCACTTGGCTACAGCGTAGCTTATGGTAGCAGTGGGTGGATTGTGTCAGAAATACTGATACTTCAGACCTCTTTACTAGAGAAAATTTGGAAGATAGGAAGTATGTTTCTTTCCACCCTCTACATGTGCTTCTCACACACAGCCAGTCACATTCCAGCCAGTACCAGATCATCATGATGACCAATCATTTGATTGATGTCAATGAACAGTTAGGCAGCCAATTTAATAATGATGCAAATGGCTTCAAATATAACTTTAATATCCACATTTTTACTGTTTTTCACTGTTGAAATCACGAAGAATTACTTTTTATATGCACATGACTTGTTAAGGCATCTCCTCCAGAATTAGACTCAGGATAATTCCTTGGTTTTACTTGGTATCAGTTCGAAAAAGAAAATGAGTGGTATCACCTATTCCTACATTTTGGGATGAAGCTCTTATAACATAAGCATGAAATGGTGGAGGGCTGTAGGCTGAATGTGCCACCTTTCCATGAACTATAAGCTTTCCAGTAATTCTTAGCTAAAGCTGTTCTTTGTTTTCCATTAATGTTTACATTCATATAGGTGTAGTCAGAGTTAGGGTGAGGCATGTGTATATAATGCACAAATGCAGTCAAAGAGTTTTAACAGACCAACACACTCCTCCAGTGATACTAGCCTTTAAGTTAAATAAAGACTGACCGAAAACTGCATTATACAATGTAAAGTATGGCACATTTCTAACAAGCTTCCAGTGTCAGTGCTTAAGCTACAGATCAGCCATAACATTACTCTACTTCCTGCGGAGACTGAGGAGAGCGCACCTTCCACCCCCAATACTTACCATGTTCTACAGAGGGACCATAGA
>JBBPDA010000001.1:29027832-29045117 GCA_037974385.1 Arnoldichthys spilopterus | reverse complement strand
GCACTTCAGCCTTGCTGCTCTCTGGTGAAGTGAACTGTATTAGAGAATTTCAAGTAAGGAGAAGTGCATCTCAGTAACATCTTCTGGATTGTACAGTTGTGAGATGGCACTCTCAAGAAACTCCTAAAGTGTATTTGGACTCAGGGGAAGTTTATGGAAAAATGTTAGTGTGCTAATTGTTCATCCTCTTTATCCCTATTTGTTTTCTCAGCAAAAAGCAGTATACACTATTTCAGCACTGCCATCATATTTTAGAATGCTTTTCAACTCTAGTAATAGGACTTTCTAACAGTGCCCCTTGTACATTCATGAAATCAGTCAGTGTAAACTGCTTGCACCCCTTTCACACTTTCTAACTGGGAATGTATCTGTAATTACATGAAAGGGGAAATGGGAAGGGGAAATGAAAAGGGGGCACAAGCCTGAGTTAGAATCTTGGTAAAGTTGATGTGGCACTTCACCTGCTCGATCTGGAAATCACTCATTTAATACATGAATCTAGAGAGAAATAGTGGAATTCTACTTTGCATGCAAACATAGCTGTTTCTGTGCAGAACTGACACAGCTGAGCCAACAAAGTAGAATGTTTGAGTTTTTTTTACAGTTGAGTTTTTTTTTTCTTCAGAAATGAAGAAGCTTTTGGCCACTAAGGCCAAAGATATGATGTTTCAGTTTCCCAGGTTTTTGTGACACTGCTTACATCCATGTATAATACTGTGAATTATGCAAAACCCTAACATTACTGCTTATATTTTGAATGTATAAGGGGCTTAAGCTATAAACGGATTAGATAACCAACCAATCAGCACTTAATGCTAGCATCCTACAGCCAAAAACTTGTTTGCTATAGAAAAACAAAAAGAATTTCATAGATTGAGTCTTCTACATTCCAAAATTAAAAGACATTCCCCTGTCAAACGCTTAAAAACATTTTTGACTGTTTAGCTCCATTCACCTCATTTAGTGAGGACTCACATGGGCCCTCTAGCATGTTTAAGTCATGTGTTTGATAGAGAGGAAAAGGATGTTTTAAAAGTCCCCCTAAACTGGCTCTGAATTAATAATATTATTGATACGGAGTCAAATAACGCTAGTAAATGTGTAGAATAAGAACACAGAGACATAATTCAGGTATATAGTGATGAGCCTTTAATTTCTCAAACCACGCAGTTACAGTTGATGTCTGTAATTAAAACACTAATTATTTCTTCAATAATAGGCAAAGTTTATTTATATAGCACATTATCATACACAGAGGTCATTCAGTGTGCTTTACAGAGAAAAAATAAATATAAAATAAAATAAAATAATAATAGGTGAATAAATTTTCATAAAGACTAACACTGTAAAGTTTATGTAAAATAAATGCAAAGATAAATGATGTTTTATTGATGTCTGCTTTTAACAATCTGTAGAAATTACGAAGATTAACATCTTCTAAAGGTTTCAGTACTGGTTCTGTGTTGAGATTCTACAGTGCGTCTGATCTACAGAATAGAATTAGACAGCTGCGGCTGGTGGGTCATCTCATGCCAACTGTGCGTAATGTGTTTTTATTTATTTATTTATTTTTTTTATATTTGTTCATCAGACATGACTGTTTTTTCTCAGCAAAGTCTGGAAGAAATAGAATTAGTAAAAATTTATATTTTACGTGCTGTAAAACTGACTGTTTATACTTGTTATTGTTTCAAATATTGCATGTAGAAATTAAAAATCTATAGATTTGCTAGAAAAGTAGGAATGCTAAATAAAATCAAATTGACAAAATCTGACAGTAAATTAATCTATTATGGTAATACATTAGTGTGAATAAAATGTAATATTGTCAAGATTACATTTTTACACAACTCCGACCAACTCCGGTCCTGAAGATCTTCCACACTGGAGAGTTCAGATTCAACTTACCTGGCTCCCATATTCAGGCACCCCTGAGGGTCTTTGTTACCCATATCAAGTGTGTTAGATTAGGGTTAGAGCTAAACTCTGCAGGGAGGTAGATCTCCAGGACCAGAGCTTTAAGCAGAAAACTCAATATTTTACTGCAATTTAGAAAAAATAACTAAATAATAATAATAACTGGGGCAAAGCTCATAAGACTTTCATGATAGTGATGTGTACATCCTGATAAAACATCTGAACATGTTTGTGTTAAGAGAACAAAGTGTCAGTAAAATGGTTTTGTGTGTTTATAAAAAATAGAAAATTATATTTAAAAAAGGAAGAAAAAAAGAAAAAAGAAAAAAAAACATCAGGACTAGTTCTGCCATCACACAGCTATAGTATGTAAATTCCTGCCTATAATTAGAATCATCTGCATTATCTATTTTCTTCGAATATTCAGATGTTCTCAAACACATTTACAACTAATTATCTGCAACCCCCTTATCTTAGGTACTAAAACCAAGATGAAATCCAAACTTGCAAATGATGTCCTCATGTCCTGAGGAAAAGTACCGGTGTAATAACCCAGAAGAGTCCTCAGAGAGGAATAATAACCCATAAGAATGGAGAAAATCCCATTCCCCATCATAGACTTCTCTCTCATAATTACCAGAGCCACCTCTCCTCAAAGGGTGAAGGACTCTCTTTCCCGAGCACTCCAAGATGTGGGACAATTTATTCTCAGGCTGGAGTCCAAGTATAAAACTACAAAAGTGGGCATTTTTTTCAAGCTGTAAAAATAACTTTGACATTTAGTAACATTTTGACTACAACATCATATCTTCATGTTCTAGGAGACAAGCTAAAAATGCATTCTGTTTGACTTTAACATTTGGTGCTGCATCTCTTTTGCTGATGGAATGTTTTAACTGACGTTTAAGAAATGGCACTCAAGACCAAACGGGGAGTTTCCTCTGTTTGCTTTGTCTTATTATTTCTGAAATGGCCATGTGTGGCTTATCAAGTTATCACATGTTTTTCAATGAGGAGCAACCTCCACTTTTGAATGAATTGTTCACTGAGTGTGTCTTATTGCTTATTACACTTGATGTGTCCTTGAGGCTGACGGAGAGCATTGAGCTGAGTGAGATGGCTGTTTGTTTTCCTGCCTCATTTCGGGTCGGCCATATTCTCCGACCTGAGTAACATGCATTCCACAAGTGAGATGAAAAACGAAGGGTGAATATTATATTTCGAAGGCTTTCAGATTGAATATTTCAAACCTTTGAGGACCCTGCCGGTTTCCAGTCTCTAAATGTTTAGATAACCTGCCAAATAAGGACACCTGTGCAATTACTCATCCTGGTGTCTGAGCCCTTTTCCATTTGTATTACAGGGCAACTGCAGAGACATCTTCTCTCTTTATTCAGTGGTATGCATTTAGGCTGCATGAATCTCTAGATACTTCGGGCTTCATGAGGCTTGGCATTTTGTAAGCTGCATCATCCTTGCTGTTATCCAACCAGGCCAGGACACATGTGCATGTTTATCACTTTCTGCTTATCCCATGGACCCTGTAGTCATTCGTAGCAGGAGAAAGAAAATGCCACAGAAGTCAGGAGATTTGTCTGGATTTTACTAGAGACGAGGCAGCATTCAGGAGTGTAAAAGACTTTCCCTCTTCTGTCTTTTTTTTTTCGAAGACTGAACCCCAGCACTTCATTTGTGCGTTCTGCTGAAATAGATTACTTCCCCCCAGTGCAACCTCTGGACGCCACACTGCTTGCTCAAGGTAATCCTTCTAAGACTCTGATAGTGAATAGTGTAATCCTTACTCATTAGTGCAGCCATTGCCATGGTTTTTGTAATGATATGAGAAGCGCTGCATATGAAAATGGCAAAGTCAACACAGCCATGACATTGTAAATGATTAGTCACCTCAGGTGCTTGGGCCAGCAATGAATTTCATAGAAAAAATGGAAGCAATAATAAAAAGATTAGCTGGCTGAATTAGAACAGGAAGGGGAAACTGTAGATGAAACTGTAGCACTGTGCACATACAGTGACTAAGATTTCCATTTAATTCTTCACAAAATGACTTTTATCACTACATATATTATCAGGAGATGGCCGTGGTGCAGCAAAGAAGCCATTTAAATATGCTATATGCACACAAATATACAGTAAAAAAAATTATATATTCAAACAGGCAAAAATTTCAACCTCTTTGATAAAATACCTGCATATAAAGGTGCTATACCTCAACAAAACCACAGAGGAAAGTAACTTTTTCAATCATTTAGCAGTGGTGGTGTAATGGTTAGGGAGTCACCCCTGTGATCTGAAGGTCACTGGTTTGAATCCCAACTGGTAAAAGTTACCACTGAGGTACTCTTGAGCAAGGTACCGTCCCCAAGCACAGCTCTCTGGGCGCTGCCCACTTACATGGATAGGGTAAATGCAAAGGTCACATTTTGTTGTGATGCACTGTGTGCTGTGCTGTGGTGTGTTCACAATGACCAATAATCACTTACTAATCAATGGCACCCAATCTGTAACACCTGACTTATTGGAGTTAATGTGTGATAAAAGTAAGGGTGCAGTTACTTTTTCCAAGTGACAGATCTGTTTTTCTGTCAATTTATTCCTAATTAAGGGGATGGCAATTGCACACATTGCATGTTTATACGTTTTTGTGCTTTAATAAATTAGAATGATCATTGATGGGTCTAGATCCAGATCTGTATGTGTTGCATGCTCTTGTTTTTATGTAGAAATGCATTAAGCTTGAATAAACATACTGTCTGCCTAGAACACTAAACTGCATGTTCACTAGCCTACATCATGACAGTAATGCTCTCATTTAAAACAAGTTCTCTCTGCTGCACTCAGTAAGTAGTGGCCCTAAAATATCAGGAGAATGTAAGTGCTGCATCCCCAGCTTTCCATGTCACTTGAAGGTGTTCGTGTAATGTTTCTTAATAACTCAAACTTATAAATAGTCTATGTTAATAAGCAGTGACATTAAAACGAGAGTTATTCTCATGGGATGAGCTATGCTAAAGTGGAAAATTATCCCCAGATTGGCATTTAGATTTTAGTCTAATCAGTGGAGACACCATGGAGCACTCTAAAGCAAATGAAGAAAGTCTGAAATGTAATGACCTCTTATTTTGAACTCAGTAAGGAAAAACAACTGCAGTCATCAAGGAGACACTTTTAAAGAGCCAAAAGTGCTGCATTTTTAAAATATACATTATTTATAAATGGACACAGTACATACAAATGTTTTTTTTCTTTGTCTGTTTTTTAAATACATTTTAAATCACAATCAGCTCCAGAGAGGGATATGTGCTTAAAGGCATTTATGTATAACTGCATTTCAACAACAAACTTAGTATCACGTTGTAGTTAATTTTGCTCTTACATGGATTGCATTGGGAATGCATCACAGTGGTAAAGACACAATGCCTTTTCATGTCCTTGCGAGTTTTTCAGAAATGTAAATTTATGGAAATTCCTCCTCCATTTGCATCTTGTCTCAGAGGATCTGTCCGCATGCATAATGTTAAACTGAGTTAATGATAGATTATATATCTAGGGCCAGGAACTTAAATTTTGTGGAGTCATGTTTTTCATACTCTGTTGTGTCCTGCAATAGAACAAACTCATATGTCCTTCTATTGTTTACAGAGACACTTTCAACTGGAGTAACTTTTCATACAATAAACTTGATTAAATAGCCTAATAAAAGTAGTAACATTTTTAATTTTCAGGTAATGCCCCCAATTTCACAAATCTTTTAAAATGTGCAAAAGTAAATGATTAAGACTCAAACAAAGTCATTTAAAGAAGTTTGATGTGAAATCCTCCATTGTAGAGTAAAAAAACAAGCAAGATTATTCCTGTTGTGATAAAAACCAGATTTCAAAAAAGCCCCTTAAAAACTTCCTCAAAGAAAGTTATTAAATGAAATGGTTACGAAATTGCTCCCTGATGTCTGAGACAATATTTAATGATAGTTTTACAAAAGGTTTTGCTCTAAAACTTGTTTTTAAATCATTTGGTTGCAGAGAAGAACATGCAGGGTGTTATGGTTTAAAGTAGTATGCAAAGGTTTAACAATTTTTGTTTTCAACTTTATATTTGAAAAAACCTCAGAGGACATGTAGGTTCACTGGTCATTTTGGATAATAAATAAATTGACCATATTTGCATTGCAGATATTACAACCTCTGGTTTCATTCATCACCACTGTAAATAAATATAAGTCGGTACTTTTCTTTACAATACAGTAAAATATTTTCATCTTAATATGCAAATAAGTTACTCACTTCAGTGTTGCCCTGTGCAGCTCTAATGCTTGATTGTTCCTATGTCTTGGAAGTCTCAATGGATAAAAGTGTCAGCCAAATGAATAAATGTAAATGTAAATGTAGAAGTCTGAAAGGATAGTTGAAATTCACCTTTAAGAACAGTTTCCACAGAAAAGCTTTGCCCCCAATGTGATCTCAAAACCCATATATCAGATTCAGCAAATATATAAATGTGTTTCATTGCATTTCCACCTCCTGGCAATGTGCATCATGTGGGACTAGATAACATGCAGAGAGACAATATTGACAATGTGAAGGGAGCAGTATTAATCAAACAGAGATAAATCCATCTATTCAAAGCAGGCACGATGGGAGACAGACGCCAAGGAGAGGAGGAAGGACTGTACGAACTGCATGGAAGGGCCAGGATTGGTACAAGGACAAAAGGAAGGTGAGACTGCATTCAATTCATTATGCATCCGACATGATTTATCGGAAGATGGAAGGAAACGAGAGGGAGTTTTAGAGCCCCTGTCCTTGTTTGTGGATTTTTTTTTTTGACAGGAGAATATTTGGAAAATATATCTTTTTGGGTGCCTGCCATTTTTCATTATGTCTTATAAAGCTTCACATATCAATGAAGCATTGGCACTATAGCACAAATCTGTTATGAGACATTTGCCCAAGAGGAGGGGGAAAAAAGGCTTTAGCAACTTTTAATAGTTTTGCCAAAAAGTTCTGTTAGGTTGATAAGTGCTTGACTCCACGGTGTAACAGATGTGCTTAATAAGTAGGATACTCAGGAGCAGCTGTATGTTGAATACTGGTTCATTGACCATACAAAGACAAATGGCTAACAGCTGGTTCCTCCACTGCAGTCACGTCTCCAAAAGAGCCTGGTTTCTTTAGATCATCACTCAGCAAATCCCACGGCAAGGTGATGGTACTCAACCAAGACTCGCCATGCTGAGCATTCATTCTGAGGCTGATGGAGTTCTGCGTTTATGTGCAACTTCATCTACAATTCAGCGTAGCACACATGCAGATAACTGTATTATATTAAGTACACCCCGCCATAAGGTTTTTCAAGTGTATTCATGAATGCAATGAATAATGGAGGCATATTAATGACTTTATAGCAATTCTTGAATAGCATGACACACTGTATTATGCATGTGTGCCAGAGCAACCTGCACTATACTTTATTAAAGAACTGAGTTAAATGCAGAACACACAAAATATTGTTATCTGCTGTTTGAGTGATTGATTAGAAATAGTGAGGCGGCTCAAGGGTATTTTCTCTCACACTAGGAAGCCTTGATCAGTATGTCCATATATTTGCATAATGATGCAGCAATTATTGGAGAATCAATGCGCTTTTTTAATGAAGTGCTAAATCTGCCATTAGCAAAAACAAATACATACTCCTGCATTGGATAGTAGTTTTAAAGATGCATAAACTGGCCACTAATCAATCATTAAACAGATATTGTACATTAGTCAGAGAGCATAGCTCCAGTTCTGACTAGTCACTGTTTAGCCACCACTTAGTATGGTGTGGGAAACAGATGATTAAAATTATTTTTTTTGCCACTCCATGTTTAAGTGCTGCATCCTTCTCATATTGTTCTGCTGGTTTTCACAGTCATGTAAGTACAATGGCAGTAGAGAGGCAGAGTTTTTGTTGTTCCTACCAGCATGTGATGGTTGCTCATTTCCTGATTCCTAGAGCTTAAACCTATGAGTTAATTCCTGCTGTTTTAGACCACTATATAGATTTGTTTTAATTTTGTTATACATCAACAAGTAACAGATATGCCCTGTTAAATCTAAAGTAATTCTAAAGAAATCTGTTCTCAGAGGTGTTTAGACAAATTTGCATAGCAGCTAAATCAAACATTTATTCATACAGTAGACCTCTTCCATGTAATTGAGTTTTCATTGCATTTGACAGTCTCTTGCCATGCCTGTTTAGCCTACTGCTAACTCACAGGTACTAAATGTACTCAAAGGCACATATTTGCACATTGCTAGCTGGCAATTATAGCTTAACATTGCTAATATTGCTATTGCTATCAGAGTTTAATAGGTTTGTTATGTCAAGTAGTAGTTTCCAAATTTGATTGGATTACACTGAACCTTTGACATGAAGGCGTTGCACATACGTAGGTGACCCATTTCAAATGTTTTCTCGATAAAGTGTCTCCTCCAGAGTTTCATAAAACAGGAGCTGCACTGAGTATACAGTTTTAAAGGACAAAGAAAGTTTTGATGCTGGATGGATGGCATCATTCATTTCCTTGTTCTGGTTCTTGTTCCTAGTTCTGGTCCTGAAAGCCCCTCTGTTCTGTACATGTTGTAAGTGTTTTCTATGCTCTTGCACACTCTAAGAAAGGCCTGCTAATTAGTTGATGAGCTGGATAACTACCAATATTACCGACCTTTCCAGATTTGGAAGTGGTTAAGCAAAAACACCAATGTACAAAAAATAAATAACTACTAACTAAATTAATATTATTAGTATAAATTCTAACTTTAGTGTTTTTAAGCTATGGTTATGGCTTAGTTAAACAGCTATGTAAAGAGTATGGTTTAATAATTAGGTAACTAAGGCCTTTGCACAGTACTGTCTTTTCATATCTGTGTAGGAATTACAGCCTTTTTCATACAGGCCTGATTGTCCTCCAGTTTTGGAGACAAAAGGAAATAGAACAGTTGGCCACTCTGTCATTTCTTGGCCAGCGATGAGTTGTTGCATCGTTACTACAAATGAGCTAACAAAAGCTCTACAGTTGAATCTGGCACCTGTTTGTGTTGTCTCTAAACATGAAGATCAAAGTCGGTGCCATCAATAGCCTGAAACAAAAAGAATCAATCAGAAACATAGTTAGAACTGTAGGTGTCTCAAAATCAATTGTTTGGTACATTGTTGAGAAGCAAAAACTCATTAATGATCAACAATGCCACGGAAGAACCATTTTTGTTCCATAAAGAAGCTTATTTTGTGAATATGTGAGTGTGGAGAATAAAGAACCATCACATAATGTAATGGTTATTTTCCAGTATAAGGGTTCCACAAAAACATTTCTTATGTGGAGGTGATTTAAACACTGAAAAACAAATTCACACATCTCATTAACAATAAATTGTTCTTTTAAGAACCGTCCTTTGAAAGGTTCTTAAAGGAACCAACAAGTTGTTTTATGGCATCACACAAAGGCAGAATAATACAGGTCTTGGGGGCCATTTTTAAATGTATCATCTGAACTATTTTAACAGCATATAAATAATCTGTTCATAAATTAGAAAATAATATTAAATAGTAGTAATAAGCTCTTAAAAACAAAGGTGCTTAATATGTACTTTGGCACTATCATGCCATGCCGTGTTGCCCCTCTGCCATGTCTTCCTGGTGTGTTTTGTTGTTTACCTAGCCATGTGCTCTCCTTCTGTTGTGCCCAACCTTTGCCCTGCCCCTTAATGATCATTCCCAGCTGTAGCCCCTTCATGTCTCTTCCCATATCCAGGTGTTCTGTGTCTTGTCTTAGTATATAGACTCTTGTGTTTGGTCTAGTCCTTGTCTGGTCTCTGCTGCTACTCTGTTGTATCTCTCTTGCTCATACCTTTTTCTAGTCTGCTCCTGCACTTTTTATATTTTAGCATCAGTATTGTTTTTCATTACAATAAAGCTCATTAAATTTCACAAGCTTTCACTTACTTCCTGCACCAGAACAATTATAGGCGCAACATCACAGAAAAATCACAGTTAGTTTCCTGAAGAATTGTTCAATAGATGATTATTTAAACACATTTGTATAAAGTTTTTTTTTTTTAAGTTTTAAAGACCATTTCTAAAGTTTAGAAAACCCAAAGTAACATAATGTTACATTTCAATAAAAAATTCTCCCCACAACTGTACGTCCAAAACTAGAACCACTTCGAAACCTTTATTATTTATGAATGTAGGAACAGTATAAAATGGAAAGTGGTTTATTTGTCATCGTGAACACACAAAGTGCATCACAATTAAACGTTACCTCTGCATTTAACCCATCACATATGCACACATGGAGCAACGGGCAGCTACCAATAGCTCCCAGAAAGCAATGTAGTGGGACAGTACCTTGCTCAAGGGCAAATGAATGGTGCATGGGAACCTGTGACTTTCTCTTCACAAGGGCAAGGTCCAAACACTAGACCACCACTGCCACTGTATACTTTACTAGGAGACAAAATGGTTCATTGTTAATGATATAGTGCAGTTAGATCCTTTATTAATCCCTGAGGGAAAATTAGTCTCTGCATTTATCCCGTCCAGAGTAATGAACACACACGCTGAGAGTAGTGTGTCTTACACACACTTGGAGGCAGTGAGCCTTGCACACAGTTAGAGGCAGTAAGCAGCCTCACAGCACCCAGGGAGCAGCTGGGGGTTCGCTGCCTTGCTAAGAGACTTCAGCTCTAGATGTAAAAACCCTGGTTTTCTAAAAACCCTGCTTTTCTGACCTTTATGCCACAGCTGCTTTGTCCTGGACACTCGTAAATGTGCTGTGTATAGTTTTATATTCAGTATCTGAATTTATTTGTAGTAATTAATATTGTAATCTATTCTATATTCATATCTTCATGTCAAGCGTGAGCATATGGAGAGTTTTGTTAAATTAAAACCTCTTGATACCCAGCTGTTAACTTGCTATCCAGCTGTTAATTTTACAAACAGAGCTGGCAGAGTTTTGACAAAGACAGAGTTTCTCATTTCCCTAATAAACTCTGGTGTGCATTCTGATCAGACAGCTGCAAGGACATTTCAGCTCAGAGACGAGTGAGACAGGAGGCTACGCTGGCCTCAGATGCAGTAATTTATGCTAACAGCTCTACAGAAGAAGAGCCAAAGGTTTTCGCCCCCCTCTTACCTTGCCAGACGCTTAATTCTAGTCAGGCAGCACCAAACTCAAAAGAATCTGCTTCTGACCTCATTAATTGATCTCAGTGGGAGCTTGCAAAGTTCATAAAACACCAAAACGGCTGCAATTGTTGAGACAAGCTACTGAAAAATAATAGTTTAATGGTAATCCAGATCCCATGGCCATTTAGAAACATTTCAGTTTCCATTTTGCCAAGTGTGGTGAACTCGTGACTTCTCACTTATATTGTTCTCCATCTCTGACGTGATGGGAAGTGTTTAGCAGATTATACTAATGAAGATACCTGTAGAAAATGTTTATTGCTCAAATTTTGCTATTAAATGGCTCAGGAGACTATATTGTAAGTATCCTACTGTAAGTTCCCTAGGAGAAATTCCAGTAGACAAAAAAGGAGAAATTAAATATTTCTGGTCAATAAAAATGATTATTTATGTCATTAAAACATCAAAACTCATTTATTTTGGATGAGATATTGTTTACTTTTTTAATTGAAATTCCAGTCTATATTGTTGTTGAAGATAAACATTAGGCAAATTTAAGCACAGTGCAAAAGTCTCGCTTTTTCTTTTCATCTGATCTCATTGTTGTCTAGAAAAAGCTACAGAAATATTTAGAAGGTCTGTTTTGTAGTGCCAGACTACTTATGACTGAATGGTTTCACTCTAAAATTAGAATGTTTTTTATTTAAATCAGTGCCTATGTAATTTGCCTAAATACTAAGTGTTATTATTAGGGTTGTTCTATTATTACTGTTGCCCTTGGTGAAGATGATTACAATTATCATTTAACATATCTGATTTATTAGTTTAATCTTACACTAAAAACCTGAGACAAAATCCAACCTTTAATTGGAGTCAGGTACCTTGCTCAAGGGTACCTCAGTGGTGCCTGGACCAGGACTTGAACCTGCAACCCTTTCAGTTCACAAGGGCAAGGTCCTAACCACTAGACCAACACTGCCCACTTAAAACACAGAAGCTGTAGTGAACCTATCTGGAAAAGGATGTGTGTTTATTTCACTCCCAGCCTCGACGATGAGGATTGTTAAAAAGTCAAAAATATATTAAAAAAGATTTATAAATAAAAATCAGAGAGCCTCTGCCAAAGGGTTAAACCAGGTCATGGCTGGATCTTCCAGCAGGACAGTGATTGCAAATGCATGTTTAAATCTACCCAAAATAGTTCAATGATCACAGAATCATGCTTTTGACATCTCAGTGCCCTGATCTAGGTTCTTTGAAAGCCTGTGGAGTGAGATGAAAAAGAGAGAACCCAGGACTCTAAAGGATCTGGAGAGATTCACTATTGAGGAGTGGTCTCAGATCACTTGCTCTGTGTTTTCTAATCTTATTCTACCAGCATGTGAGAAGACTCATTGCTGCTATGTTGACCAAGAAAAGCTTTACCTAAATGCAGGGGTGACCGTGTTTGTTATGCATGTGTTTTTTTTGTTTTTTTTAAATGTTTTTTTGATAAAGGTTTTTGTTTTCCTAGACAAAATGTACTTAGTCTCAGTCTGACATTGAGTTATTTAACCACAAAGACATTTTTTACACATAGTAACAAAAGGTTTTAATAATTATGGAGCTGACTGTATGCCTACAGTCTGTAATTGCTGCCATCATATTTTGATGATTCATGACATTCTCACTAAACATCCCTATTAACATATGTGTTCAGATGGCCAGTCTTCAAATTGAGCAAACAAGGTACTGGGCAATTACAGGTTTCTGCTCAATTAATGGATGGTTAAAAGACTTGAAATGTTTTGCTCTTTATAGCTCAAAAACATTATAACAGTGATGACAAAATGTAAAAAATTTTATTTTTATTAAACCTAAACTGAAATGTTTTAGGATATTTTACCCTTAATGCTTTTAAACACATTTGCATTTTTGTATTTTTAAGAAGAGTACTCATTAAAATTGCAAAAATGTGTGTGTGTGTGTGTGTGTGTGTGTGTGCGCGCATGTCCATATGAATGTGTTGGTTAATTTGCAGAGATGCTTCATGCATTACCTGCCAATCAGCATTAATGTTTTAGCATGCGAAGAATTTGTGCTATTACCCAAAGGAGCAGGTATCAGATCCAATTAATGCAGTCTTACAGTATGGCTATGCTTTTGCAGGGGCATGAATCTTAATACAGACTTTGAAGGAGCAGGTGTTTGCTAATGTTTTGCAAACTGGTAACTTTCTGTACATATAGTATGTTGAATGTGAGCAAGTCTTCCCCTCTCACACATTATTTCTATTTAATTCAAGCTTGTAAAACTTGTAAAACACATGTTTTACAGAAATGTGTGTATTTTTGGAGAACAGTTTAATGACTGGACTTTTTCATTGAAGCTATTCTGTTGTAGCAAATGCAGATTAAGACACTGGCATTGTCTTCCTGAAATAACATTATAATGTTGCCTTGATGGCAGCATATGTTCCTCTAAAATCCCAATATACATCTCTGTGTCAATGGTATCTTCGCACAAATGCTAGTATTGGGCATATACCCCTATACCCTGACAGATGTTGACTTTTGCTTACTTTGCTGATTGCAGTCTGGATTGACCATTTCACCTTTGACACAGAGAACGTAATGTAGGTTTCTAGTTTTTCAGTCCATCTGAGCTAAGCTCAGGCCTAGAGAATTTGGCAGCTTTTCTGCATAGAATTGGAGTTTAATAGAGTTTGCATTTCCTGATGTGGTAGGGGACTGCATTGCATGACAATGATTTTCTAAAAACACTCATGCCCCCGTGTTTACACAGTAGAATGGTGGTTTCTCATGTAGTGCTTTTTGAGGGCTTGAAGGTCATGCATATTAGACAGTGTTTTTTTCAGCTGTGCCCCACCTGGATTGAGATTTCTTTGGATTACCTGGATTCTATGTACAGTAAATGATGGTAAATGCTGTGTTGAGACATTTTTACCAAAGTGAAACCAATTTAAGTAGTTAGATGACAAATAATCCGACACGGTGGTGCAGTGGTTAGTGCTCTTGCCTCACAGCGAGTAGGTCCTGGGTTCGATCCCCGGGTCCCTTAGGCCAGCAGTCAGCTGGGGTTGGCTCCAGCTTCCCCGTGACCCGGAAATGGAAGAAGCGGTTTAGAAAATGGATGGATGGATGGATGGATGGATTATGTCACTGATTACATTTTTACAATTAATTCCTAATCAGTACCTTTTTGCATTTATGCAATCTACCCACTTTAAGAAATTAATGAGTAATGGGGTCCTTGTGTAACAGTTGTAGGGTTGTTGGAGGAAAAATAACAGAGGTCCAACACGACATGAACACAACAGAAATACAACAGGGGTCTTACACAACAGAGAACTGACAAAGGCTAGGACAAACTCACGAGACTATAAAGAGACACGTAATCATGAACACCTGAACAAAGTAGAGGCATGACACTAAGATCAGGTGACAGAGGCGGAGACAAAGGCGGGGCTGAGACTGAGAAAGCACATGGGAAACTCAAAACAAAAACGAGGACGTGACACATGGCATGATGAGACGTGACACCTTACTATGAGATATCAGGGTTCTAGCAGGGTCAAATGTCAATAGACTAATGAACAGGTTTGGATAAAATCACTGTGTAATAGAAAATTATGTGGTGTCATGTGATGGCTCAGTATTGTCATTATTTGGTGGCTTATTTGTTCTGATGAGTAAAACAGGAAACTCTAGAGATAGCTGATAGCACTCGAATAACCACTGGAAAGCTAATTACAGCAACTACCCATTAGATAACGATTCAGATAAAAGTAATGCAAAGTGTACGATAAGCTTCTGTTAACACTAAAAAAAAACAATTAACCACATTAATGCAAGCAGGTGGGGTGATTAAGTCTCTGGTAAACAAATTGCCTAATGTGTTTGTTTTAGTGCTATAAATGCCAAAAAACAGCATTTTCATTTCATCCAGTTCTTTCCCCCAAAACAGCAGCAAGGACTGTGATAAGAAAGCAAGAATGCTGTGCTTGACATAGCCTACTTCCTTAACAGCAGGTCTTGGCAAAAACCCAGAATCAGAAACTGAGAATTTGCTGTTAAAACCTGTTAAAAACAAGCAGCAATAAAAATCAATATATTTCTAATGAATATCTTGTGTTGAAATGTGTCTTTAAACTAATTCTGTTTCTTATAATACATAAGGATTGTGACTTTATGACATGATACATTAGTATAACTTTTCCTGTTTAAAATGTTGATTATATGTGAGGTTCATTTAGCCAAATGCCAGTCAAATGTATAGGTATTTTAGTGTAGCAGAAAATGTCTGATTAGAATTAGCTCCAGATAATCAGCACCATCTCTGAGTCCCAACATCAAATAAAATATTCCTGTCTTCATGTTTATTAATGAAGATCTTGCGTGTGACAGGGGTGGCTTTGCTTGCAAACGTTGGTATGCACAGAGAGCTGTCCATGGTGCTGCCACTCACTTGAGCCTTTCCTCAAACAGACTGAATTTTTCCAGATTTGCTTTGATTGGAAACAGGCCGGAGATAAGCAAAAATCAATATAAAATGTTTCAGTAGGTGAGAATGGGATTTTGGAGATAATTATAGAGGTTACTAGTCAAATACATGATCTGAATTGTACAGGTGTTGTATTTTTCAAGCTTATAAACATATATAAAACAAATGCCCAGCATCTGTAGGAACCAAATGAGACTAAATGCAAAGCCATGCTGCAACAAGTGATCTTTAGTCAACCTACAGTATTTATAATATTATTTATAATATCCTCAAGAAAATGTTTAAAAATCCATAACTGAAAATGTTGGTTTTAATTTCAGCACTTTAATTAAATGTACAGCAATAAATGTGCCCCTTTAAGCATTTTGCATAAGATAAATACTTAATGGTGGTTTATGCAAACATCCACAGAATTATGGTTAACAACATTTTCAGAACATTGCAATTTTTGAGATTGAGAGTTTGTATCCACACTTTTCTCATTGCGTGTCATTCTGACATTTATTTTAATACATTAATTCAAAAAACAATGATGATGCCTGTGATAATTGTTACTTCCTCCCCAGAGTTGTAATTAATGTGGTACCTGATCTGTAGTTAATTGGCTGTGTGGATATGATTAAGAATGCAGCCTCTGCTTATCAGTCATATGTAAACTCATTCAGCCAGTCTAGCCGTCTTGTTTGGCACATAGTTTAATTGAATGTAGATTAGTGGACTGTGAATGTAAGTGTGTTTCTGGATGACCATCTGAGGTGATGAGAAGTGCAGTGGACACATCTTGTTAGAGATATTACAAAAATCATATGATACATGTTATGTGGCCCTGCTTACATGGAGACTTTGACAAACAACATGAGCTCATAGAACCACAGGAATGGGATTTAACAGGAGTTAACCTGAGGTAGCTCCAGAGGCATATTTCACCACTGCCTGCACTGTTAAAAAAAATCTGTATAAAATGATCAAAAGTTTGGCATTGAAGCAGTAAAAGTCTGTTTTCTTAGTGATGGCAAAAACTGTCAAATTACAGTGAATTTATTGATTTGGAATACTGCCTATTACTATAATTCAGCAATTTTGATAAAACATGTTTTAACACACAATCAATTTACTATGTATCGTAACTGTACTAACTACAGTTATTCAAGCATACAGAGTTTGACCATAATAATAACACTATAACAACCATCAAAATAAAGGGAATTTCTGTGAAATGATTATCTATAATTATGAAATTATTTACAGTGTAGGATGTAGAGATATTTCAGACAGAGAACATAGAAACACACCAAGTGAGTCTCATCAACCACTGTAAAAGGCTTTGGATAGAAGAATCCCTGTTTTCCTGTTATTGTAGCCATGACCATCTTGGGGATATGCCAGGCCCTTTGCTCTTAATATTTCCAAATTCTTTTTGTATTACAGAAATAGAGAGCAAAAGAATTACACAATGGATTGATATAAATACATCTGAAGTACAACTGTGCCATGGAGACTTGCAGAGAGTGCACTCACACATTTAGCTGATGTAATAGCCACTACAAAGCTGGTCTTTGGTCAAATCTACTTGTGTCCTTTTTGAGAAAATGGTGCATAAAGACACAAACTTGGTGGGTACTGTTGGTATTGGAGGAGGGGGCTTAAGAGACATTTTTATAAAAGCTCTTTTGTGA
>JBBPDA010000001.1:28988829-29008523 GCA_037974385.1 Arnoldichthys spilopterus | reverse complement strand
AAATAAACATGCCAAGATCCTAAACTACCACAGAGAGGAACTTCCATACATACATATGCCAAGTTCTTATACTACTACTAAAGAGAGCAAAAAAATTCACAGTGTTCCTACAATGTAAAAAGAAAAATTCGTTTTTAAAAGTGTGTTAATATAACACAACATTTAAAAAATCTCTAAATTTTTTTATTTATTTATATGAACTATGATCATTAAATCGAATATCAGGTTTAGTGTACTAAAACATTTAAGGCAGGGAGGTAACTTTATTTTTAAAGTTGAAAATTTTTACTGTGTACTTTGTCTTAATGACAACTCCACAGGTTTATGCAGAAGTTCTTAATGAGTATATCGGACTCACCTGAGAGCCATCTGCACTTGCACTTTAGTGAAAAAGTGGGAGAAATAGGAAATGCGAGGAGACAAAAAAAATTACGTTTTTGTTCAAAGGCCTTGACATGGTCAGTGTCACCAGTTTGCTTGGAGTTAAGTAGTGAACTCTAAATTAGTTTAGAGATGTGAATATTTTCTTTTTGTTGTACTTGAAATGTAAAATTAAAAAATGTAAAAAAAATCAAAACATTTTTTTCAGGTTTAAATGAAGAAAGATTTTCAATGTGTTCTCAGACTTTTGGCCATCACTGTCGCAGCCATACATAAAGTCTGAATTTTGCCTGTACTTCTTTGTATGAAATATATAATAACAGCATCATAATCTGTCAGAAAGCACACAAACAAGACTGTTTAAGATTACTAAACAGTTCAATGCAGTTTGAAGAAAGTGTGATGATTAAGACAAACAATTTGCACAGTGATCACCGCTTCTACTACTTGTTAGCCACACTGGCCTCATAGGTCCAGAGCAAAGATTCAGGCACCAAGCATATTTTAGCTGTAAGGGTTAAGGGGAAAACATATCTTGAAACAGCTCAGAATCTACAGATTGCTTATGGAGGCCAGGTTTGTAATATATGACCTCTATTGCAAGCAGGTGCATCCACATTGTAAGAACTCCCAGTGACAGAAAACAGTACCTATTGTACTGTCTCTGAGCTTGCTCCAATTTATCTTCTGCCTCAGCCTTGGTTTAGAACCGGAAGCTTAGAAGGCTAGCGTTTTCCATCTTAATCCTGCTGCTAATAAGTGCATTAATTTGCTGAGGCCGGTGAAGGTAAACGTCCTTTTTGCATGGGAAAATACTGTCCAGGAATCATTAGCGGACGCCATCAAGTCCTAATAGCGTTCCAGCACATTACATTGCTGTTCTATGTTCCATTACCTCCTAGCAGCCACATTTACAAGACCCTCTTTGCTATGGCACAGTTCACCACCATGACAGTGGGTATAAAATGCATAAAATGAAGGCATGAGCAGTACAATGGAAAAAAAAGATCTGTAATTTCACAAGCCACCACAGATGGCACTATTGCACTGTTGCTATTTTGACAGGAGCAGAGCATAGAGATGCAGTCACAGATGCAGCCCCTGGTTAGAATAGCTGATAGGCCTGGTAAAATCCTCTCCCTCCAACTCATATGCATGAACTCTTTTGTGTTCTCGTGCTGCAAGGAAAAGTGCTTTGTCAGGGTAAAGGAAGGACTTAGAAGTGATGTTTAGCTGTTTAATACTCAAGGGTACAATTATCTGTGTAATTCCTGGCTGCTTTTCTTACACTATTCTCTTCTAAATAGCCAGAAAGTTGAGGGGTTGTTTTTAAAACAGCAGTGTTTTTCAGCACTGGCCGTCTGCTGGTTGGTACTCTGTCTTCATTTCCTTTCGAGTGAGGTGGACTGGGTCCCGTTTCGGCTGCTAGTTTTCTGTGAATTATACATAGAAATGGGAAGCGTCACTCACTCTGACAAGCCTATTTTCTGCCTTGTCATTCTGAACAGGGGGAGTTAAGCACAGTTATAGCAATGCATTTATTACATAACATCTGCTAAGCTTAAGGTGGGATTTGAATTGCATATCACTTGCTAGCTTAATCTGGTGGTTAATATGATGATTTTACTTTTTTTTAAAGTATAATAAGTAATATTGAATTGATTTTAACTCACAATTTACCATTTTCATCATATGATTTTTTATGATTGCCTTATCATTTTTAAAACTAAGACATATTTATGAATTTTATAGAGAAATTCAAAAAGGGTTACAATATATAGCAAATGGTATGTATAAACATAATTTTAGTTAAAACAATAAATAAAAGACAACATTTTTAAGTACAAAAAATCTATTTCTAGTTCCTTTGGTCTTGGCTGTACACAAAGTTATAAGTAAGTTTTATTTATTAGAAAAGTTTAAAAGTTTTAAAGTATTATAATTTAGTAAATAAAATTATGGGGCTTGGTTACAGGGACAGCAGCTTTTCGTTTTTGTGCATTGAGTCTGTTTTTCCTGCTTGTCTCAGGCATCATTTATTAGAAGCACACATAAAACCCTCTTGAAACAATTTTTATTCATAAACTCATAGTCATGGAAACTTTGCACTCTGCAGGCTGTGGCATACTGCTTCTGGCAGATTTAAGGGGATTTTCTTTTTTCTATTGTTTTCAAAGAGACACATTTTGCATGCTGGTTTTTTTTTTTGCACTCTATATTTTGTGTGCAGCACTCTGCCCACAAAAAATAAAATAGTTTTTTTTTTTTCTGTGCCAGTCACATAAAAAAAGCAGGACTTCAGTGATCTAGTCACTTGGTTTGTGGTTTTACAGATCACACAATTAGAACTGTAAGATTAAAAATCATCTTTTTGTTGAGCTTGTCTATATTAGCAGTATCACTCTTGCAGGTTCATAGTAGATCACATTCTTAAGTGACAGGACGTTCAGCTGTACATATTAAAATGACAGCTAGCTAGCAAAAATGCTTTTTATACATCTACAGAAGAACACACTGTTTCCTAAAAAATGCAACTTTTAAAGCTATGTGCTTCAAAGCTCAACATATGATAAAAAGCGACAGATGGTGCCTGACTCTGTGGTGGTGTAACAGTTAAGGACTTGCTCCTGTGACCCTAAAGGTCACCGGTTCAACTACCCGGACTGGTACAAGTACCACTGAGGTACCTGTGAGCAAGGTACCATCCCCAAGCACTGCTCCCTAGCTTCCTTCATCAGCTGCCCACTGATTCTATATGGACAGGTTAAATGTAGAAGTCGCATTTCATTGTGGTGCACTGTGTGCTGTGCTGTGGTGTGTTCACAATGACAATAAAATAAGAAAAAAAAATAGAGAATGATGTAATTAAGTACGGGCGGATTTTTAACTTAAGAATGAAGTGCTAGCTTTATTCAGGGGGGCACACTAGTGTGCACAAACAAATTTCTGTGGGTGTATTATGGTGGTCCTAAGGTTGGTCCTAATGGACTATTACATCATAAAAATGAAAACTTTTGTCATTTTGAACACATCCTATCATACAAAGTGCACCAATGAAATGTGACTTGGTGGAAGTGGAAGGGTACCTTACTCAAGGGTACCTTAGTGAAACCTGGGCCAGGACTTGCAACCCACCAATCACATGGCCAAGTCCCTAACAACTAGGCTACCCCTTCCCACTTTATCACTTTATATTATTTGCAAGTAACTGCTGCCACCTATTTAGACTGAGAACTATTATTATTATTTATACTTATTTTATTTATTCTCTTTTTTTCCTTTCTCTCTTGTTTGCTATTGCTATCCGGTGTCAACCAAAGGAGGATGGGTTCCTCCTTCTGAGCCTTGGTTCCTACAGCTTAGGGAGTTTTTCCTTGCCTCTGTCGCCTTTGGCTTGCTCACTGGGCGCTCATACAGTAAGGCTGCTTTGTGACAACGTCAGTTTTTAAAAGTGCTATAGAAATACACTTGACTTGATTGGACTTGACCATTTTTTGGAAGGAAAATATAGAAAGAATAAACATTCAGGAAAGAACATACAGTATTCTGCCTTTAGCCATGTTAGTACCATGAATATTGAAAGATATGTGACTGAGTGTAGTGTTCTGATAAGTTTTGTTGCAACTGCTTTAAGACATCTTTAGAACCAGCCTTGTGGCATTGCTGAACTGCAGTGATAACCCCTCACGGTTTCTAACACTGAACTGTGTTGGCTGAAAAGACAACTGCAGCTTTAAATGTTCTTTGAATAAGTAAACACAATATTTATCTGCTAATACGCTTCTAGACGTTTTGATGGAACAATCGGTTTTGTTTTCTGCATCATTTATGGAGACAGCTTTTATCTAAGCGACCACAGCCAGCGTCTCAGTATCAGCTGTTCAAGCTTGTGGAGAGAAGGTGTGATGATAATGCCCTTTTAAATGTGGTCTTCGGGGAGAAAATATGATGATGGTGGTATCATCTGCCACTGCCCTGGAATTTTACCACCGAAATGGAGGTGTCTCACTGATGACTTAAAAGGGGCCTGTGCTGTAATTGGAGAGTGTGGATAAAAAAGTGGCTGTGATGATGTGCGGCACTGTGATAATGCTTATCTACACAGAGGTTAAATCATAAATGCCATAATGTTCTAGCCATGAATCCTGACCTGCTGAGTGATGCTGAATGTGAAGCTGGAGAGAGAGATACACACTTTCACTTACAGAGGATAATGTGCAACAGGACGAGAAAAGAGAACATCTCAGAGTCATGTCCTCCCTGGATAGATTTTCTTCATGAGAATGAGCCAAATGAAACAAAATCTTAAGTATTACCAACACAGCAAGTCTAATATATCCAGTTTGGACCCCTTGTTGCTTTGATAGACAGCTCAGCCTAGCACTCACCTTTAATGACTCAGCAAGGGTGGCCACTTCACATACATTAGTTCCACTCCCAAGGTGTGTTCCCATTAACACTGCAGCAGGACCCAGTAGTAATCATATTCAAGAGGAAAAGAGCTTAAACATAAGTGTTAATGTATTATTATTATTATTATTATTATTTAAGACATGTTCATTTAAAGTGTAAATGAACTTCAAGTAACTTATAGGAGTTATATTAGTAATTATTTTGGTTACAATTGGCGAGACCAAGATTTACAAAATTTTACTGTAAAGTCCAGATCTAAATATACACTCAAATACATACTATACTTAATTGTAGTGCCTCCAAGGGTTTTTTGTACTGCATTTGCCTTGTACCTGATACCCCTAAACTGCCTTTTTCTGATTTATGTTTCTGTGTAACCCTGAGACATTGCAGTAAAATTTAGTGTGAGTGCTTTTACTTACCACCTGGTCAACCAAATATTAATCGGAGTATGGGGCATTTTACTGGGTCCTTTATTAGCTTAATATCTACCAATTTTAGAGTGAAATGAAAGTGAGTATTTGTCATTGTGAACACACTCACAAAATGTGAACTCATTTAACCCATCACACGTGCACATGTAGAGCAGTGGGCAGCTATCAACAGTAACTTGCTTAAGGGAACCTCAGTAGTGACTCAAAAAAGGACCTAGGACTTTAAAGCATGTACCTCTCATGAACCCAGTTGATACATAGCAACTGTTAAAGGAAGCTTTAGTCATTTAATTTACAAAAAATGTTGCCCCTTCATGTACATCTGGTGTATATTTTGGGGTTTTGTGGTAAGTTCATTGTTATTTGTCTACAACAATACAGTCCACTTTAGTGGCATAGTACCACTGTGAAACCTGGTGGGTTAAGCAAACAAATAGTTTGAAATTAATTGGTGAAGTTTATTCAGTCATCATTATTTGATCATTAAGAAGTTACTAAACTGAGTGAGAATAATGCATTTTATTGTTGTACATTTTTATGAATTGCACTAACTACATTTGTTGCGTAGTTTTAATAACTCATTAAAATAACTACATCATTTAAGTGCTAATGGTGAATACAAGTGTGAATACAAGAGTGGCCACTGCAGTGTCTGGCCAGACCTACTTTCAGGATGAGGGAAACATTTGACTTCACCTGTATGTCACTGAGTTTAACAATTGTTGACTTAGATTTATTCATCAATTAAAAACCCAAGGTACATTATAATAGAATACATGAGAAAACAAGAATAACAAGTTAAACAAGGTGGAAAGACATGCGCATTATGCGCATTATACAAAGGTAGGAACCAATGGAAAGGTTTAGTCAAAAACTCAAATGAATATAAAAGCTTTCCAAAACAAACAAGCACATATAAATTGAAGCGAACAGGTCAAAGTATTTCACTGAAATAATACAGCTGATTTATTTTACTCTGTAACACACATTAGAAACATAATTAAAATCAACAACGGGACATTTTTGGTGAGTTTAGCAGGCTGGACCATAAATCCCACTACTACAATAAACTGAACTGTTTTTTTTATCTGTTACAGGCGTCCATATATAGCTGTTACATCAATGAATGCTGCAGTTAACATCACAAACATTTTTTCTGTGCCAGTTAATTATAAAATATTAATTATAAAATAAAATTCAATTTGTCACATTATAGGCTGTAAGCAAAGAAATTGAATGTTTTTGAATTTAATTTAGATCCAACAGTATGTTCCAATAAATCCTAAACAATCTTTGAAAACAACACATTTTTGGTCTGTCAAATTCAAAGTCAATTTAGAGAAAAACAAGAAATTTAAAATGAATTAATTTACCTTCACTCATGATGTTCCCTGAACTTAATTTTACTCAAAATAACAGTTCTTTTAACACAAGTTTTAAATCCAAACTGTGTTAAATTCTTACATTGAGAAGTGAACTCAACATTTTGTAACCAATCTAAACTGAAAAATTGAATTTTTGGTTAGGATGTATAAAACTTGTCCATTCCCTCCAGCAGTCACTATGCAAGAACACATATGTGGGTGGAGCATGTATTGGTCAATAAGTACATGGCCCGTGTTCAATGGGAAGCACTTCTCACTCATCATTTCTGATCAGTGTAGTTGTGAACAAGCAGTGCAAATATTATACTCCGCTAATATTAAAAACACTTGCATTACAGTGAAAAAAACTAAAAATGTTTTTGTATTCTTGATCCTTCAATGTCTGACACATGGAACGGTCATTTACAGCAGTTAGATGGATTTCAGATTTTTTTTTTCAAGCGGCTTCAGTAGTTCAGTACAGTTAGATATGGTGGGTGGTGGAGTGATAGATATTGGATTGATTTTATTCTGACCACTCTGAGAGCACTCATGCACGTACATGCTCGCTTTGGGACTTTGGATGAATGCCATTGTCCTGCTGGTGCTGGTAATCAGCAGCGCTACAGTGCGCTGGCCACAGGGCTTGCTGACTTCCCTTTCTCTCAGCTCAAGACGGGCTGTGTGTGTGATTAGAGGGAAAGCTGGAGAAAGAGAGAGAGAGAGAGAGATATCAGGGAGGCTTGCTGGTTAGCAGGCTCCTCTCTCTTTCTTTGCGAGTGCTGCAATGGCCTCATTAAGGCTGGGGAAATCTCCCGCAGAAACTAGAAAGCCAAGCCTCCATCCAAGTGACAAAAGGCCTGAGAGGCATCAGAGGAATTTGCAGAGCTCCAGTAGGGCCAGCAACACAACAGGCAACATCAACTGAGGGGATAGGCGAACGCTGTTTTTTTGTCTCCTCTGAGGTTGTTCTGACAACAGAGGATTCAAACTCTGCTACAAATGGATCCTTGAGGCACTGAGGTCTTACAGTGGAGTGTGAAACTGCAGCTACCCTAATGAGGGATTCCTGTTAATGCTGTGACCATTTCAGAAAGGGCAGTAAGAGGGCGGAGTCACTTGGCATCGTCATTTTGAAGTATCAGTATCACTAAAATGATAATAAATCAAATGCATTAATGATTATCACCTTGCCGTTATATCGCTGGTGAACAAAAGCACTGTGTAATTCAGTGTTAATTATTTCTCATTCTGAGAACAGTGAAACAAGACTGGAAGTTGTTGATACAGAATGTAAATCACATGTCAGTTCAATTCATTATGAAACTAGCAATATAATTAAAAACGCAATTACAGTTCCATTGTGAAAAATAAAGAAAGTAATAAGACTCGACTTCTAAGGGTTAATTATTGTCACCTGCATTTATATTCATTTGTAACTTGTTTAATTCCAAACAGGGCAACAGGACACCCTGCAACCTCCAGTGCTTGTTACAGAAGCGGAGAATTCGACACATTTATTTTCAAAGCTCTCGGCTGCAGAAATGAGAAGTTTCAGAGTTTTCAAAGGTGTCTGTTCCTCCTACTGGGAGAGTGGGAGACAAAAAGATGGCAGTAAACAAAGCAAACCGACAAAATAGCAAGCAAACAAACACCGGCACCATCACCAAACAGGCAGAGAAAACAAAGGCATGTAAACAGAGCAGAAACTTAACAATGACTGAGGTGGTGATAACTGCAGTTAATAGGTTTGGAAAGACACTGCAGAGAATTGAGAGCTTAGTGCATGTGCAGGTACTCATTGCATAAGCTTGCATAAAAAAACTGCATCATGCAGGACATTCTGTTGCTAAATTATGAGTAATGCACTTCAATTGGGATTCCATCATGCCTTTTAAACCACGATTAGTCAATGTTCAAATTAAAATGCGTGACCACATACACGATTAGAATATTCCTTATTATCCCTCAAAGATTTGCAATTGCATTCCACCTGAGTAATTTCATGAAACTAATCCATTACTGATGTCATGATGAGCACTAAGGAAACAACAAGCAGATTTTTATGGCATTTATGTACAATCTAATGCAAATATCTAGTCATTCTTGGCAATGTTTTAATATGCTTTGTGTATGAATACATATCCTCTATGTAGAGCACATTTCTACAAATTTAGCACACAATTACTGTTTATTTGCTGAATTTGGAAAATATAAATTAAATGTGACCTGACCAAAAATAATGGCACATTTTTATTTTTTATGTTTTTTTACCAGAATATTAAACTCAGCAAGTGAATAAAATTGTGTTCTAAATTAGGCACAAATGGCTTATTTTAGTGTATTCCCTGTGCAGTATGTTTAGTGCATACTTCATAGGGAATACACTAAAACAGGGGTGTCAAACTATGGTCCTGGAGGACCGGAGTCCAGCACAGTTTGGTGATTTCCCTGATTAAACATACATGATTAAACTTACCTGCTAAGTGCCAGGTTTAGTGAGTGTGTTTGAGGAGAGGAAGTACCGAGTAGTGCTGGACATCGGCCCTCCAGTACTTGCACTAAAATAAGCCATTTTTGCCTTATTTATTATAAAATGTATGCATATGACATTCTGCTAGGTGGAGATCACTGTGGTTATACCTACTTAGTGACAAAAAACAGTTTTACTGGAATTGACATGGGAAAGAGCTGTTGTGTGATTGGACATAGATTCAACAAGAAAACCTTTTTACAGATTGCTGAATGACAAAAGAGAAGTAATTGGATCAGTGCAAGTCCTAGGAAAGAAATTTAATCCAGGCCCTGAAACATGAATTTGTGGTTGCTGTTTTGTGAGAAGTATGGTAGATTTTTAGGTAAAATCATACTTCAGGTTATATACTACTCCAAGTCCTAGCATGCATGTCCAATAGGCTGTGAAACTGTCAAAGGTTTCATTGGTTGCTCGTTCATTCTCTGGCTCTGGTTTTACTTGCACAAATAATGATGACTATAAACAAAGTTGGCCTGGCTAGCTTTCAGTTTTCTGAATAAAGGTTGTAGCAAACCTGTACACATACTGGTGTTGACATCACTTTACTTTTAGCAACAAATCCCACCCCAAAGTACAACCAAGCATCAAGGCTTTTGTATGCATTCAGGCTTTGCTGTGTGTATTTCCCCAGCGTCGACACTGGGTGCAAATAAATGCAGGGAAACTCAATTTCTGATTACATATCAATGTCTATGGCCCACTGGTTTTTGCTAAGACTGTCAATTCCAACTGCCTTTAATTTAAGCAGATAAGTTTTGTACCAATCAGTTTTCATTACTAAAAGCAACCGTGTTGCAGTATGTTTAGTGACTCAGTCTGGCCGAGAGGCATAAAAAGTGATGTCAACGCATACCCACTATATACAGATATATTCAAGTGGTAGCTGAGGTGAAACATCCTGATGATGGTGTGATGGCAGAATAGTAACGAGATGCAAACACAAGGTGTTATGCTAGCTTCACCTTTTGCTTGTTAATCTTTTCTCAGCGCAGCCATTTTTGCTTTGATGTTGACTAATTACGTTCATATTTGCAACAAAGTCTTTGAACATAGAATTTCCTAAAAGTCTTCAAACTTACCTTCTAGCAAATGCTCTCAAGGGAAGCTTATTTTGACAAATTAGTAGCTTATATCTTAACATGTCAAAGGCCTTGTGGAGAACAAGTTCACATAAGAAAATGCATTAAAAGCCCTCATGGCTGTATTTTAGGTGCTGGAAATAGCCAGTGTCACTTTATCCAAAGTGACAGGTGCGCTAATAAGATATCATTCATCCTAGGCTTTACTAATGGGAACAGAACTGAAAAGGATTGTTTGATCAGCTTGTCTAACATGCTGAAGGCTTCAGACTTCCCTGCTGTTTCACTGCACTAAGAAGTTCTAGCAGCACAATGTAAGAGAGTTCGGGGGGAATCCAACTGGCATTTGTCCATCACAATTTCATTAAACTGTCTGTGCGTGCTTTATGTTGGAGCATGTCATCAGGCTAGTGAGAAAAAACGTTGTCCAGAATGGGATGACGTTTTCGGTCAATTCCGTAGGTCAGCTAATCATCAAATGCTCAGATAGTGTAAGGGTCAGCTGCCATTTATAGAATGTATAAATAAATAAATAAATACAAAATGTTTTGACACAACAGCAACAAGATCATGAAAAAGCTGAAATAAAATGCAACATCTACCATTTTTAATGATGGAATAATCACATTGCATGTCTGTAGACCAAAGTACACACACCACTGTTTTTGATGGCGTCCCAGTAATTGCCTGAGGATGAACGATATTGGTTGCTTTGATTTTGGCATCTTATTTAAAACTATTTTTCGACTGATTGCTCTGAGCAATGATTACCCTACACACACACACACACACACACACACACAAGCCACATGATTAAATAACTTTAATTGATGTGTGATAAAACCGCAATGTACACCTTGATTAAGCTCATCAGAATCTACTTTTCTTCAAGGGAAAATTTAAATGAGGTGGAAAAGAGAAAGATGGATGGATGGATAGAGAGAGAGAAAGAGAGAGATAGAAAGAAAATAACTTGTCTCCAAAATCAAAAGATGGTGACATGAAGAGAGATTGAAGGCAGGAATCCAGAGACATCAATATGAAAACCAATGCAAGTCACTGTGCATATGCCATCATTCATTTTTGAACTAAATTAGCAGATGAACAAATAATGGCACTGACACCGTTTTGCACTTCCATAGATTTCCTTTTGCAGAAGAGCTTCAAAGCTCACTATTGAATTTTTACTACTGGATGCCCCTGGCTTGCTCTCCTGTTATTGCTGCCCACTCTGCATTAAGTGAATGACCCTGAGGAACAGACGCAGGATTCGTCTGTGTTTAACGTTACACATACAAAACATTTCAGTTAATTACTTCCCTCTTAAAGGACACAAATCACCAAGTGAACAGTGTGATGTAAATTATTTTATTCTTTGCCTTGAGGAGAGACAGAGTGAGTTTACTGCCCCTTCAAGGCATAGACATGGATTTCAAGATAACTGTACAGTGAGGGAATTCGTTTTTATGTATTTGCCTTCTCACAAAACATGCCCAACTTTGCCTTGAGCAGCTGTATTTAAAAACCATACAGTAATTTTTACTTCTATATTTTCCATGTATTCTTAAAAATGTGTGAAGAATGCGTTGGGAGGGTCTGAAAGGGTAAGAGTGTGTGTGTGTGCGCGTGTGTGTGTGTGTGCGTGTGTGTGTTTGTGTGTGTGTGTGTGTGTGTGTAGGAAAGCAATAGAAAGACGATCTGGAAATTGCAGCGAACAAACAGATAGTACCATATTTATAACTTATTTTGCATATAGAAGGGTAGGTTCTCTATTTGCATATAATGAAAGTCAAATGATAAGAATTCATTAATGCAATAAGTGTAAGTTACCTTAGGATGTCAAACACACCTCTAAATAATAGCAAGGATACGCAACCTATGCAAAAGCATTCTTCTTTGAAATATCACTTTAGCCGTGGGAACAAATGTTTGCATTCATCAAAAGTTGATTTTTCTGTGCCTTTGTTTTGAAAGTACAGGGCAAGCTCAGGGGTCTTATTTCAGCATAAGACAAAAACTGCAAGCTTTTCTGCATTTGCTCAGTTTGTGTTTTGCTGCAGTAAATTTACAGAACACAGAAGCCGGGGCCATCTGTAGAATATGAGAATACGTGGGTGGTTTGTGCTGCTCCGGAAGAAACTATATCCTCATGCATTTATTTTATTATTGCACTGTATGCTGTACTGCAGGGTGTTATCAGTAAAAAACCAATATCTTGATACTTTGTAGTGCATTATAATATTTAAATTTGCATTACATTAAACTACACCCTAAAGCTACTCAGTAATTACATAGAGTACGTTGTAATTCTTAGAGTAAATCTGGGAGTAATTACGTAGGTTGTAGGTTATACAATAACAGAGGATTGGCCTGCTGTGGGTATTGGCCCATTAAATCATTAACTCATTTTTCCTGAGTTTTTTTCATTTTTTCCTCATTTTTACTCTAAATTAAAAGTGCCAAACTGGCCATAGCTTTTTGATCTTTTAAACTTGATTTAAAATGATGTTAAAGTGGAACAAACTCAGTATTGTGAATCTTTACCAGATATTATTGTTCATTTTTATGCATTTTGCCTGTTCTATATATTGTACATGTTTAAAACAAGATTGCATTCTTTCGCATATTTTACATGTTTTTGCTATCTTTTTAAAGCTAAGTGTCAGAACAGCATATCTGTTCACAAAGCAGAATGTAAACAATTAAAACCTGCTTTGCCTCTAAGATCCTGCTATTTTATAGAACAGAATGTACTGATTGATTTAATGATCTGTCAATAATATTAAAACTGAAAATCACATCTTAACACAAATACCAGTATAACTGATTGGACAATGAATTGCACACCAACTGCAACTTAAAGTCTATGTATTGGTCATTTGTGTGGTCCAGTAAATCTGCCCTCATTGCTTCCACTGCACTCTTGTAAATAAGGTTGGCAATAGATCTCTGGGAATTTTTCACTTTATGCCTCTAGAGAGAGAGAGAGCGCCCAGGAGAGAGAGGACTGCAATGCCTATTCTCTGTTTGCACACAGCACAGTCATTGGTGTTGAATCAATACATATAGTATTCATTCATTTTCATCTAGACACATGTAGACACTACTAACTACAGCATATGTGTGCGCAACTGGTGTTGTCCACATATTTCTCTCTGTACCTTTTGGCAGTCTGGAGGTCTGAAAGGCATGTCTACTAGGGGGCAAACCACGAGAGTCAATATGTCCCCTGCCATTATGAGAATGTCTACCTTTGGTTACTTCTGGAAAAATATCACTCATGAGTTTTAATGTACCACAGTTTGATTGGTCATTTTCATATGCTGATTAATACACCAATCAGCCATAACATTAACACCACCTGCCTAATATTGAATATCAGTCCCCCTCATGCTGCTGAAATGGCTCTGACTGTGGTGTGCTGTGTGTTCATTCCCCTTTATGCATTAACAATTTGTGCAAAAAGAGCTCCTCTTTGGGATTGAAACAGATGGACTAGCCTTAACTCCCCACATGCATCAGTGAGCCTTGGGCGCCACTGATCCTGTCGCTGATTCACCAGTTCTGCTTCCTTGAATAACTTGTGGTAGGTAACTGCATACCTGGAATCAGTTTCCAGGGATACGGCCACTGGATGCATCATGTTCGACACTGGAACTAGCAGACAGTCACAGATATTATTAGACAGTATGAGCTTAGATTTCTGACAGATTTCTTACATTACTAGCATCACACAATAACTAACCATAGGTAGGGTTTGCTAACATCACCTCTGAGCTCTGTGAAGCTAGCATTGTTTTAGCAGTTAAGTAGGATATAAACAGGTTAACAGCTGCTTTTGCAAATGAATTGTCACCAAATGTAAAAAACATTTAAAAACGTCATAAACAGGGAGTTTATATGGAGTAAGGGGCTATTGATGTCCATATTTCTAAAAGGGAATTGTAAATAATTGCATACTCAGGTACATCCATTTTTATTTATTTTTTTGCTGTGTCCATCCAGACATAGACTAAATTGAGGGAGAACAACAGAAAAGTTGCTTATGTTGCTTCTCTGAATTCATAGACTTCCTCTGACATTACAGATTGAGACACAGTAATACAAACCCATGCACAGTAAATAAACAGGGCTATGTGAAGGTTTATGTGTATAAATAAAACTGAAATGTCATGAAATTGGCAATGTCACTAATTCAAAGAGGAAGCTAAACACAATTTTATGAATTTTATGTATTTTAACTTAAATAAATGACCTTTCATTTGCAGAGTGTTTCAGCCTTTTGGTGGGATTGATTTAAAGACCTAATCTCAGCACAATATTTTTCTCCACCAAACTGACTTAATTACTGCTAACTTGAGTGTCCTTGAAAAGCTGCTCCGTATAGATTATGTCTCTTTTCAAACCAGTGATTAATGGCAAGATTTATTTATTATGAAAAGTGCTTTGCTATCCTCAAATATTCAAGGACATCCAATCCTGGATAGTAATTTGATTCCAAATGGACCACACCCTGGCTGGTACATCACAAAAGGAAAATCAATGCAGTATAGTATTATTCATAAAAATATATCAGTCAAGTAATCTTCGCTGGAAACACATGCATTCACATTTGAAGGCAGAAAGAAAGACCATGGCAACAAACAAAGGAGTGTGGGGTAGATCGTGGTGCAGTAATTCTGAAACAGCAATAGAATGAAGTGTGATCAATGACGCACCATGTTCTAAGACAACGTCTGGTGGTAATTAACTGCTAATCAATGACCCTTCTCAAAGGTTTAAGAGATAACTCTGACCAGTAATGGAGGCAGTAGGGACACATTCATCATTTGGGCTGCTTTGTTTCAGGAGAAAAAGAGGATGTAAAAGATTCTGAAGAAATAGCTATCGTAAGCATATCGCTCAGGAAGTCAAGGTTCTTCATGCTCATTTATCTCCTCATATATCTGTAAAAGCATTCATATGTACCACAAAGGTGCATTCTCCCTCATTCTTAAAGATCTTTCAAGCGGCCCTATTAAAAAAGATGCAAGATTTCACTGTTAAGCAGAAAAACAACTGCATTTGATCACAAACAATACAAAAGTGAGATAACCGGCTGTAGGTTTAAAGCCTAGTTCTTTCTTGCATTGGCTTGTGTTTGCTATTCTTGCATTCAAAGGTAAAGATGAGTACCCCCTCCTTCCACTGTTTCGGAAAGTTTCCCTTTGTTATTCCTCAACTTTCTTGTTTTCCAGTCCTTGCTCTAATTTAATGGATTTTATTAAAGGCAACTTTCTAAAAATTTGAGCTCTTTAAAAAAGTTCTTTAATTAGTACGCTTGAGTAATCACACACGAGTCCCAAAGAGTTTTCACCTCAGTGTACCCACAATTCCTTGATATAGCCATCAGCATAGACGCAACACTGAAAATTTATCATTGAGCTGTTCTTGCTGCAGCAGTGGTAGGTGTTGGGGGTGGCAGACGTGATAATAGCTTAATCTCACCTGCAGCTGTCTTCATCAAGTGTGTCTGCCTGACAAAGATAGATTAGTAATCTTTATGTGTGCATCTATGTATGCATGTGTGTGTGCGTGTGTGTGCACGTTGCATACATATGTATGCAAGCATCCTTATTAGCTCAGAAACACTGCATTCTTGTCACTCCTCAGCGCTGTATTAATTTAGGAGCTGGTATGGAGATCAGATGAATGTCCGGTGTGCTGGCCTGTCATCCACTTCAAGCTGTAGCACTGGGAAGACATGTGCAACACTCCTCTGACTCCGCTTATCGGATGTTAGCCGCCATCTCTCCATCGCAAAGCCAATCTCCGCCATTTTATTCTCTAATAGACTGTCAGTGGATGCCCTGAATGGCCAAATTGCTTGAGCTTTATTATTATTTCTCTTTTTTTTCCCCCACCGTTCTGCTGCCGACTTTGAGGCAGAGCCTGTCAACTGAAGACTCACGCAGGGCTGCAGAGTTTGACTGGGACTCAAATTGTCATTTCCAAAGTGACAAGGTGCTGATTTGCCCGGCTGGCAGTGAGCGATTGGACATATCTGTTGACAAATGGGCACAGGGACTGAGCTGGCAGGATGCTATGGGAGACAAAATGCCTTTGGCCACAGGTTTGAAAGGTTTTTCTGTTTTTTCATGTTTTCATCCCATATTACAGCAGGACAGGTAGCCGCCCTGTTGTGCTGAAATCCAAGCGCTGTCTTAGCAATACAACTGTACCAATTGCACAGGCCCAATTAGTGTGCATAATGGAGCTGGGCATTTTACAGATCCGTCACAATGGTGTCTGGGCTCACAATGTGATAAGTAAATAAACAGCATCACGTCAGCCAAACGTTAACAGGCCACATAAATGCCTATTAACACACTTTTATAACAAACAAACAAATGTTGAGAATTCTAAAGCTTTCATAAATAAACTAGACCTCTCATTACTCATTTATATCCCATCAACTCTGTTGGGTATGCTGTCATTACTTTTTAGGGGGAAAAACAAACTTTGGAAACTCGGCTTTAATTATAGAAGTCTTCAAAACTGTACTGCCAGCGATACAGGCAGTGAAACAAGGTGTTGTACACATATTGCATAATGTTGCAACACACTTGATGCCATGATCCATCTGTGTCATGTCTAAACAAATATACATGCATGTGCCTGCACACCTGCCCCTTACTGAGACACACTGATGTTCATCTGTTAGTGTTGATAAATGTATGAAGTTGATAGGGGGGGCTGAGCCCAAGTGTTACAGTGTGTATGTAATACTGATAGAGTGATCAAAGTGGTTCTCTTGCCGTCATCTAAATGATATGCTTTACGCTAGCAGTGGACTTGCCTTACTGGGGCCAAAAGATGCATTAGCCACCAGGATTCAGTTCAAAGAAAAAGAAGAAACAAAGGATACTTTGCTAGGAACAACAGACATTAAAACACAATCATTCTCAACTGATCCAGAACTGATATGTTACAGGTTAATAACATTACTTTTTCATTACATGCAGGGGCATAGTTACAGCATGCATTGACTGATTACAAGCCTACCCAATCAAATTAGAAAATCATGACAATCTTTGCAATTTAAGCTCCCCAGTCCAGTCAATGCTTAGCACAGCAGCGTTTTTAATTTAAAATGTCAGAAGAAGAGCCGCAAAGATGTGCCTTTGGGAAGCCTTGCTGTAAAAATGAGTCCCAATACTTTACCAGCATAGACAGCGTATTTTGCCAGAGCATACAAAAAAAGATCAGCTTCTTTACTAAAACATTGTAAACAGGCTATTTAAAAATGCCAAAGCAAATGTCTACATTCATGCAAGTCTTCAAAGGTAAGATATAAGCAGTGCATGAACATTTTGTGCGCCATGGCAGTATGCTGTAGGCTAGAAAAGTTTTTAGGTAGGCTGGTGTTCATTTTCTTCACCGCATATATCTAAGCTGTACATATATAAGTTGATTTGTTTGTCATAAAAGTTGTGCCTATCGTGCTTTTTAGGTGATGTGCTTTTGGTTTGGTTTATGTGTTCATTTGTAATGACTTCACTCCTGTTAAAATGCTGATTATATTATATTAAAGAGCTTATTTTTAATTTGCTTGTGTACAGTCATTTGAAAAAGTCAATTCCATGAACATTTTTTTAACATATTTGTACAAGTAAACATTACACTTTCTTTAATACATTGCCTATTAATAAGGTGAGTATGCGCCAACAAATGACACATAAAACTATTTTCATAAATAAAATAAACAAAAAAACAAATCAGTCACATGAAAAAAGTAAGTAAACCTTTACTTTTATCATACCATCAAGTCAATAAAATTAAAATCAGGTGTTCCAGACTAAGTTCCACTGATGACATTCTCCTGCAAGTAGAACCTGGCTTATTTACACCTAATATTTAGTGTTCGCTGTTCTCTTTGCTGCTATACTGTGTAAAAGTGAAAGTGACTATTTGTCATTGTGAACACACTCAAGCAACACCACAAAATGTGACATCTGCATTTAACTCATCACACGCGGAGTAGCGGACAGCTATCAGCAGCGCCCGGGGAGCAGTGTAGCGGGATGGGACCTTGCTGAAAGTCCCAGACTGGGACTTGAATCTGCGACCTTCAGGTCCCCAGGGGCAATGTCCTAACCACTGGCGCGTGCTACCATGCCAAGATCTAAATACCTCTCTGAGGCCTTTAGAAAAAAAGATGTTTAGCCAGGCATTTAAAAAGACATCAGAATAATCTGAAATAAACCATTACATTCTACAAGTTGTGTAGATTTCAAAACAATTGTCAGTTTGCCCAGAAGTGTGCCGGCAAACAATGTCTCCAAGAAGCTCAAAATTTTATTACAGGAACCACAAGTAACTCTTGCTACTCTTGCAACTCTTGCACAATGCAACGCAAAGGCCAATTATAAAATATAAAAATATCAAAACTTGAATGGGTTCGCAAACTCTTCAAGCACATCTGTAGTTGCAGCCCAAAAAAGAGACCAGAACACTGACTTCCTCATAGTACTGACTTGCTTCACATGCTGACCACCATATAGGAAACAGCTAACATATAAGTGCACTCTGCAGGTTTACAGTTACTGAATATAGCCCATATGATGCTGCATAATTTATCAGCCCCCCCCTTTACCCCATCCATCAATGTAAAGGGGCCATTGTAAGATCACCACTGAGCAGGAATTATTTGGGTGGTGGACCATTCTCATCACAGCAGTGGCAGTGACATGGAAGCGGCTTTTCAGGGTGCTGTAATGAAAGTCCCTGGGGATTTTACATACAGTGTACAGCAGACCAAAGCTTAATTCTTAGAGACAGATTGAGAAACAGAGAAACTGTAGCTGCAGTTTAGGGGTTAAGCCTACTTTGAGCTTAAAATACAACGCCCACACCCCACACAGGGGTGGTACTTGTATTTTTAGACAGCAGAATTAGAATACGGTCTAGACAGCAAAAAAGCTAGCTTGCTAAGTCATTCGCATAGTGCTGGCCAAGGGAAAGTATATATGTGTGTGTGTGTTTATATATATTTAACTCTTTATGATGACCCAATGTCCTCATTATAATAGAAATACAGGGAACTCTGTAGAAGTAAGGACATTTTGCTGGTCCTCGCAAGGAACCATGCTGTTTTTTTTTTAGTTTTTTTTTTTATAGTGTTTAGTATTTCAGAAGTCAAAATAATGTACTAACAAAGATAGCAGTACCAACCTGTGTGTGTGTGTAAGCTTGCTGCCAGGCTGCAGTGTGTTTGGGAGTGGAAGTATTACTGGCAGTAGATGTCATTACAGAATGAAGGAGTGGGGGGATTACAGAGAGAAATACACCAGATACAAATCACTCGCCTCCCCTGCTGTTCACTCAATTAGCACCACACACACACACACACACACACACACACATACACACACACACACACACACACACACACAAACACACACACCCAAAAAAACAGCGCGGTAAAACATACTAACACAGCGCAACA
>JBBPDA010000001.1:28928099-28955728 GCA_037974385.1 Arnoldichthys spilopterus | reverse complement strand
ACACACACACACACACACACACACACACACACACACACACACACACACACACACACACACACACACACACTTTAGATTGCGGATCTAGGCTAGGCCCTTAGAGTCCTGTGAAAAGCAGTATTGGATAGACTTATGGCCTAGATACTTCTATGATCTTTTACGCAATGAAAGACAACAGCGGGATTAAAACCCACCCGTGATACTTCTATTCATGCTCAATTCGCAGTAGCTACCGTCCTCATCTGGTGGCTTATGAAAGGGAACATATTTTATCATAGTTACTTTGCAGTCATTGAGAATACATTGGACTGTGATATTGAATTGAAATTAATCTATTTCTATCATCGCATATCGAAATTAAACCAGATTGCATCTGTAAGAGATGGCCAGTTCCTTTTTAGATTCACTCTTCTGTGGTTATGGAGTTGATCAGAAATAAGTAGCCAAGGTTATTTCCTTGCAAGCTTCATATTGTAGGATTTTATGTGCAGCAAAGAGTACTAGTGATATCTTTATTATCTCTGCATGGAGGGCAGAAATATAGATATGCATGACATAGTGATATAATACAGGTATTTCAGCACTATTCTGTGTGGGGATTTCAATCCAGCAGCAGTCATTAAGGAAATGCAGTGGCATGCTGGTTGATATGTCTCTCCTAATGTTAATAATCAAGAGATGTCAGTAATATCAGCTCCACTGAGCATCCCATCAGCAATTTGACCAGCTGGGCTTTATTACCCATGCCTGCAATAACCATGGATTATCTTGTCTTTTTGTCTTGCCCTTATGATGGCCCTTCAGTGTCAACCAGAAGATGTTTAGGGCTTTTTATTGTTTTAAACTATTGCCCTTTAGAGCATATGCAGTGGCTATGGCCATTAGCATCATCATTATCTCAGGTCAGGTTAACACTAACTGAGAGCTTTGTTCTCATTAATTCCTTAAATGTCCCATCATTATTTTTCCTCAGGCTTATTATTCAGTAATTACAATGTTAAGTTATATGAGTGCTAGTGGCCATTTAAGGGAGTTAATACAGACTTGTCTGCAGAAGTAACACAACTGTCCTATTAACAGTAACTAAACATTTTCAATACATGTGCTTTATCACATGCAGTGAGCTCATGTAACAGTTTTTTTTATAATGTATATAATACATTATATCACATTTACATCGGTCGAGTGAGGTGACAGACGTAAATGTATTCATTGCATTTGGTTGTTATGAGGAAGGTGAGAACCTGGGAAATTCAACTGAAATGCTAAATCTTGTAAATCTTGTCAATATGAATGTGACTATTTGTCATTGTAAACACACTCAAGCACCACAAGGAGATGTAACCTCTGCATTTAACCCATTACACGTACACATGTGGAGCAGCAGGCAACTATCAACAGCACCAGGGGAGCAGTACGGTAAGAATGGTACCTTGCTCAAGGGTACCTAAGTAGTACCAGGGCCAGGACTTGAACCTGTGACCTTCAGGTCCCGGGGCAATGTCCTAATCACTATGCCTTCACTGTGCGGTTAATTACATATTTATGTAATTAAAGCTTTGATTTTTAAAACAGTTATAGCATGTTTGCTGGAACAGAACCTTGTATTTTTGTTTGTTTGTTTGGTTGTTTGTTTGCTTATCTGAAAATATCAGCTGTTTTTTAACTGTGTTAAAATGTCATGATCAACAGACCAACAAAAAAGATCCAAAATTATTTAAATTATTAACTTACACTGAAAAATTGAATTTTTTCTGCTTCCTATTATTAAGGTAAATCATGTTGGACAGATTTGGGTTTTGGGGTTAAGAACAATGTTTATTACTTGCAGTTAACATCAGTTACTTCAGTACATTGTGATCCAACCAACTGTCAGATTTTACATGTGAAGTAAAGGATCTGTGTACTTCCTCCTGTGTATTTCAAACAGGAATGTATAAGAAGAATGAATGTTTTATGTACTGAGCTGTAGACATTAATCCTGTAAACACCATCTTCCCTTTCATTGGGTTTACACAGGTCCCATCATGCAATGTACATCAGCTTATAGTAAACATGACACTTCCCATAGAAAATGAATGAGGTCCATTCTAGTAAATGCAGCCATATTCTGGGGCATTTTTGTTATTTAGTCTTATTTTTTACTAGACTTAAAAACACTTTAAATCATTTAGTTCATCATGGCCTATCGGTTCCTGAAGGATGGTATTATTTTGCAAAATAACATTCATGATAACTAATAGTGATGGATGTAACAAGTGTCTGTTGTGCTATTAAACCACTATATAATTATCCCTTTAGCATCATTATGATTCTCACCACTTTTATGGCACCCTAAAAATTGAAATAATCACTATCTTGGTTCATTAGTAATTGCTTTTGAAATTTCAGTGTCAAACTTAATAGGAAAATGAAGCAACCCTACTGGTCTGTTTCAGGCTGGCATTAGTGTATCTTTCCTCTATTTTTGCATAGATGCTTTGCTTATATAAGGAAATTGAAGATCCACTGAATACAAATCCCTGTAATGAAGTTTAAATAAAATGTTCCATTAACTCCTGCTGAATCTAGAGGTCTGCAGTCACCCACTCACCATTTTACAATTTAAGATGAATCATACATTATTTACAGCTTGTGTTTCCGAATGCCTTGAAATTTGCAATCAGGCTCCAGTGGATACGTCTGTGACAAGACAAAACAATCCACAAGAACAAGGTTGTCTATGTTATTGTAGTTTAAACATCATTATTTTGGAGCATCATTTATTTGATAAAAACAACACTTTGTAATGTAATATTTCATCAGAGTGTTCTGCAATGCAGTTACAAAGTAGTATACAAAATCTAAAAGCTAAAACAAAATAACTACACTGTTAACACTTATGATTATTTTGCGTTCATACCGTCAAGTCCAACCTATTATGCCAATGGATTTGTACCATGAGTGGGGAAAATAGCAATTAATGCAACAAACCCTATTGTCAGTATGGCTAGATTTGCATTGCTCTTTGAAACATTCTTTAAAAACAACAATACGTCCCTTGGGCCCCATTTAGCAGTTTTGTGGAGAAGAATCTCAACTTTTTCTACTCGAACAGAATCTGTAATGAGTTGCATTGTGCATGAACTAATTAAAACCTGGCCAGCTTCAAAGCCTTATCAGCACATATTCACTCGAACCTGTTGCTTTGCTAGTGTCTAGTGTCCAGTAATGCCACCAGAGTGCAAATTAGGAAAGAGCTGAAAAGATTACAAAAAACTTCCATTAACCCTTCTCAACCTCTCCAGGTAGTGTGTATTTGGTTTGGCAGTTACAGTAAGAGTTATGTGTTTAAAAAGCAGATGACATTGTAATGATGTACTGCAGTGTAAACTCTAAAGATGTCAAATAGTTTCACTCTAAAAGGTTCCTTGTTGAAGTCATAGTAAAAGTAACTTGCTGAAAGCAGTTAGCCAGGTAGCTGCATGCATTTCATACTAGAGTTAGTGTTAGTTACAATAGGACAGAGATAAATACACTACCGGTCAAACGTTTTAAATCACCCTGTTTTTCCAGGTTTTACTTGTAATTTAAGCAGTTCAGATACAGTGAATAGCCCTAAATTGTACAAAGGTAAGTGACTGCAATAAATAGATACATCATAAACAAAAGGTTTAGGGAAGGAACAAAGGAACATCACAATTTGCAAAAGAAATAAAAGTATGTAGATTAAAAGAGTCATGTGTGAGGTACTGGAACCGGATCCAGAAATCCAGTCCAGGACCCAAGGACACTCTCAATAAAGCAGATCTAGATCAACAGAGTACTGGCTATTTCAACAGGAAACAAACACTGATTGATGCAAAGTATTGTTTTGCCCTGCATTACATACTATGCCTGTCTCTAGTGATCTGCTAGCTTACCCATTTTTATGAACCTTTCCTGGACTTTAACCCTGTGTTTTGGATTGTGTATTAAACTTTACGCTGCTCTGCTCCTGAGCCTTCATCTTTTTTATGATGTCATGTGTCAGTTTGCATTGCACACATAAACATTCTTTATACTACTGGCTGCGTGACATGAGCTCGTGTGCAAAATCTAGGTTTTAAAACTTCAGATCAGATCAGAGCAATTGTTTCATTTTGCTTGAATGGCTTGAATGATTCAGTATGACTAGCTCTGAGTTCTGTCACCAGAGTAGCATTCAAATCCACTCAGACAGATCACATGCAAACTCTCAAACTGTTTTACTACATATGTTTAGATGAAAGGATAGAAGAATTTCTAATCTATAAAAATTGACAGGAGAAGCAGAAAATCATCTTACGTTTAATCTTTATTGATTTATTGCGTTTTTTTCCAATTTAGTGGAAAAATATTGGCTCATTTATCATCAAATGATCACACAACATAAAGGATTTGTTCAAATAGTAGTAGCACATTTCTTGTACCCAGCGTTGCTTACTGCAGTTACAAAGGCTGCTGATTGTATGTCTTGTAAAATCCCATGGCACACTGTGTGTATGTGTTTATCCTGTGTATGTCAGATGCACCAGTATAAGGCCTGGATTTTTTTCTGATGTGATGGTTTTCTGTTTGTCTGCAGGGGAGTAGCACTGATTTTTCATGCATAAAAAGATGTGCAAAGACAAGGGGTAACAACAACGTGTAAGAAATTCTCCGCCCAGAACAAAGTGAAACAGAGCATCAGCTCGGTGTTGCTGCTACTGTCTCTTTCAGCAAAACATATGTAGTGATAATGACAGTAACAAGAGTATTATAATGAAATTTAGATCACGATCACCCAAATTATAGTGGTTTACTTTTGCAGGGTGATTGTGCTTGTCTTATTAAATTAAAGTTGGTGCTCATGGTTATTTAATATATTTTGAGACTCCCAATGAAAGATTGTTCCAGTTTCTGCTACCTGTGTAATAATAGTGAGCATTAACCCTTTAGTTTTCTGATCAATTACTTCCCTATATCTTATTAACACCATGCACTGAACTTAACCTAATTGTTCCATCTTTACTACTTGGTTTATGTCAGTTAGGTCAGCTTCCTCACTGGACAATAGACAAAAGCATGGTAGTTTCAGGTCTTTCACATTTGAGGAAGCTTTATAGATTTCTTTGAGGTAAATTTTTTGAGAATCCAAGAATTTAAATTAAACATTATTGTTGTTATTGTTCAAAATTAATTTCAGTTTTTCATTTGAAATGACTGTAATGTGTTTAAAGTTTTTTGCCCTGTATGGACTGCGATTTCTCTAGATTTCCTGAAATTTTTCACAATTATGTATGCACTGAGAAATGCTCATGTGAATCAATGACAATTCTCTGGCACAGTGTGGTAGGCTATCAGCAACTTCACTTTTTAGCTTATGGATGGATCTCTGCAAATGTATGATACAGTATATGCCATGACTAGTGAGAGACGTTTGGCCCTGAGGTCAGAAATATGCTAAATCACTGAAGACTGAAATTTGGAAATCGAAAGTATATAATTATCACAGAATGTTGAGGAGCTTTTCCTTTTAGTGGCACCTTTTATAACAGTACCAAACAAATATAACAATGTGTGATGTTGTTTATCAGCTTGATCTTTCACTAAAAACGTAGCCTGAGGGCAATCAAAGTTTTCAGTGAGGTTGACCCCTTAAATTCTCAGACTTATTGCATCCTTTAGTGGCTTATTACAATGCTTATTTATGCACTAATTCACAAGGGGGAGTGTTATAATGTGAGATATTGGCTGTAGATCATAGATCAACACCATAATGCCAATGTTTGTGGTTTGACTTTTATTATTAAATTTTGAAACAATGATACAAAAACAAATACAAGAAAGTTCATTTCCACTAGCCAAAGACAAACAGTTTAGATCTAGTGTTGCAGCATGCAAATATAAAACTCAAGGATGTTTACACAGGAAGCTTCTAGTCTGCTCAATCTCATATTAGCTGAGAGAGCAAGCAACACATCTCATATTTGTGTAATACATTTTAGCACATCAGCAGCTCACGGCAGATTAAAAGCACTAACTGAGACTGAAAGACTAATAAACATAATAAAATGTCACAGTAAACAACAGAGGAAGGGCCATACAGTTCACTTTTCTCTACCTCATGGATTAGTTTTTTAGTTTTTCCTCATCTATTTTAGGCCACTTTAATTATGTTTTGACGAAAGGCTGCTGGCTTAATTGTAGTATTGAACTGTGGAATAATGTTCATCAGTTACATGGAAAGAAAAACTGGAGTTATTCTTAAGCTATAGAAGTAAAGAATTGAACCCTGTGCCTGACACCTCTCAAAAATCTATTTCAGAGCAATAAACAATAAAACAGCACAGTTTCCCATAGCTGTTTTGCTTATATTACGAATATTCTGCAGTAAGTAAGAGTCTGGAATAAAGACAGGCTACATGGCATTTATGTAAAGTAATAGATTGCTTTATAATAGATTTTTTGTCAGGTTGCTGTATTCATTCCTCTATATTTCACTGAAACGTTATTTTATGTCAAAGCTTCAAGCATTCTGTACATATTCCTGCTATTGCTGTGATGTTGGTGTAGCCCTCCAGCCTGCAAAGAACTCAGGATGAATCTTAATGGATTTAAATACAAAGGATGTTTTTATGTTTAAAAGGGGCTAAATGATGACATACGGAATAATGGCTATATCTAAATTCAGGCCACCTTTCCCCAACTCAAGTGGGGCCTATATGAAATGAAAGTTCTGAAGTAACAATGCAAGGAAGTGAAAAGTGAGAGAAGGAAGTGGCCGAGCCGATGCAGTGAAGGTCTCCCTGCAGAAAGTGTCTGCGGCTGACGCTTTGATCTGTGGCAGAATATTTATTTATTTATGTATTTATTTTCTACTTCGATTAGCTTATCTATAATGGCAGCTGTCACTTTACTTAACGCTTTATCCATAAAGTTTTCCTACGTTCATTTGTTTGGGCATCTGCATCACTGGAACACTCTCATGCACACGCTCACTCACTTACACACGAAGGCCTCTTTCCTGAAAGAAGAGTGAAATCACTGTGCTTCTGGTGTCCGTGTGTGTGTTTGTCTAATGTGTGTATGTGTGTAGTAGATAGATAAACTGCAGTTCAATCCATCTTCTAAAAATGACATGTTGCTTTTTGAATGATGCTGTATTTCAGTGATATCTTTCTTGCATTAAAGGGAAGTTTGACACAGTTATAAATAAACATTGATTTCTACAGTATGTTAACAGCATATGTTCCATTGAGATAACAACATATGTCCCACTGAAATCAACAACTGCCTTGGTGCATGCTACAAAAAGCATAATATAAGCTAGGCCTTGTGAATGGTTTTTATATCCCATTTTCCTGAGATCATCATTTATGTACAAGAAACAATCATATACTAATTTCTGCATGACCATTTCCAACCTCTCTTTATCTCTTACAATTAAACAGGCATTTGTTACTGTGCCTCTAAGACTGATATGTAAATTGGGTCTGTTCTGGCTGGCTGCGCTTGATTGTTTTCTTACAACACTGTTTATAGCTTTCATTTTAATAAAATGCTATAAGCCAAAACAGTACGGCGTGGGGTGGGTGGTGGGGTGGTTGTGGCAGTGGGGGATTATTTTTTGGTTATTCTTTGTGACATCACAGAAACCAGGCATTCAAAATGGCCTGTTTTGTAGGCATTTTTCTGTATGTGCACTAAAAAGCCTTTTTAAAACAATGTTTACAAGTCTAAATCAATTTCAAATTCACTTTCCCATGATGTAGGCTCTTTAAATCTTGTAGAAGCTTTATAAGTGGATATGTGTTGCGTCTTCTCTCATAGCTTTATCTCCCTCAGGGCTTCCTCACAACACCTCTTAGTGCCAGCTGTGCCAGTGAGTGCTGGCTATTCCAACCCAGCAATATGTAATTTAAGATAATATATGTGTTTCAGCAAGGATCTATACTTGGGACCTGTATTGTTTGATTTATATATAAATGAGGTTGGTAGACGATCTGGGTAGCCTAGTGCATTTTTATGCTGATGATACAGTGATTTATTCCTGTGCCATTTCTGCAGCTCAGGAAGATATACATAGGGATTTTGGCTTGATTCAGGAATTTGAGTTGTAACTCAGACTGGCCCTGAGTAATGGAGGAGCAATATATATGACATGCTGTAGGGACACACAACTGAGCAAAAAATTTGCACTCTGAATGCTCCGGTGTCCTCCCCCTGTACACTTGTGGATCAGTTGAGCCGGAGATGCTAAATTGTCCCTAGGTGTGAATGTGTCTGTTTGTGTGTCTGCCCTGCCCTGTTTTACCTGTCCCCCTGAGTGCTGAGTGCAGTACCCTCCACAACCTTTGTTAAGGATAAGCGGTTCAAAGGAAGAATGTATTATATTTTTGTGGGATTCAAGTGTAATGTGTAGCACGCTTTCAGACTTGTAACTGATGAGGCCTTTCATTCTCACCTCAGGAAGCAGTACTGTTTACTGTGTACTCAGGAAGGGTTTCAAACACCATAATTCACACTGTAATACAAGCCTGTCTGCTTGGTGTTGGTTTAATTTAATATTTCCTAGCATTAATTATGAAACAGACCTGACTGCAAACCAGCTTTGGTCTCATTGGGTTTAAATAAAAAGGTTGTGCTGAATTGAAAGATTACACAATGGGCCCATGTTGTGGGAGTTTAGACAGCATCCAGCTGCTGTATAAATAAAAAATATTTTGGCATATTTTAACCAGCTGCACTGTATCTGGTAATGAATATGAAGAGAACATGTTTTGGCTAAAAGTCTCTACAGTATCTGGAACAAAAATGTAAGGCCCACTGATGACATGTATTTGGGTTTATGTAGCAGAACATGAAGTAAACCTAACACAGGTATTTTTATGTAGTTAACATAGTCTACATATAGCATGTTTTTAGTCCAGGAGTCATAATACATTTGTAAAGAATCTTATGAAGAAGAATACCATGGGTCAGAGAATAAACACATTAGTATACACATTCTTTTGGTGTCTGTAAAGTAGCACCATTCTGAAGTATGTTAACTACTCACAGTGAGAGCTAGCCCAGCTAAAATACAAGCTCCATACAAGCTTTCCAAAGTAAAAACTAGACAACCCTATGTCCCCTATAGTCTTAAAAATAACGGTGCCAGAAATGGTTCTTTGTGCAGTGCCAGAGAAGAACCGTATGCGGTTATTTAAAGAAAGTGTTTTTAAAGGAAATGTTTTTTTGTAAATGAAGTCCATAAGCACGGAGAATGTCAACATAATATAAATATTCTTGGAAGAATTTTAAAATTGGTTAAGGACATTATGTGAAGGTTTATAAAACCTTTATATCATTCTCCAAGTTTTAACATCTAATTTAGAAAAAGAAATAACAATGTTCAATATTCATGGTTTTATCTGTGGTATTACTTTAAATAAATAAAAAAAAACGTTGGCATTTTTTGTATATATTATATGCTTTAAATGTCATATTAAAATTAAAATTATAAACTTTTAAAATGTTTAATCTTATTCAAATTATTTATTTACTGTTAGGGTATCTTTTTACTTTTACTTGACCAACTTCTCTCACATTTTGTGTATGATTTGTGATGTATGTAAATTACCACTGTCATGTGTTGTGCCTAATGTAAAAAGCAGTTTGGACTGAAACACTAACTGCTTTAGGCTGAATATATGTGAATGTGTTGGTTTCTTGCACAGTGTTTATATACTACATTAATCTCTCTGAATTTGAAACACACCTATGTGTTGTTGTTTTAAGGTTTTTTCACTTAGTGGTCATTGACAAAAGGGTGAGTCAGCGGTGTTCTCTGTGCTCATTTTAATTGGGGTTGTGTGCTGACTGGCACCGCATTCCTCCCTGCTGAACGATTGACAGGATACTAATGTGTTGTCGGTGCCCTCCTGGTAAATTGGGGTTATGACATGGAAAGACCTTTTTAGGAAAACGATAAAACTCAATTGACATTTATTTGCTCTGTTTCTTTCTTTTTTTCTTTTTTATGTGTTTGTTTATGTTGTTCAGCAGCACAGCTAAAGAAATATGGTCAGATCCCTGAGGAAGACTTTTGCTAATACACTGTATGGGGGTCTTCAGACATCTCAAAGAGGTTTATGTACCAAATAATGCAACATATGACTTCATAAAATATTGTAATCATAACCAAGGACTGCTCCATTTTTTTGTCTCTACAGTATGTTGATAATAATGGCAACTGGGGCACTATTTGAAGGCAGATGATTTATTTATACCTTATTAGTGTTTGTGTCAGTTCCCATTTAAAAGTTACACTTATGCAAAGCATTTGAAAGAATCTTTTAGTTTCACTCAAATCATCGTCTCTCCATGCAGTTTTGGTCAATGATGATGGAAAGATTTTCACTGAGCACATTTTATATTGATTTAGCTAATTGTCACTAAATGCAGTAGATGTGGTTAATCTATAGGCTCACCCTGTCATTATGCGAGAGGATGATGAAGCAGACCCTGGCTATAAACATCAATTTAGCAAAAAAGGGAGAGCAGAAAACCTAATGTCTTTTAGTCCTGTTGGTCAAGCACAATTTTAACTTAAATTGTGTTCTCAATGTGTCACAACTGAAAAGTAGTTAAAAAGCAAACTCACCATGTACTGCAACCTTGTAGAGTCTTGACTGAGTTCATTTAAATCATTTCAGTTGTCTAGGAAAGTTGTTTCAAACATTCTGAAAAATAAAGCTGTTTTAAAGGTTCTTTGGAGAGATTCCATAGAAGAACCAATGTTGATTCCATAAAAAGACTTTTGGTTCTTAAGATTTATAACTGCAGTGCAGGGGAAGAACCTTTTAAATTGATAGAACCTCACTTACAGTGGTGCTCGAACGTTTTTGAAAACAATTCTAAATTTTTTAATGAAGGTGACCTAAAACATCATCTGATTTTTGCAAGTCCTGAAAGTAGATAATGAAAACCTAGTTAAATGAATGACAGAAAAACTATTATATCTGGTCATGTGTTCATTCGTGCATTCATTCTTACAAACCACTTCTTCCAATTCGGGTCACGGGGAAGCTGGAGCCAATTACAGCTGACTACGGGCCCAAGGCAGGGCTCAACCCATACACCCAGGACAGGAGGCCAACCCATCGCAGTGCTCATGTATTTATTGAATGAAAATGATCCATTAACATAATTCACAAGTTTAAGCACCACTGTGATGCAGTTTCTAGAAAGAACCCTTAAAGCGTTTTTTACTGTAACAGCCCTGCCCAAAAATGCTCTAGGAACAGTAGTCCATCTGTTTCCCTGCATCATTTATTAGCCCCTGTACCTAACTCCTTAATGACCAGGACACCCCACATGACCACCGGTGAGCATGTATGTGGCTAGTGGATTATTCTTAGCACAGCAGTGACACTGACATAGTATTGTGCGCTAATCTTCGTGAATCACACACAGCAGTGCTGCAAACACTATACTCTACTCTAGTCTCTACTTACTGTCTACTTTATTAGACACACCTAATCACTCTGCGCAGCCAAAACACACACACAGCCATGTCAGTGTCACAGTGTCACTGCTGTGCTGAGCATGTCTGCTCACTGGTGGTCCTGCAGGGGTCCTGACCATTAATGTGTTGGGTGAAATGGGCTAACGGATGTCACAGAGGAGAAGATGGACTACAGTCTGTATCTGTATACTTTAAAGGGCACCTATGGCTTAACAAAGGACAGGGTGTGTAGGTGCAAGGTAGGTAGACCTAATGAAGTGACTAGTCACTGTATATTTACTGCAGTACTGAAATAAAGGCAATGGTTTTCAGTAAAGCCCAACACTTATGTTTGAGGCTATAATTTGTAGTCTCTATTTGTAGGTTACAGAAAGAAGATGGCAAGTGTCTGTGTGGAAAAAAGGTATGATGCGTATAATAAATTCATTGAGAGAACAGAAATGAACACTGCATGTAACAACTACTAGATTTAAGGCAGTTGCGAAGTGTCAGTTTTTTTAAATTCAGTAGTACATCTGAACGTGAAATGTTAAATTGCTTTGTAAGATGAAATGAGATAAAGGTTCTGTCAGCTCTCCTTCCAATTAGAAATGTGTACCTGCCAGTGTTGAATTACAATGTTTGTTCAAAATACCCCCTTCACAATAATCGGCCTGTTACCATTTCTGTCACGTTTTAATACACAAACAGCTCAAGCCCAAGTTGAATTATAGGCAGCGTTGCGCATCATTATTGTGTTCACATATTGTAAACAACACTCATCATGCATACAGAGTATACGCTACAGTCAGATATAAAGGGAGGAAGGCTGGCTAGCTAATATTATCCTTTAAATGCTCTCATAAATTCACTTCAGCACTTTGACAACTGCAGTGTAACAATATGTCAACAATGCTTGGCAAGCCAAAATACATTTTTCCTTAAGAAACAGACAGAACCTCAAATCATCCGGGTGGTTGATTCAAGGTGATTGCTCCTGAAAAGAGCGTTTCCCCAAACAGTGACCTCTACAGTCTACAGATGAGCTTTCCAATAGAGTCTCTCTCCCCCATTCACTGGCTGACCAACTCCCTTTTGTCTGCACACACTTCTCCTCTGTCCTTCTTCCAAGCTTATTACAAATGAGCGTGACAGGTGAGGAGAAAATGGGCCCATCAGTTAGCGGCGCTGGAGTGGAGATATGATGGATGATGAGAAAGTTCCCCTCTAAACTTGGGGCTCTGACCTTGTTGCAGGTAATGTTACATGTATCCTAGCCTTTTTACAGATAAAGAGGCAAAACTCATCAGCTTGGGGACCCAGACAGATAGCAGTGCATAAATCCTGAGTATTCTTCGCTGGGGCCAAGGACACAACAATGCAGTAAATTCAAAAGGAGAGGAACTGCACATTTATAGAGACGCCAGTAAACAGGAGATTTTGTTGAACTGTGTTTTACCTCAAGGATCTAAAAAAGCAACCATGACTTGGTTATGAATTGTCTTTTCAGTGCAACACCTTGGAATGTGATATGATTTATGATTTAATCTTTAACATGTAATAAAAATAAGAAGAGTAATAACAACAAATACACTAACAATAATTTTATTAATTATAACATTTCCTACAGAAGTCACTAATGGGCCACCAGTCCACCACCACATCAAGAAATGCAACATGAAACTCTGTTACACAAAGAGAAAGGCAAACATCAATTCTATGCACAAATGGTGCCAAGTTTTCTGGGCCTGGGTCGAAATGGACCATCCCTACTGTTATTAGTAACACCATGGTATGAGGGCATGTCAGTGCCAATGGCATGGGTGACTTGCATATCTCTATGTTACACTAACACAGAGGCTTGTATTTGGATTTTAGAGATGCATATGCTGCTGGCAAGGCAAAGTTTTTTCCTGGGGATCCCGTGGCTATCTATCTTCTACTAAAATGTATGGTGCATCATGAAGAGGAGATTCAGACAATGGCGACCATGGACTGAGCTGAAATGTCCTGTATTGATCATGTCTGATTAAACATTTTTACTTGCAAAATTATAACAGTTAGTATCCTCAGTTCCCAAATGATTAAACAGTGTAATTGAAAGGAAAGTGATGCAACACAGTGGTAAACATGCCTCTTGCTGTGTATTGCAAACATTTTTCCTATTCTTTTTAAACCTCAAAAAACACTTTAGATCAGCTCTGCCTGCTTACATTTTTTCAGTGAAACCTGTGTCTCAATTACAAACAAATAAACGTTATAAATGCTTTATAATGGCTCATTTTACATTATTTGTGCTTATTTAGTACTGTGGGCATGTTTTACTTTAACTGAATGTTCCAAAGATGCTTGCTGACACAAACTCTTAAAAGTGAAAAACAGAATGCAACAGAATAAAGATAGCACACAGCCACTGACCTTTGCAAACTCCTTCTTTAGCTTGCACCCGCTGAACTGACATCAATAATTGAAATTCTCAAACACAGCTACACATGCATTATATACTATGCACGCACAGCAGTTGGTCAAAAACAACATTTATTTAAGAAAACCCATTAGGTGCATTGTTCTCTTTCTCAGAGAAGGACTTTATTTAAAGCATTTCTTTGACGCATGAAGGATTTGCTAAGCAAGAAGTTTGCAGGGCAAGATGTTCATTATTCATCCAGTAAATGTACACTGTCATTGTCAGTGAGGCGTTGAGCAGCAATAATGGCAATCATCTAATCCATTATTCATGATCAGCAAATTGCATAAGTAATGCTCTTCAAGATAACTGTGTTAATGTGACGATCAGCTGACCCAGCACAGGTGGCGTTACAGTGACTCTCATAAACATAAAAAAACAAAGACATGCTGGGTGTCCTTGGTGGCTCTGATTTTGTTGGGTGCAGTTTGCTCGTTTCATCATCTGTTACCACCCTTTACATTTGAATATGTGATAAAGTCTTTGTCATGGCTGCTGGCTGTCTGAAGCTTTATTGGAACTTGTATTTAAAAAAAGCAGTTCAGTGGCTCAGTAGTGGTCCCATCTGGCCACATCACAAGCCTGCTCTCATCAAAAAGCCTTTATTGGGACATTTTGATAGCTCTCTCTAAAGAGAGATTCATGAAATACTGGGCTAAGTTTTTTTTATCGCCACCAAAGATATTTCTCAGTGGATACTTCCGGAGAAGTAGTCGCAGGACTTGCCGCGGGGTCATAATGGACATTTTACGTGTTACGACCTGATGTCATTGGCAGTAATGTCACTGCCATGGTGGCACGAAGCAATTTCAACTATTTTTACAGATGAAAATCAAAGGGAGAGAATCGCTGGAGCGTCGCAAAACCCGCTGAGTAAATTGAAAAGAAGTTCTGCCTTCTTATTACACCAGCTAAAAATGACATTTCTGACACATAGTGTTCTGGAGTAATTTTGCTTACCCTTTTGCACTGTGGCAGAGTGGCTTAGAGATTCCACTAAAAAGCTGTCATCTAGTGTCATGGCCGCCCCAAAATAACAGTCTTCTAGCGTTACTGTTCAGCCTGCTAGAGCAGCAAGGACTTTGGATCTGTCAGCAGAGAAAGACTCTGAACTTCAAATCAAAATATACACAGTGTACGCTATGTGAGGACAGCAATAAGATAATAATACCTTGAAGCAGGACCCTGGATCTAGTTGTATATTATTAATTAATGCTAAAAAAAAAAAGAAGCAACTCCAGTGGTAGAAAATGCAATAAACATGAGTGAAAATGAGTGATGCACCTCTGGGTCTTTCCAAGTGTACATAAAATAAATAGTGGAAAGAATTCTGCAGCAGCTTTATATAAGTGTGATCTCAGAACATTATTATTTAATGATCCTGGGCTGTATTGTTAAAAATGCAAAACAGCAGCATCGTCTAGACCTATTCCAGCTTAATACTAATGCACCCCTCGTCTTTCCTCCCTCATTCCCAACTCTACTCGCAAAAAATAATTTTGTAACCTGACATATGTATTTTGAATGATACACATCTAGTGAGTGTAGGCGTAGACTTAATTTTTTTTATCAGCACTCTAAATAAATAAATAAATATTTGTATTTAGAATAATATTTCAATAGTAGCTCAAAAATTTCAAAAGCCTGCATTTCAAAATGTCAGTACAAATGAACAAATATGTCAAACAGAAATGTGCTCTGCCTTGTCAGTGCAGTTTGAGTTCTTTTCTTTTCTTTCATAGATGAACCAAGCAGGTAAAGTCTAGCGATTAATGTGGATTATGTAGAATGAGTTAACATATGCCAAGCTGTCTGCATGACATTCGCTGCTGTTAATTCAAGAGTCTGGACAATCAAATAGCTACTTTGGGATTAAATGAGAGCCTTATGTTGCAGATGAACATGAGTATCTTACATTTGATGATGGATCTGTCAGCAGAAAAACACTCTGAACTTTAAAATAAACAATGTATACTAACTGTGTAAGCCCAGCAGTAAGAATGTGTAAAAATTGTGAACTGAATTGATTCTACCTTGAATCTTAAAGTAGGACCTTCAATCTTGTTTATTATTATATTGTTATTATCATATAAGTATGAATTACTAAAAAGGTTCAGTGAATCAAAGATTAAAACTGAATATCCACACTTAAACACCAAACTTCATTCAAAGGGTTACATTAATTGAATCTCTTTAAATCTTAAGACTAGGTTCAATCTTTTTTGCATGTGCAATTTCATTGACATGCATTGACATTTTAGCATGTCAGCTTTTTTCAAGTATATGCCAATATGTGCCTAATGAACATAATGTCAGAACAATGACAGTGCTAGCTACTGTGTCACAATGCTGCCATAAGTACTATGTATTTTCTTAATGTAATGTTTTAAGGATAAATTTAAATGTAAATGTATCTTGTTTGTTTTATATAATTCCAAAATGTTAACAGAGTGAATAAATAGAAACTTGAAAAAAAATGTCATATTTACATTTAATCCCTGTAGAGTATCTGTTAATTTATTCTCACTCAGAAAATCATTATTTGACTGTGGGTTTTCAAACATCTGCATAATAAATAATAAAAAAATATAACAATACATATATCTGTAAATATCAATAAGTATTAGAAAATTGTGTAATACTACATATAATTTAGAACAAAATAAACTGAAGACTACTACTGTCTACTGTACTCTCTCTACACTGGCCAAATTGCAATAGTGCACAATTACACTGGGTGACCATCCATCTGACCTCCCTTTATATCTCTGAAGAGGAGAGTATATGGCACCAGCAGGGCTGAATATTATATTTTCATTACTGCTTGCTGGTGTTTTCCATATGCTGAATTTCAGGCTGCTTCACTAATGTCTACACTAAAGGTTACGCAAACTTAAAAGTAAAAGAAACAATAGAGTTATTTGGAGTGATGCCATATAAGAATTATTTTTGTTTCCTAATGAACCTTTCAACAGATTTTTGTGAATTGGATGTGCAAGTGTAAAAGAACCTTTTCAACATTAAATGAACGTCCATGGCTCTATAACAATTTTTTAGAACTTTACACCCAAGACACAAATCATTTAGGAACCTTCATTTTTATGATTGCATTACATATTTATAATATCATAGTATTTATGTACCACTGACTTCTGTGAATGTATATGCTACTGGAACAATATCAAGACAATATAATTAAAATATGTCATATCAGCCCCCTCATTTAAACTGTGTTCAGCAATGTTCTCACATCAGTAAGGCTAATTGCTGTTCAGCCCAGCACTACAGTCTCCAGCCTCCATTATCCAACTTCAATGTCTTTGGCGAGCACACACTCTTAAAAAGAAAAGGACATGTAGGTGACACACTTAAGGACAATGCTGAATTAGTGAGATAAATGCACCCTAAAATGACTCGCCCCCGATCCGGAGGGTAACGACCTCTATTTCACACTATGTGGCTCTCCTGGTCAGAAACACACCAGCAAAGCAGCCTCCCTGAGCGAGCACATCCACTTCCAGCCCCAGCATGGATAATTTCCTTTTTATCCTGCTCTCCCATGGCAAATAGACCTTTGACCTCGTAATGTAGTTCACCTGGGAAACGTAGTTTTCATCAATGCATGGGCCCTTCATTGTAGGAGAGCATGTGCATGTGCTTCTCATTAGGAAACATCTTCTGATTCATTTCCTGCACAGAGCATTTCAAAGGCAAGCAGAATGAAGCAATTCTGAGAAAGATAAAAATAACATGTGTAGTTGTGTAATCAACAGTAAGCACTCTCCAAATCTCCACTGCAGTGATTATCTTTTTTCTTTTATTACGTGAATACATGTTGATTGTGAACCATGACAAGACACACCTGTCAGTGGCAGTTGCTTCCTTTCTCTTGCTCCTTCCTGGACACACATTTTTCATGAGGTGATCAGAAAGCCTACTATGGACATAATCAGCAACAGTGGTCATGCAAATTGATCCCCTATGCCAATATTACCTCACCGGTGGTCCTGCGGAGGTTCTGACTATTGATGAATGGTGTAAAGAGGGCTAAGAAACGATACAGCGAAATCTACACTATATGGCAAGTAAAGCTGCTGTAATGATGAATGGGCATACCTAATGAAGTGGCTTGTTGGTGTATATGGCTATTCAGCGTAATTCAGTTACATTCTGGCCGTTACCAAAGTTATAAGCTGTTTCTCCTTCCAGATTGCTTTTCAAATGAGGTACAGTTTAGGGCAGCCAGTCAGAAGAAAAAACCAGCTGCTTTACTTCAGGATAAGGCAAGCATAGAACATGGTGGTGGAAAACCAAACTATGGCTCTTTTGGCAGGTATGAGTGAATCTCATCAGTGAACCTCAGGGCAAAAAAATCTACAGAAACATCTAAGAAATGTGTTCTAAATCTACATAGCTATGATGCACATATTTTGACAAAGCAGAGTTTTATTTGAACAATTTATAGATTACAGTGCTTCATGTACTACTAATAATATTAGGCTAGTGTGTTGCAGGTTAAAAGTGTAGTAGAATGAAAAATGTTGCTTAAAAGTTGCTAAATATTGGTTACAGTTGCTCACATGATGATTCCAATGAGACATTCCAATGATGTCTTCTAATCAAAAGTGTGCTACTACTGTTTCTTTAAACATCATTAAACGTATGAAGGAAGCATCATACAGATATGACAGGAATAGTATTTCCCAGGTTTTAGGTTACATGCTACCGGGCAATGGCTCTCTGCTGGGAGGTCATCAAAATATAGCATTAACAGCTAAAGATACAACACTCATTTATCTTCTGCTGCACACTGTGTGGAGCTGGGATGAAAATAAATAAAGAAAAATCTATGGAGCAATATCTGCAGGAAGAATATCAAGGCTGAAATTACTATTGATTAACAATTCAGCCTGATGCCATCTTTGTTTGGGAGCGCAAAGTTATTTTCAACCACTTGACTGTTGTATTGTTTAAGAATTGCATCCTGGATATCTGGTGAAGATTCTGGAATAAGCTTAAAGAACAAGTACTGCACAGCAGACCTTAATTACATTCAGTAGCCCTTAGAACAGCATCCAGATGGATGTGCCAAAGGGCTCAAAACACACACATACATATATATAGTACCAGGCAACAGTCTTAGGCACCTATGTTAATAGTTTAAAGCCATTGATCTGAGTTTCTTTCTGCAACAAAAATACAAGTGAACATTAGAATAATTGTAAACAAACAGGAAAGCAGTGAAAAGAATGACGATTTGTTTTGTATGTAAACAGTAGTTGATGGTGCGTGGGCTGGTTAGAAGACACAAGTTTGGCTCCAGATTTCTCCTCCATCCTTCCAGACATTGCATGGATGTGTGTGAAGTTCTATCAGCACCTGATTTCATCTAATGAAGGACTGATTGAGCCCAAACCAGCAATTCGATGGAAACTAAAAGTAATTCTGGGCATCTTCTATGAGTGCTCTGGGAACGGTCAAATTTAGTTTAGTTTATGCCTTATAGTTTACATATATAAACTATAAGACACATTACACAGAGACATTAACAGATTATCAGTGCAGTTTCAAATGACGTACCTTTCTTATACTAATGGCTTGCTTCTTGCCATCAGATAGAGTGATAACATATTGACCACCATAAATAGAGACACTGTATTGACAGACTCTGTAATTGCGTTAATGTTCATGTAATTGAACAATGTATAGATTAAATCATTTCAGTATTCAGACCAGTCAACATATTGTAAAGAGTGTGTTGTGTGCTTCTTCTAGTTTGTAGATTCAGACAATCTTACTGTTTGTGAGTGGGGTGAGTATCAGGGAGCTAAACCCAACCCCCCCCCCAATTGGGAGCCAAGTCTTCTCAGATTTCTGACTGCTCAATTCCTCTGATGCCAGTGGAAATATTACGAAATATAATTTGTCTTTCCCTGTTGTAAGACAGAAGGAATCCAAATGTGGATCTTGAGCCCTAATGTGATTATTTCCACCTTAAGCTAATAAAAGTGACCTCCAAAGCTCTCCTTCATCATCCCCAGTTAGTGGCAACTGCTATCACCATAGCATTAGGGGAGCATGCTGCTAATGGTCACAAAAACAGTATCACTGATTTCTGCAGATTGTTGGATCTGAGCTGTACTAGCTGAAAAGATCATCAGAGTGTCTCTACCCTCCTTTGTGGACATTTACACCACAAGTTGCATCATTTTGTATTTTGCTGTTTTCATGTAACATGTTTTTGTGTTTTTGTTTTCATGTAGCATCATGGTCCTGGAGGAACTTTGTTGCATTTCACTGTGTAATGTGTAAACTGTATATGATTGAAATGATAAAAGTGTACTTGACTTGACTTGAAGTAGCTATAGTGAGCTAAGTAAGCAGTAAAGTTAACTTTGATATACAGCCTTCAACCACTCACCTCAGACATCTGCTTCTAGTGCTGTAAAATAAAGAGCTCTGGTTAATTAACCAGATGTGAAATACTGTAAGTTGTTATAGGAACTAGGTAGTTAAATATAAATTCAGCATTTGTGTGTTTAATTGTTTTTATTTTTTTTCTGACTAAATGGTGGTCCTCAGCCTCGCCATTGTGATGTCTCTTGGATATAATGGTTCCTATCTGACCCCTCAACTCTAAGCATGCCTTCCTTACAGTAAAGTTTAGCTATACCAATGATGTATGGAAGTGTTGCTGTGAAGAATTTTGTTGGAACTAAATCATAAGGAAAACTAAGATCAGTTGGCAAAATTAATATATTTTTGCCTTAAATAAAACAAAATTTATGCAAACTTTGCAAATGAACCTCCAAAATTCAGGGGAAATATTAATAGGTTGCAATCTTGCCTCCTACATCAATCCAGTACTCCAAACATTTAGCACAAACACTGTATTTGCCATCCTAATATCACTTTGTGTACCATTGCTGATACTTTACTAATCATCAGTGTTAAAATATTTTGGTGATAATTAGCTATAATTGGAACAGCAGAAAAAGATTAATTATAAAATTTGAATAGCAAATGTGTACTAAGGACAAGCAAAATGATAAACACACAGAGGTGCTGTATAAATATGGCCCAAAAACAACATCTGATTTCAATGTTCTGAAAGTAAAGACATCCCAGTTAAACAAATGAAACGAAGATACAATACTTTGTATTTTATTAAATGAGCAAAATAATCTAAAATTACATATTTTGAGTGGCAAAAGCAAGCAAAGATTAGCACATGATTTGAATGATGTTTTTAATCAGTGGGTTGACAATCAGGCATGAATGGGATCTGTCAAAGTCTGATCTTTCCAAAACATGTTTGCTGAAGGAGATTTCTGAGGACTTCAGAAAAAGAGCTCTTGATGCTCATCAGGCTTGAAAAGATTCCAAAACCATCTCTAAAGCGTTTCTACTCCTCCAGTCCACAGTCTGTCAAATAGTGTATAACAGGGGGAATTTCAAGATCATTGTTACCCTCTTCAGGAGTGCTTGACCAACAAAGGTCACACCGGCAGCAAAGTGGTCAAAATGGAACCCAGGGTAACTTCTAAGCAGCCAAAGTCAAATTAACTAATGTTTATGTTGATGAGTTCAGCATAAGGAGAACCTTGAACAACAATGAGCATGACAGGTTTGCAAAGTGAAAATCTCTGCCACATGATGCACTGTATATGGTATAGTGTGTTATCACTGTTTTCTGACATTTTTATTCATTTTTAGTCATTCCTTGTTTCTTGTTTACAAGATCTTAAGCTAGTAGGCACAAAAAGTCTCCAAATCCCACCAGTGTGCTGTATTTCCTTTCTAAAGGACAAATTAAAACCAGTAAGAGTAGAAACATGACAGGTGTGAGGTGACAGTAATGGCTCAGTTTCTGGTCACTCAGAGCTTTCCTCCATCCTCCACAGACAGCTCATATGCTGTCATTTAATCAGCGCAAGAACAGCCATGGAATCCTCCACTGCTTCCAGCTGCACACACACACACACACACACACACATACACACATACACACACACACAAACGTTCTTATGAGATTAGATACCCCGGCTTCTGAAGACAGCTATAGTTTCATATTTATTTATCAATCATGCATGAGGTCTCTGAGATAACACCAAGGTCAGTGTTGCTCCCATGCTGAGGAGCTCCTTGAATATTTGAATACAACTCCACATTCTTCATTTCTCTACATCATTAAAAATACCTATTTGTCATAGCCATGTATTCTATGGGAGACATTGCTGAACAGAAAAAATAACTAAGGAGATATATCCCCTTACTGTGATCTGTAAGATCTAATTAGCTGCATGTTGGAATATTTGTTGCATATTTTAAACCATGTTTCCAGGCTGCCTCAAAATAGTCTACTGAACTTAAGTTAACTGAATGTAAAACATGGCTTATTAGAAGCTCAGTTAAGGCAAAATATTAATGAAACCCAGTAAATAGTTTTTTTTAGTTTATATACCTATATATTGTAATTATATGGTGTCAAAAGTTCAAAATGGCACCAAAATGACTTTGATGACTCTGGGTTGGTTTTTTCTCTTGCTAAGAGAACAACAACATTTTTCATTAACACACTTAGTCATATTGACATAAACTCAAAACTAAATATATATTATTCATGGTCAACTGATGGATCTTCACTCATATTTCTATTTGGGAACTAATTGTAAAATTCAAAGGACATCTGTTTGTGAACTGAATCTCAAGAGAAAATGAGTCATGCAGCGAGACAATGATGATGTTTTGTAATTATACCAAATACTGAAACCAAAGGTTCACTTACTTTTGCCTTCATTGTGTGTAATGTTGGATAATTTATCAATAAATAAATAGTCCAGAATTGGCTGGGTTGTTCTTATCTACTTTTAGAATTTATGTAAAAATCTGATGATTGAGTTCATATTTACACAGAAAAACTTTACAAACCCTAGTTTTAATTAGTATTTGGGACAGTAAACTTGCACACTGTTCAGGTCTGTCTGTGTTAGATTTATTTATGAAGTAGCTAATAATTTCCATGTGGTTTTAATAGGAACTCATCTCAGTATTTTAATCTGATGACAAAAAAAAATCACTTTAGAGCTATGCATTATAACCAAAAATGTTAGCACAATAAAAATGTTCACATTAGTCCATATTGATAATTATCACAAACAAATGTTAAATTACTTTCAAGTTGAATTATTAGAGCAATTGTTGGTTTGGATGATATTTAATGAATAAACACCAAAAAAAGAAAGAAATATATAATTTATTTGTAAATATGCAAAATGTTTTATTGTAATGAAAGTGGTTGTTTTGGCAGCAAGCGCAGGCAGGATGTAGTTTTTAAAAAAACGGAGATTTACACAGAATGTAAACTTGAGAAAACAAAACACGAAGCATGAACGACGGAGCTCGACATAAACACAAATGGAGAATAGCAGAGTAGAAGACATTATAAGTGGCCAAGCTGAAGTTTGATCTGTGCTTGTGATCATTAGCATTTGTATTTGTATGGTATACATGTACTGTAATGCACTGTAGGTGAGCTAACAAAAGTGAAAGATTTCAGGTTAGCTAATGTCATGTATTAATGTAAAACATACATACATACTTAGCTAAGACATTCGAGAGAGTTTTTCTCATTTAGCCATGACTTGACTCAGTGGGGGGATAAAGTAAGGCTAAACTGGGAATACTACTCAGTCATGCAGAGGCAAGATAATGGTGACAATATATTAATTATCAAAGGTAAGGCTATGAAAGTTAACCACTTATAGTGAATTAAAGCTATAAAAGCTTTACCTCACAGCAAGTCTATCAAAGTTTTAAAGTTATAGTCAATATACAATGTTGTCTTCCTGGTCATTCACTGCCCAGACTGCAGCAAGGCTTAGGTTGTCAGGTTCACAGTTCCACAGCTTGAGAAGCTGTGGCAAATTTTTATTGAGTACAAATGTCCAGAGCTTATCATAATTATTGACATTCAATGTTATCTCAACGCCATATCAAGATTATTTTATTGTCCAATCCTAAATCAGGAATCATGATCTTATTTAAATGTATGATGGCACATTTATATACAGTATTTCACAGCTGGCAGATGGATTTTCGTTTGTTTCTCAATTATGTTAGAATACATTACATCTTAAAATTTGCTCAGCATCCCTTAAAGCCTAGGGGATGTGTGATGCGATGGTTGGTTGTCAAGGTAGCAAAGTCTATTCTGGCATATCTTTGAGACAGGTTTAAAGCACTCCAGTAGTAATGAAAGTAAAAGTCTGTAACTGGTACTGATGGCTGCAGTAGCTGAGACGCAGCTCAGCCATGCAGCTGAACGTATAAGTGCTTATAAATATAGACCCTCTACATCATAAATATTATGTAATTGTCAGCCTTCTGTCCTATAACATGTCCAAATCTGGAGCATTGGCTTTTCAGAAAAAGTCTGAACCAGATCCCTCGGTTAACTTGAACAAGAACATACTTTTGTTACCTTTATTTAACTTAGAAAATCAAATTATGGTTAACAATAACATGTTCCTCCCTTTGTTCCTCCCTAATAATAACAACAATAATAATCATAATCATAATAATTATTATTATTATTATTATTATTACTATTATTAGTAGTAGTAGTAGTAGTAGAAGTAGTAGTAGTAGTATTAGTACTATTATTTGGGTAGTGGCGGCCTAGTGGTTAGGGAACTTGTAATAGAAGGGTTGCAGGGTCAAGTCCTGGCCCAGGTACCACTGAGGTGCCCTTGAGCATCCTGCTACACTACTCCCTGGGCACTGTTGATAGTTGCCCCCTGCTCCATGTGTGGATGGGTTAAAAGCAGAGGTCACATTTCATTGTGGTGCACTTTGTGGGATGGGGTGTGTTCATAATGACAAATAGTCACTTTGACTATTAGTTGGCCTGCTAGCTTATTATGGGCTGCAGCAAAAGAAACTTTAAACACTTAAACTTAAGTTTTCGAGATTTTAATAGATATGGATATTTTTTCATAGATTTGGCAAACCTTCATATGTCCAAGTTTAACTGAATGAAATATCAGTTAGGAACTGTAGTTTTCCACCTGAGATTGCAGTAAACAAAAAGTCTGATCAGCAATCAATGAGAGAAAATGAAAGGAATCAAATTTGCACAAATTTCCTGCAATTAGACTGCAATTTACATGTTGCACTGTAATGTCTGTAATGTTTTTTTACTGTGATGTCACTTAAGAATGTGGCTGTATTAGTATGAACTACATTACTCCTATTAAAGAAGCACTTTGGATTAAAAAAGAACTTTAGGGAGTAAAGGAGCCTGATCTGATTAACTAAGGTTATAAAAGGTTAAAGGGTGTCCAATTTCTCAACAAACTTCTCCTTTAACAGACATGCTGTGCAGACCAAAAGCCAACAAGCCAACGTTTTTAGCCAGGTAGTCTCTTGTACTGGCCAACAAGTGACAGAAAGACCAGGTTGGGCTGCAGGTTTTAAAACCATATAGTGGATTCAATCAGAAATCTTGCCTTTCATAGGGAAATGGAAGTGAAAGTGGAAATGATATAATGTTTTGAAAGCTAAAATCAGGTACACTTCAGTATCAGTTGTAGTCTAAATCCCAGCACTGCCTGAGGCATTTATTTTCCTTCCTGCTAAACCGATAAAAGGGGGAGGATTTTTTGCATAGCAGAATATGTATAAAACTTCTAAGTTTCAAATAGTTTATGGAAGAACTTTAGCACGAGGGGCTCCTAGTAAAATCCTAATTTATTTCACTGATTTGTTGGGGGCCCTCCAGCACTATTTTTTCACTTGGGTTCTATTCCCTCACCACTGCAAAACTTTGAAAAAGTGCAGAGGTTTGTATCTACTGCTTTCAGCCCACAGTATGCAAAAGAAGAGTGATTTATAAGGATGTTGAATGTATTAGAAGGTCATTTACATTTATTAGATGGAAAGTGAATATCCGGATGCCTACGGCTGGCCAAATCAACACCGGTGTTGCTTTTGGTGAAACACATAGGACTACATGCTAAATAACAGCAAAATTCATTAGAAACTTATATGTAGAAATGCTACAGTCTTAAAAATAAAACTGTCAAAATGTTTTTTTTTTGGAACAATGTGGAAAGATGCTTGACTCTCTAAAGAGTGCATGGTTCTTTAAGGATAAATCCATCCATCCATTTTCTAAACAGGGGAGCTGGAGCCAATCCCAGCTAACTGCGGGCGTAAGGTGGGGTTCACCCAGGACAGGGGGCCAACCCATTGCAGGGCAACACACAGACAGACAACCATTCATACACACATTCACACCTACGGGCAATTTAGAACTAAGGATAAGTCAATGTTGTAAATGAATAGAAGGAGCTTTTTAACGATGAAAGAACATCCACATAATGTAAAGGTTCAATATCACTATTTCCCCATTTTCTGTAAATCCAAGACAACAACTCTGTAGCAACCTTTCATTTTAAGTGTTGTCTGATTTCAGTCAAGCAATAACCAAAATAAAATGCATTTGTTTACAGTTACTCACAGTCAATCAGCTTGAAGCAGATGACGCACTGCTGCTATAACAGACTGAGGCAAGGGCATTTGAAAAGCTGGAGGATGAAACAGTGGACAGTTGGCCTAAGACCCAGTTTGACAACTCCTAACCTCATTTGACAAGAGTAATCACATTGACCCCATAACAGACAGCATGCTGCCGCAAACAGAAGGTGATCTGCACTTTAACACATGTGAATTATGCAATCGTTTCTGCACAAATCTTAGGAGAAGGTGCATAAAGGCAAGAAACGATGAATTAAACAGCCTCAGTGGGGGTCTTGGGAGCGAGGGGCATCTGGAGGGGTTGTGACACTCCAGAGTGAGCTCTTCTGCCCAGAGACAGCTAGAAGGCTCAAGCTCACATATCAAAGGAGTGTGACCGCTCCAGTGGCTTCAAAGATGCTGTGAGCGTCACTTTGAGAATACGCCTGGTTGGGCATGCTGCAGGCATCACTTTTGGGATAAGCACAGTGGTCTGCAGGCTGTGTACTTGCTGTTACATGCAGGTGTGTCATTTGTTATTTGTGCCCTGGGATTTAAAAGTTCAGCACTATGAAATCTCACATACTGACATATTGCCATATAATTGCCACAGACATGAAAACCTATGAACTCCTTTTTGGCAATAGAAACACCAGTGACACCAGTGCAGAACTCATAGCAATAGGAAGACAACACTAATTGCTACCATTGGGCAGTAGAGGCCTAAAGGTTAGGACATTGCCTTTGTGAACTAAAGGTCGCAAGTTCTAGTCCTGGCTCAAGTACCAGTGAAGTACCTTTGAGCAAGGTACCTTCCCGCTACTGCTCCTGAGACGCTTCTAATAGCTGTCCGCTGCTCCACGTGTGCATGTGTGATGGGTTAAATACAGAGGTCCTATTCCCTTGTGGTGCTTAAGTGTGTTCACAATGACATACATTTACTTTTACTTTCACCTAATTGTCACACCAGCTCAAAAAACACCCCTGCTGGCTAGCATTGCATTGAATGATCGGAGGGCAATCCTACCCAGTAATGCTGATTGTGAATCCTTGGACATCTTGCCATGGATGGCTGTGGCATCACAGGGGATTCAATGATAGTTATAATTATTTAAAAAATAATAATTATTTTTAGCAGAATAAGAATCATTTACAAGACTGAAAAATTTACTT
>JBBPDA010000001.1:28865685-28903148 GCA_037974385.1 Arnoldichthys spilopterus | reverse complement strand
AGTACTGGTTTAATCATAGCATATTTTGCATATGATGTTTGTGTTCTGATCAGTAGTAATTGTATTGTTTTATTTTTCCGCTACAACTCCAGCTCTGCCAGTGCTAATTAGCCCTTTAAAAATGCCTTGACGTCCCTTACATACAAATTCATGTTGACACACACATATTTTGGTGGTCTGCAGTAATGGTCTGATGTAATAATGCTGGGTGGCAAGTCGAGATTTAATGTAAATTGGTCTGAGGTCCTTTCTTGAGCTGTTATGTTAATAATGGCAGGAAAAGCAAGAAGAGATGGAAGTTGGCACAGTCCAATTTGTGTGTGTAAATGAGTTGCCTGTTTAAATTAGCATGCTTGGCATGACCGTAGAAAATAGGGGGAATTTTCAGACTTATGAAGGCTAGCAGCAGCTCATATCGATTGTTCCTGGTAGATAACAAATTACATAAGGTTATCACAGTCAAGCACGGAGAGAGCTTTTGGGTGTTCAAGGTCATCATTCTTCTTCTGCTTTTTACCTCCCATAAAGATGATCCTTTAATTGCATTGTCACAATTGTAATGCATGTACAGTAAAATACTCTACACAGACAGGCTAGCGGTTAACTGTTTAACTGGCACAATCTCATTCTCAGAGAGACTTTAATTATTAATTTATGCTATCTTTAATAGCCTATATAATAAGGTTTATACACTGATCAGCCCCAGCATTAAAACCGCTGACAGTTAAAGTGAATAACATTGATATATAGTTATTTAATTACAATGGCACCTGTCAGAGGTGTGGGATATATTAGGCATCAAGTGAACCATCAGTTATTAAAGTTCATGTGTTGGAAGCAGGAAAAATCTGCAAGCATAAGTACCTAAGCAGCTTTGACAACTGCCAAATTGTGATGACTAGACAACTGGCTCAGAGCATCTCCAAAATGGCAGGTCTTGTGGGGTTTTTCCAGTATAAAGATGTAAATACCTACCAAAAGTACGACAAGCATTGCCAGGGGTCATGGGTGCCTGAGACTCACTAATGCTTGTGGGGAGGCTAGTCTGTCTGGTCCAATCCCACAGAGCTATTGTGACACAACCTGCTGAAAAAGTTCATGCTGGTTATGATAGAAAGGTCTCAGAACACACTGTGCGGACCAGTCAGAGTGAACATGCTGACCCACTCAGAAATAGACCATTGAGCAATGGCCTTTTCCGATGAATCACATTTTCCTCTATTTCTTCTTTTTTCATGTTTGGAAAAGAGATGGCATCAGGATGCTCTGCAGGAAAAAGATAAACTGGGCAAGGCAATGTGAGGCTCTCAGCAATGTTTTGGTGAGAAACCTTGGGTTCTAGCATTCATGTGGATATTACCTTGACACATACCACCTACCTAAATTTTGCTGTACAACACCCCTTCATGGGCAATCCCTAATGGTGGTGCTTACTTTCAGAATAATTTGCCCAGCCACACTGCTAACATTGTTCAAAAAGTGTTTGAAGAACCTGACAAAGAGTTCAAGGTGTTGACTTGGGCTCTAAATTCCCTGGATCTCAGTCTGATCAAACATCTGTGAGATGTGCTGGACAAACTAGTCTGATCCATGGAGGCCCCACCTCGCAAATTACAGGACGTAAAAGAACTGCTGCTGACATCTTGGTGCTGGATACCCTAGCAACCCTTTAGAAGTCTTGTTGAGTCCATGGGCCAGAGCTGTTTTGGTGGGTTGAGGGGGCCTTACACACTTATAGTCAGGTGGGTTTTATGTTATGGCTAATCGGTATAGAAGCACTCCTTTCTCTAATTCATGAATTCAGCTATTTTAAGATCATCCATTCATATTGTCATGGGCATCCAACTGCACACACAGCTTGAACAATTTTCATAGGAAAGCATTGCCAATAAAACCAGATGTTGTAGAGCATCCACACATGGGCCTGGGTCACCATGCCTAATGCCAAGTGTCAGCTAAAAGGGTCATATTCTTTGCAGTTTTGAAGCACCTTTGGGTAGAGTTGGAGTGGATCAAGAACTAATTTTATAACATCAGTACTGGACCTCATTATTGCGTTTGTGGCTGAATGCAGTCAAATCCTTAGAGCAATGTTACAACATATAGTGTAAAGCCAACTGCAGCAAAATGGTGTTTACATATACATATAGTTTAACTTCAATTATGTGTATCTTATATAATGTGTATATAATAGAATATGTATGTTCTATTCTGATCTTTTAATACCTGCACTATATGGAGCTGTTTTTATATTTTTTAAATTTTTCCTATAGTTTAACTATAATCCTGTTTTCTCCTTTGTTTCTGCTCCTGTTTCTATCTTTGTTGCAATGAGCATATAATAGGCACAGGAATTTCCTTTGGGAATAATAAAGTTCTATAGTCCACTAGAATAATTATAAGTGCTCTTATCATAATAGTGCCTTGGTTTTTGGATAGTCAAAGAAGAGACTGTATTTTTGTTCCCATCTTTTGCATTAGGTTATTCAGGATCACTCTAGGTTTTGTTAGACATGTTCTGTTTCTGTTCATGTTCATCTTTTGCATTATTATGGCCTGGTCAGCTTCCACTTTAAGAATATATGCAAAGTGAGTGTGATTTTTAGTATCACTTCTCTTATTCATTTGTATGTTGCTGCTTAACCTAGACGATTAAAATCATCAAAATTTCTTTCCTCGTACCGAAACCCTGCAGTTCTGGATTCTTTTGTTCAACTGGGATTTGAGTTTGATTCCCAGAGATCTCACTACCACCCACATTTGGGAATCCATGAGATTTGGCTATGCTCTCTGTACTTGGAATGGATGGCGTAATCCTTCTCAGTGCAGTATGCTAATCAGCAGAGAGTGTGTACCAGGTCCTGTTAACAGAACTAATCAGTTAGCACTCTCCTCCAGTACATTGAATGACTCCAAGATATAACATGGACGGCAGCTCAGAATGGGCTAGAAATAGGACAAGTTTGAAAACATTACAATCTCTCTTTGACTTTTTCATTCTGTAATGATGACATCAGTCCAGTAGCTATCTCACTGGTGGCAAATACTGCAGACACACACATAATGGACTACAAAGGTGTCTGTGAAAGCACAAAGGCAAGGTAGGGAGAGTTTATTGAATCGCAGGTTTAAGTCCCATGCCAGGCCCCATTGAGGTACCCTTGAGCAAGGTACCGTCCTGCTACTCTGCTCCCTGGGCACTGTTGATAGATGCCAGCTGCTCGATGTGTGCACATGTAATGGGTTAAACGGAGAGCTTACATTTCATTGTGGTGCACGAGTGTGTTCACAATAACATATAGTCACTTTTACTTCACTTAGGGTATCTCTTCACAGTCAAAAAATGGTAACTTTACTAAAAAAGCAATACAATCTTTACTTCTAATATAAGTTAAAATACAACTTTTACAACTTTAACAGTTTTTATCTCATGTCATTTTGGAGCATTATTATTGGAAGATGAATGGTTTTCTTTGGACGGGGACAATGACAATATTTGATCACATTGTAACCACATTGTAATCAGCGCACCTTCCTTGTTAGAAAGGTTTTGCTCAGTGATGATTTTAATTTTTCTATTAAAAATAAATAAAGAAAACTAAGTTAAAAAGGTTTTAACAGAATAATGGTTATGTCATAAACATGGTTAGTTGTCAATGTCTTATTTTATAATGAAAATCATGGCATTTATTAGAGGCTCCTATCCAGAACAAGTTACAAAAATGGCTGCAAACTAATAAAGACAATGTTAATATTAAAACACATATTGAAAAGCTAGGTGTCTCCAAACTTTTGACAGACAGTGTACATTTTGTACTGTTATAAGTTTAGTACCATGTTGGAGCAAATCCTTGTTGTAAGGTGTGAATAGCAATATGAAAGCAGTGGTTTGCTGCTCATCAACCCAGCTTGAGAAGCACTGTTGACTGAGCTAACCTCTGCCACAAATGAAACACCTTCTGCTCCACTCTGTCCCCTTGCAGCTGTGGAGTGCTGCATCTTTCACAATATTAACTTGATGAAAAGACAGAAGTTGGCCCTGAAGCAAGCTAATACCCTCATTAGCATTGTGGAGGGTGCTTGCCTGTGGTTCATGTGCATTAATGAAGTAAAGTGTGGAGCAAAACAGTCACAGTGAAGCTAGTGGAGAGGTTTCCCTAATGACCTGCTACACTAAACCCAGGTTTAAATCAGCAGCTCTGCCCCTGAGAAAGGTATCATAGCACATTTGATGCATGTTAATACAAATGTTCAAAAAAGCCTATGGCAACAATACCAGAATCATTCAACAGTGTAGCAAGGACGGTATTTCTCTTAGTTAAAGAAAATGAGTTTATTTTTTTCTCTATAATTCTAGAGTGTAATACATTATGTGAACCATCAAACCTTGCAGGGTGCTCTCTTTACACTCAACAACCATGGGCTCATCTAAGAAGATGATGAGAAGGCTATAAATGATAAGACATTACATTAGGAATTGGAAATTGAGGAGAATTGTTGAATTTGAGATGAACAAAAATCAACAATTTGGAAAGTTCATTAGAAGGCAACATTATCTGTGATCCTCTGAACAATCAATGATGCAAATGTCTGATGAAACAAAAAAAAAATCATTAAAATATATGAATACCTTGCTAACTGTTGAGCATGTGATGAATCTAGTATGCTTTCAGTTGCTTCATGCAATGAGTTTCCATTATTGAGCAGCTGCAGAGTTGTATGTGAGGAGTTTCATGAAGTGGTTTTCCTTTGCCAAGCAGTTTCATACAAGCCTAAGTTCACTGTGTGCAATGCCAGCCGTTGGCTGGAGTGGTATAAATCATGCCACCACTGGACTCCAGAGCAGTGCAAACGTGTTCTCTGAACTGTGATTCACACTTCACTACCTGGCAGTCTGACAGGTTTAGCAGATGCCAGGTGAACACTACCAAAAAACATAATGCCAACAGTAAAGTTTTGTGAAGGAAGGATAATGGCCTTTTAGGGCTTGAGCTAGTGTTAATGCTACCGCATACAAATACATTTTAGACATTTATACACTTTCAACTTTGTGGCAGCAGTTTGGCAAAGATCCTTTTCTGTTGTAACATGACATGTGCCTTGTGCACAAATCAGATATTTTGCTGTGGCGAGAACCAAAGTGGCATGCATGGAGCTCAGACCTCATCCCAATTGAACACCTTTGGGATGAACTGAAATATTGATTGCGAGCCAGGCCTTCATCAGTGCCTGATCTTACAAATGCTCGTTTGATTGAATGGGCATGAATTTTCACACACACCCTCTGAAGTACTGTGGAAAGCATTCCCAGAAGAGTGGAGGCTAACTCCACTTTAGATTCACTGTGGGATTAACTACCTAGTTTTAGAAGGGGATATCCAACAAGCTCATATGCTGTAGGTGTGAGGAGCAGGTGTCCACATACACTTGGTCATATAGTGTCTTTACAGACAGACAGACACACAAATAATTAAATACAAACAGACAGACAGACGAAATTAATCATTAAATGCTGTTCATCTGGGGAATGAGTGTTAAAATTAAATAAATACAAATAACAATGAAAAAGTAAACAGTGATTTTATGTCTCAATTTGTTGGCTTGACCATTCCCGAAGTTCTTCTAGTGGACGCCCAGTGTTACTGAAGTGTTACATCAAATCACAGGTTTGGGCTCAAACAGTCCTTCATTAGAAGAGATCAGGTGCTGATGGAGCTTCACACACATACATGCAATGACTGACTTGAGGTGTTTTTTTACAAACACAACAAATCTTCATTCTTTTCATTGCTTTCCTGTTTGCATTTATTCAAATGTCCAATTGTGTTTTTGCTGCAGAAAGAAATTCACTGCGCAGAAAATGGCTTTAAACTATTAACATATGGGCCTAACACTTGCACAGTATTGTTTATATATATAGTGTCTGTGCATGTGTGTGTGTTTCTGTCTGAATACAGTTTATGAAACCACTTCATTAGCTGAAGCCTGTGGTTTTGATATGTTCATCATCCAGCGTGGATTATTTGTTGTGCTTGACCACTGACATTTGGCAGTGCTCCTCTACATTGTGGATATGTTCCCTGGGGAGCAAGGAAAGGGCAGCATTATCAAAGCCCTCACGCCGGCGTATGGCCACGGTGCTACAGCACACGCAGTGTAGCGGCTGGGTATGTGTGGGCCGACTGCAGGGTGACATTTTAGCACTGCTGGTCCCTTAGATGTCAGTGCAGGTGAGTGTGGCGCTGTGTGTGGGTCACTTCCCTTCACTACACAGATGTGCTGCAGGATCTATTTTACCACGTGCACACACAGTGAGTGGAGCCCACAGTAGCAGGGCTCTAATAAACAGCCAAAAAGAATTGAGCTTAACTGTGGCATGTGTGTGTGTGGCCACGTTCAGTCTTCCAGTTCCCACAATAATCTATCTGTTTACTGATGCAATTAGCACTTGCTCCTCAAGCAAATCCAATCAGGCCCAAATAAGCAGAAACAGCCAAGCAGAGCACATTAGTTTTTGACATAACAGGGTAAATTAGAAACAGTGTGAAGCAGCTAGCCTTTGTCCTTGCTTTTCATATAGTGGTACTCCTGTCAGATGCTTTTCATTCAGCCTTGTTACACTCAATCAAATACACACACAGGGGTTTGTTTTCATACAAAATGGAAAAATATCTGGCCATAAATTACAATGGTCAATAACTGTAAAACGTGGAATATGGAAGAAGTTGATTTGAAGTGTTTTTGAGGTTTAAATTAATGTAAAATATTGCTTAATAAATTTTAGTTTAATAAAACAGTTAAGTTGTTGCCTCCCAATGAAAGAAATCATGGTATTAGAGGTACAGGTTTGGTTCAGGTTCATTCAAAGCTTTTACAAGACATTCCACGTTTTATTTAAAATCTGTAACATAGAAACATATATTTTACATATTAACATATATTAGCATATAATATACAAACTGACATATATGTTACTTTGTGTATAGCAGTTTTCCTTTAGTAAAGATCCCTGCAATTACTTTTTGCCATTTCTAACAACAGACTGATCCCTGATTATAGCATGTATTTACAGTCAGTGATGTAAATAGTGTTTTCAAAAGTCCTAGTGTTGGTTTCTCCTGAAACTGGTCCCATCCATCACAATATTGCATTGATATATGATTAGCTGATTTCATTTCCAAACTATATTGGGGTAAGTCTGATAAGTGAAGCCTTCTGACCATTTGACCAATGGGATAGCTTGGCTGGATTTACCTATATACCAGAAAGAAAACTTAAATAAGCAATGTTTTATTTATAGTTTCAAAAAAATGTAAGCATTTTGAAACCAGAACTTAATGAAAAAAAAAGATTAAAACTACAATGCTGGTAGAGTTTAAATATACAAACTGATATGATACTGATTACATTTTACAGAAATCACTGGGTCTTCTCTGAAGGCATAGAAGGCTCTAGGCATCCCCTGCTGTTCCTGCCACAAGAAGTTTTCTTTTTGGTTGAATAGACATGCTAGTGTACATATGTCCATGTGTATTTTATAGGTTTGTAAATCTATATATTTAATAAGAATTTTCTAAGTCTAATTCCACACCTTCACACCTAACAATAGTAACCAAAAAAAGATTTGTTGTTATAGTTTTGGAAAATTAGATTTTGTAAACTTTACTTTTACCAAACAACAAACTCTTTTGTAATTATAAACACACACACACACACACACACACACACACACACACACACAGACAGACACAGACAGACACACACACACACACACACACACACACACATATTCTGTCAGAGTAGCTGTAATATTGTTTGTGCATGCTATTTTGTTTTACTGATGGTGATGCAGTTTACTTATGCAGCCTAATAGGCAAAAATACCTAGTCTTAGGAAGGAAATGAACATCTGTTGTCATCTTTTCATCATTACCCTTTAAAAAAGAAATGAACACTTTTTTTTTAAATTAATTTAGTTTTAGTTGTTTTGTAAAGGTAGGGGTTATGTAGAGATCCATGACAACTAGAATAACCATTTGAGAATGTCTGAAAGACTGTGTATGTATGTGAAGTTACAATTACCTCTGAGGTATAAATTAGGATTTTATAGAGACATTATGCCAGACCACATTCTGAACAGGCTACAACAACATGGCTTCATAGACACAGAGTGCATGTGCTTGACTGTCCTGCTGCTGCTGAAATCCACATTTGTCTCCTATTGAAAATGCATGATACATTATGAGAGGATAATCAGACCAAAATACAATTACACTGGTCAGTGAGACTTTTAAAATATTTTCTTTTTACTTTTGTCAGATAAATAAAGGTTTATGTGAATTAAAAAAATAACAAATGTTTGTTTTTATTGCATTTTGGAAAATATCCCAACTTTTCTGGAAATTGTTTGTAGTTTGTTTAAGCAGTTAGGAGTTGGGACTGAGCAAAAATAGTGACCATTTGAGGGTTTTGGAGGACTGATTTAAGAACCACTGCTTTGAGGAACCATTCTGAAAATGAAACAACGTTGTAAATATCACACCGCTGTTATTTGTCCTTTTTGGTAAAAATGAAGAGGAACGTAGAGAATCTCAGGAACATGGTTCACCAAAGTTTGAAGGAATGTGGTGGAAGAAAGCAAAGGAAAATGTAGTAGTTAAGACCAGGTAAACATACAAGATGCTGTGTAAAGAGAAAACACTGGAATGCTGACATGTTGCTTTTTATCTCTTAAAAACAGAAATCAGTTTAGTTTGATTACAACTGATTGTCCTGACCAAGGCAGTCAGGCATGTATTTAATAGAAGACTGATGGAAGAACCAACAAATGAAAGCAGCACTGTGTAACCAAGCAGAATATAGAGGTGGAAGGAGCTGAAACTACTACTGACCCCTATACTGAGCAGTGACTAAAGAAGGTATAGGTCCTTGGTGAGATGAATTCACATTGCCAAGAGTGCCCACCATACTGACCTTAACAGGCTGCTCATCAGTACAGAGCCATTTATCAAAAAGCAAGAGCAAGAGAGCCAGAAGAAGGAGAGTGGTAACAGGAACGAGAGCAAAACCTGCCTGCAAAACTGAGGTGTAGCCCTCATTGAAATCACGTGATGTGCTGGATCACTCCACCGAGGTTGTCATAGAGACTGTGATGGCATGGAATGGTTCACCCATGAATAATACTCTATCGATCCACACACTCACTGGCTCTGTTCATTGGGTCTAAGCAATGTGTGCTTATGCAAAAAAAATCTGTTTCTTCTTCTCTAATTTGGGAGCCCATTGAATTTTATGGTGCAACAAGTACCTACAGTTTAATAGGTAAATATGTAATAAGTTCTGATTTACACATTTTTTGCATGGTAGATATATATTGTTTAAGTATTTTTTGTATGGCTTGAATTATATTTCATTTTTTAACTCTGCAAGGGAATGGTGTAATGTTCCGGTCACATTCTTTTAGGTATTTACTCTAACATCTCACTGTTGGGTGAGCATGGATAAACATGACACTGCTGGCAAAAATGAAACAGCCTAGAACTTCCCGCAGGTGGACCTTGTCTTAATTAGGGTTTGATGTTCTCTTTGCTATTGTGCTATCAAACCCTAATTAAGACAAGTTCCACCTGCAGGACATTCTAATCAATGGCACATCTGAAACATCTGATTTAAAATGGTGTCATCATGCCAAGATCTAAACTGGACAGAATAAGACTGGACAAATGTGACATATATGGTTGGCATGGCAGGAAAAATTTGTGAAGCATGGTTGTGGAAATGCTATGGTTTAAGGTTGCTTTGCTACATCAGAGACAAGGCAGCATGTAGTGAATTCAGCTATGAATTGTGCATCATATCACAGAAACTTGTCAATGTCAGGCCATCTGGCTAAAAGTTAAGGTTGATCCTTAGCACATTAGCAAATGCACCATGGGATGGCTCAAAAGGAAGAAAGAAGGGTTTTTAGAATTGAAATACATGCAATTACATGCGAGAAGCTCTCAAACATCTTGAACTCAGCTGAAGGAATTTTGCACTGAGGAGTTGTCTAAAGTTTTAGCAAGCTGGTGTCAGAGATAGGTGGAAATTTATGCAAAATGCATCTCATTTGCTGTTTACAATGTGTGAAACTGTCATGATGAGCAGATTAAAATAATTTTTTTTACAATTACTTTTAATTAAATCTTTTTAGATTAATTTACATTAGAAGTAAAAACTGTTTTGTCTTCCGTTGTAAAATTACTTTCTATTCTGAACAGTGACGATATGGATTGTAATCATCTATTTGATTGTTGGTAGATAATAAGCAAGAAGTAATTTTGCTACTTCACTGGAATCCCACAGGAATATAAATGGATTATCTGTTTTAATTCAGGCTTTACACAGTTATTTGTACGTGGCCAGGTTTGGATTTAATATTTATGGGTGTGCTTGCCCTACTTGTTGCCCTTGTCAAAATCTTAAGCTCTCCAGCACATCAGTGACTCCTCTAGCCCTCAAGGGAGAGACTCGTTTGGCATCATCTTTGGAGATTTTGACAAGTTTACAAGTACTGCTGGCAGGCTTTTGTGGTCTTGTTACAGACATCAGCTGTGTCCATGACTGAATACACTGTGGCTAATGTTCCAGTTATTGGGTGTAGACTTTTAGCCATAGCCTCAACCCATGCTTTAGTTGTAAAACACTTTAGTCTTATTATACCCTGGAAATCTTGTAAATTGACCACAATATGTCATAAGAAGCACACACAGCATCATAGATGCAAAACCATTCTGTATGGACTTCTTTTTTTTATCCAGTTAGCTTACACTTCATGATTTTAAGGCTGTTTTTAAGTCAACAAAAGTGCTTGATTGGGTGCAATACCATGTTTGTTCAGTGACCAACAGTTGCTATGTGTAAACACAACAAAGACTAGTCACTGACTAACTGCTGACCAGTCACTGACTCCAACCAGATAACTGATGTTTGTTGGCATAAGGCATGGGATATTCTGACCAAAAGCATGGCTGTGTCACAGTGGACTCAGCAAACTTAACTGAATTGAATGACTTCAACCTCCAACTCCGTAGAACAGACAATTCATACTGCCCATGTGTGCTGATCCATTCTTTTTAAACCTTTTCTTTTTTCTTTCACACATGTTTTCAAACTTATGATCACACGAACAGCATTTTATAGTACATCAATTTTAATCATGCTGGAAGATGGTGTAGTTGGTGGCTCCCTGTCACTGCTTTGTTCACACTACACAACTGTGTGAATTGTGATTGGGAGTCTTGAGGTTGTGTAGTGTGAACAGGACAGTGATCCAACCGCTTTCACAACCTTGTAGTGTGAACACAGCATTAGGTTTACATGTTATTCATATATTTCTGTTGAATATTTAACACTAACACTTTGAAATTGTGTGAAATGGCTACAAAAAATGGGGACCTTCTTATCTTTCAGTAATACAGTTCAGATGCTTATGTATGGTTATACATTTGGCAACCGTGTCAAAGCATCTGAATTCTACTCTGTCATTTATGGACTATGACTCAGCTGGGATGGCTTTGGGCCCAAACTGATACTACTGATAGTACTAGTGCCTTACTCATAGACTGAGTTGAACTATTAGCACAGGCTGGTGGTTCCACAGATCAGATCCACAATGCTGATAGGTAATGCTTCTTCTCTCAATTTTACAGCCAGTGTGTTCTATTCACACATTTATACCTCATCATTTTGCTTGGATTCTTTATTCACAGTGCTTTGCCTGTGGCGGAAATGTAATAAAATACTAACAACAAATGTAACTGTGCTTCTGTGTTTGTGTTGACTGTAGAGCACAGTTTAGCTCAGGTTAGCTGACATCAAGATCAGTTAAAAACTGAGCCAATGGGCCATGAGTGGCTCTGTACATTAGGATCTGTAGTATTGGTTTGACTGAAGAAAAAGCAAGGGCAGCATTAAAACAGTGCCACTTCAGCAAAACTGACTGCTCTGTCAAGGGTGATTGTAATTTCACTGAACAAGTGTTAGGGCAGCAGTCAACATAAAAGAGCAGAAGTGCTAAAGAAAATGAAATCTAATATTGAGTTTATGATGGATTATAAAACACCCAGTAGATATGGGTATGATATAAAAAGATGTTTATGTACCCGGATTAAAAAATATTATGCATTGTAATAATGTGGAATTGAATATTATGTTAATTTAAATGCCTTTGATATCAGTAATGTGAACTGACACATATATTTCTGCTATTTTGTGTCTTTTTCTATACTTTTTCCCTTAATTTCGTTTTTAAGTCAAGTTGTTTTTTTTTGTTTTTTTTCTAATAACACATCAATGTCAGGACAAAATCTTGTCTTTCTACAAGGTAAAAAAAATAAAGAAACAGAAAAAACAGCAGTTCACTCTCATCACATCCAGGGTTTGCTTGTTAAGAATGTGTGGTGATTGCTTTTCATTATAAAATTGGACCAAAATTTATACATATATATGTAAACAATTCTGCATATGTTCTCATATATATGTAAACAATGTCTACAATAATGTATCATGCTGAGACCTCAGGTGTTTTCTCACTTGTAAATTCAACTCAAACAGCTGACGAAGTCAAATTTACAAGTGGAAGCTTAGGACTCTGGATGACACGCAAGTTACAGTCACCTTTCACATTTACCACAAGTGAAAATCTTGAAAGTGAATGTAAAATAAATATTTGTGATGTACTTCTATGCAATCTACACACCTTTTAAGACAACAAAATAAATGTAGGTTAAATATTCTCCAGACCTTCATATTTCTTTCTGAGGGGTAGGCTTATATACACAGTGAACAGAAAAATAAGTATATATGGTTATGCAAGATATGTTGAACTAGTGCTCTCCATAGGGGCTTCCATATTCTCTTTAGTTTATTCATTTAATTTAGGCGTGCCTTTGTTGTTCAGCCTTGAATTGTGACTTAAAAGTAGAATTCCACACATTCTTCCAGCATTCATGCCTCATGAAGATCAAAGCTTGTAGATGTAATTAGATGCTGTTCAAAAAATGACAAAGTGGAGAGGGAAATAATGTGGGGTCCTCTCACTACAATTAACATGAAATTTAAAAAATTAATGACAGGAATATAAATTAGCAATGACCCTTTCTTGTCCAATTCCCTTTCATGTACACACACTGTCATAAATGGTGGCACACAATTTCAAGCTCGCACACTCCCAGGTACATGCACACATACATACTCACACCGAGTTAAAGAAGAAGGCTTAAAGCGAAGAGCACATGTCAAATATAGCAGTTCCTACAGCAGTGTGACAGTCAATGTCATCCCAATGAGCTTCTTGGCAATGTTTTTCACAGCCAGTGACATTTCAGCAATAGCTGGAGCTACTCTCTGCACCACACGAAATGCGTCTTGTCGGTGTTATGGAGAGTAGATCCTCACCCTGGAGAGCTCTTAAGAGCCTCTCAGTGATGCAGATTCATACCGGGCCTTAATGGCTGTACAGCAGCGCCTCGTCAAAAATGTTCTTTTGATTTAGAAGGAGGTGGAGTGTCTGTGTCAAGAGCTTCACTCATGCTAACTCACTAGGCTGGTCAGCATGACGTTAACCTCCACTGGTCATAAATAGAGCTCGGTGAGTCTCACATAATGAGACTTGCTTTTTAAATGAGGATTGATTTGAGGAAACATGGCTCCCATGGTTAGAAATGATTTACAGAAAAATAGCTTAGCAGGGCCGTTTTTCACAAACTGTCAATTTTGTCTCAGGTCTTCAGGTTGTGGCCTTTTCATTATCCCTGAAGTCCGAACAAAAGCTCACGGTGAGGAATCCTTTGAGTACCGCAGTTCAGGCCTGTGCAACAGCCTTCTTGAAGACCTGAAGGCAGCAGAGAATGTTCATATTTTTAAAAGCAGACTCAAGATCTACCTTTTTAATTAATGCAGGGTGTTTGTGTGTGTCTGTGTGTGTGTGTGGGGGGGGGTTGTAATTGTTTTATTATTATTATGTAAAGCAGTTCTGTTACATTGTGTTTGTACGAAAAGTTCTATATACGTCTGATTGAAATTTGCTGTGGTGTTACTGTGAATCGCAAGCACTTCGTCTTAACCGCCTGAATGCATTTTGTAATACTGTACATTTGGGTACATGTGTAATAAACTAATATAAATAAAGGAGTAAAATCTTGAATTGAGTGGAAAACTGCATTGAATTGAATGAAATGGAACTGAATGTGCTTTCTTTACATGACCCCACATATATATATATACTGTGATGGACCAACTTCAGGCAGAAAAATTTATTTTTTAAATAATTATTTCTTTTATTGAATAGTTGACATTTCTTTCTTGCAGCGTACCCAGTAAACATAAAGTACATGCTATGAAGAAAACCAGCCAGTGCTTTACAATCACTGATAAACATTGTATCTCTGTTTATTCAAGCTTATAATTACATTTCATACAGCCCAAGACCTTGATGCTTGACAGTGTCTGTTTGTGATGTGTCATGGAGGGAAAAAAACCCAACTCATTCTACACACAGACCCAGTTAGGTTCCAGTGATTGCCACCTGCAGTCCTTTCCGACTCCTCTCAGGACAGTGCCTGTAAAGCAGAATTAGCGATGAGCAGCTCATCTCATGCTTGACGGCTCTGCCTTGCCTCACACTCATTTACAAGACAGCCGGTCTCTATTTTCCCCCACTAATGGCCATCAATCTGCCAGTGAAATGCTAGAACAGTATGTCTGACATGGCGAGGAGAGGGCTAGTTACCATGGTTCACGTTACCATGATCCTACCTGACTATTACCTTCATCCATTATCAATTACAGCGAACATTTTTGGGTGAAGTGTTCATGCAGTGAAGCTTCTTGTGAGTGTATTAGCTAGAGCTTTGTCGGAGTGGATTAACACTCCAATCCACTCCAGATTTCTCATTTAATGGTTACTGTCAGGGGTTGGGTAGAGAACTTACTTTGCCACATGTGCTATCACGAGCAGGCGTGCTGCTGGTGATCAGCTGTGCCTGGAGGCAGATAGTGAACAAGCTCTTGATTAAAGACTAATTTGGAGACTCGTCAGGAGCATAGCTGATCAAGTCCTCTTTAGCACTATGAGGTGAGAGATGCACTTCACTCCAGCTGGGGATGCCTTAATCACTATGAAGAGTCTCATTGTCTCTGTGTGTGCATGCCAGGGTATTAGTTCACTCAAAGTTGGAGATGTATTCAGAAAAAGCTGCCTCTCAGGATATTACCTACATATTGTTGATATATTTATATATTGAGAGTTGGAGGAGGATCTGACTATTGTAGGCACAAATAATCAAATAATGTATGTCATGTATTTGGTTTAGTTGTCTAATATGTGTTTTTGTGGGCTAGAAAGTGGTTAACCTCTTACATTAGTGTTAGCATTACTCTGGCTGCTCTGTGACTGCTTACATAGACAAACTTTTCGATGGTATTAAATACATACATACTTACGTGTCCACCTACCACTGGCTCTGCTATGTACATTGGAGATGGGTTTACATCCTGACTATAAAATAGTGTTAAAAATGTTCAATGGAAAGATGCTGGGGTATTGTGGAAAATGTAGTATCTGGGATACCTTTGGGCAGTTACAGAGCTCTATTTTGAAGATCTAGCTAGTGTCCATATCCATTTGCTATTTTGATGGCATAAAATGGTTTTCCTACCTCTCAATCATTTTGATGTGTATTTTGGGCATAACATGTAATAAACTAATCAGAATGGCCTGTCACCTGCCCTTTAACAGGCAGGGGTACATAACCTATGGTGGATTATAATGCACTTACTGATCAAACCAGATCTGTTCTTGGCCAAGGAAATGAGCCTGCATGTGCACAAAGTTGAACAGATCATTTAGAGCAGTACTGTTCCACATCAGGCTTTCAAGTGCCATTAGTACACTTTGAGCACATATCTGTGTCCATGAGGAGCTTTGCACACCTCATTTAAAAACCACTACTCCTACGAGCAGGAAACTTGCACAAAAAAACGTACACTTGGCATGAAAATGAGGAATGCACTTGTATGAGACTAGCATAAAAAAATTTGTTTTGTGCTTTCTGCTGGTGTAAAATGGGGCATATATATATATACTGTAGTTTTGCCCAACAGAGTTAAAAGTAAAACTACAAAAAAAATGTAAAGTGACTATTTGTCATTGTGAACAAGCACAACAATAAAATGTGACCTCTGCATTTAACCCATCACATGTGCACACGTGGAGCAGCAGGCAGCAAACAACAGCACCAGCGGGAGCAGTGTAGAGGGACGGTACCTTGCTCAAGGGTACCTTAGTGGTACCCGGACCAGGACTTGAACCTGCAACCTACAGTTCACAAGGGCAACGTCCTAACCACTAGGCCACCACTGGCCATTTACATAGGCACCATAGCCTACGTTTACATTTTCTCATGATTACAATGGGCTATGGCAACCTTAAATTGGGAACAATAAACTGGGCCTAAAGACACCCCTGCTATGTATTTAGCCTGGAGCTGTTGAACCTCCATTTTAAAATTTTGCTTTTCACAGCTAATGACATATTTGCAACCTTACTAATGCACAAAAAAATATCAATTGAAATCAATAACACATTGTAATGGGAATTGGATTTTTTTTGCCAATGTTCTGTAAAGCTGGTCTTACCTCACAACAAACCGAAAAAATTTTTTTCTTTGGGTGTAGCATAGGTCAATTGAAGCATTCCTTTATAAAATTAGATCTTCAACACAAATCCTTGGCAAACAATTGCACAAAATCCCAGAATAAAATATCTCAAAGCCATCAGTTCATACTAGACTCTAACCCCTGTATAGCTGCCAACATCACCACACACTCCGATGATCATGCTGGGCACACTAGCATGATTCTGTTTACACACAGTAGTGTGTACGTGTGGTCACACGTTTGAGGTTAGCTTAGGCTCTCGCCTGGGGGAGCCACATAAAAATAAATGTCAGCGACGCTAAGCTGGTTTGAGAGCTGACTTAATGCAGTTCCAAAGCGATGCCTTGGCCGTGGGCTGGCGACACCAACAGTCATCTCGCGTTAAGAGGACAGGGTGTTGAGGCTTGTCACTTGATCATGACAGACAAGAGGTTGTTATCTCTGGCGCCTCCCAACAGTGAGCAGCGGCTCAGGTCAAGCACATAGAAATCTTTGAAGGGTAAAATGCTGTCAGTTGGCTGTTTCGCTATCAGCAGCCATGACTGTGGTGTTCCTCAAAGTTTCTACTGGGAAATTTTGTCCAACACTGGAGAAACTGAGGAGATAAAACTGATTCCCAGAATGTTATTGCTTCACAATCTTAAAATAAAGGGTTTCTTTGGAGCAATACCATAGAAGAACCAGTTCTGGTATTCTAAAGAACCTTTCAGGTAAATAGTTTCAATTTCAAAGTTTTTAAAGAACATCTTGGTCATGAACCCCCACGCCCTGCACATTTTACTGTTTTCTTACTCTAACACACCCATTTCAACCCAGGAAAGACTTATTTGGCAGAGTAGTTGGGACACTTGTGTTGGGAGCCAAGGAAAAACCCAAAAGTAGTTCTTCTAAATCATAAAGCCAAATAACAGCTTTATGTTTTAGTGTATGTATAAATGGAGGTTGGATTTTTATGTTAACTGTTTTGAAGGCTAATTTAAATCTGAACATGATCTGTTATGACTTTTGTATATTACTTCCAAAGGAAATTATCATGGGGTGTCATATATATGCCATTATGCATGAGCCGTATACTGTGCTAATCAGCAAGTGAAGCGATGAATGAAGTAAAGATGTATAACAGTATCTCACCACCTTAATCATCATCAGGTTTTACAGATCACATGGTTCCATAACAGCACAGAATATTTTAGTCATCAAATGTGTGAAAACAATCTGTTTCATGGTGTGAGCCAGGAGAATGAGATTTCGATAAGCCAGGGGGGAAAAAACTTGTGCCTTAATCAGTGTTACAGGTTTGCTTTAGATAAGAGCATGAGCAAAAAACATGAATAGATTAGAGCCAATGGAGATAAGCATTTTTTTTCTAAAAAGCTAACCATAGTCATTTTGTAGTAAACTTGTGAAGCTTTTGATTTGTCAAAATGTAAATTTTTGACTAAATTGATTCTACCAGTATTCCTGTTATGATACATATGTTGTACAAGGAAATAGTCTGGGTGATCGTTAAGTATGAGAAAATGTATAGGAAAATAGGGAAAATATTAAAGAAAAATATAATAAAATAAAATACTCTGAATGTGACCACTCCCTCAACCAGCTAGTAGGTATAGTTTCCTCCAGTACAGCATCAGAACCCATCCAGAGTGAAAACCACAACACTAGCAAAGCGCCTTGATATGGAAGCCGGTAGAGCACTAAAAGTGCATTCAGTCTCAACAATCCTTTTAATCTCTCATCAATCATGTGGAAGTGGTGCAGGGGCCCCTGATCCTATTACCGTCCCAGAGAAAATTGCTATTCCTGTGAGAAGACAAGCCTACAATTGGCAGTGAAAGGTGGCCATGGTGCAGTAGTAGCAAAAGACAAGCTTGAGTGAGCAATCAAAGAAACAAATCACTCAGCATCTAAAACACAAGCCCTTTAAGTAAACAAATGAGAGAATTATGCTCTCTGACTAATGACCACATGTGATCGGGGATGTCTAATGAATGGGTGTGTATGTGTGGGACATCAGATTTATGAGTGTTTTTTGCCATCTTAAGGCTTCCATGACTCACACATCCATATTGTTTTAAAGCCATGAAGTGCTGAGCGAAGCATTTGGCTTCTCTGGATGTGTCAGTGTATAGAGAGTGCTTTCTCCGCCTCTAGTCCTCTGAAAGATATTTCATTGACATTAAATGTACTTTATGCATTCTGTTTCAATCATAGGTCTTAGCTATCACTGTTTGCTGTAGTATGAATGCAGTATCTGCGTTAGAGCTGGAGGACGGTTTTCATATAAAGCATGCTAATAAGAAAAGCAGAGTGTTTAACCACCCAAAGCCCAATTGATAATAACATGTTAAGAGTAACTCAACCAAAGGTGGCATTTTCTTTCTTCATTCAAAGCTTTGCCTAGCAACGACGAATAGAGTGCAAGCACAAGAAAAAGTATGAAGATTATGCCTGATTTAGCATCATAGACAAACAAAATAGCCTGATTTAGATCAGAAGACAAACATTATGCCTGATAGGCACCAAAAAGGAGATAACGTTTGAGATTTTTGGATGATAAGACTGCTTTGCACACTCTGCAACATTTGGATCTGGACTGAAAAGAGAACAGAGAAAAAATAGAGCGCTTTCTGGCTTCAGAAGCAAAGCATGTGTTTAAGAACTTATTAGAGCTCTATCTTTACTTGAGTGGGTTGCACAAAATTAAATATCAGAAATGAATTTTGGATGCCTAAATTTTCCTGTGAAATCTATTCTGCACTGCGGGAAGAAAAACAACCCCACTCTCCTCATGAGTTTTACAATGATTAGGTTTGATTATCTCATTAATGGAGAGACAGAGAGAGAGAGAGAGAGGGGGAAAAGGAGAGAAAGCGAGATAGAGAAAGAGAAAAAAGCCAAGCCAACACTAATTAAGGGTTTTATGGTGCGTGTAATGTAGGTCTCTTAACACAGGCACCTTGTCTAAAAATAAGATACATCAGCCCCTTATTTGGCAAACGGTCAATCGACTAGATATTAGGTACTTAAGTGAATAAATGACATTCTGCTTTGTTTAGAACCAGAATCAAAATCAGGTTTATTTTGCCACATGTTGCTACATGCAATGAGTTTGTCTTGGTATGTTCACACTGACAAGTACATGGCATGTAACATACTAACAGACCAGACTATTACTCAAGACTATTCACAAAATATGTTCAACACAAAATTAAAAAAGAGAAAATCACAAATAGAAAATATGAATGAAAGAGACAAAAAGAAATATGCATTATACACGTTCAAATTCTGTAGTTATCCGCCAAATTTTCTTCTTTAATCAAGGGCATTTATAGCAAGGTTTGTCTTTGTTTTGCTGCAGGAACAGCCTCTACTTTCCTGGAAAGAATTTACACAAGACTGGAAAATTGCTGTGCAGATTGTTGCATTCAGCCACAGGAGCACAAGGAGCTGCATGTTCTAGACCATAAACATCATGCCAACTCATCCCAAAGGTACTGGACGGTGGAATGTGATTATACTGCTCCATGGGCCAATGCTGAGGGCCTTGTGCCCTTTAAGCCAGTATCTGGCATTGGGCATGGTGACCTTAGGCTCATGTGTGGCTGATTCATGCATGTCATTCTGCCATCAATGCTTTTGTATGGAGACTGTGCAAGCTGTGTGTACTTTCAAATGCCTGTGTCATCAATGAATGTGTGCACCTTAACGTTGCTGAGATTTTTGAGAGTTTTTGGATGCTTTAATGTATGTACGAAGTCTGAAGGGAGACCCTCTGTGTGAGCTCTACTGACATTAAAGTCTAATAAAAATCATCAACAAATTATCAAAACAGGCACCTTGTCTAAAAATAAGATACATCAGCCCCTTATTTGGCAAACGGTCAATCAACTAGATATTAGGTACTTAAATGAATGTATGACATTCTGCTTTGTTTAGAACCAGAATCAAAATCAGGTTTATTTTGCCACGTGTTGCTACATGCCATGAGTTTGTCTTCACACTGTTCACACTGACAAGTACATGGCATGTAACATACTAACAGACCAGACTATTACTCAAGACTATTCACAAAATATGTTCATCCACACATGAGCCTAAGGTCATCATGCCCAATGCCAGATACTGGGTTAAAGGGTACAAGGCCCTCAGCATTGGCCCATGGAGCAGTATAATCACATTCTACCATCCAGTTCCTTTGGGATGAGTTGGCATGATGTCAGTCAGCCAGAACATTTTGACCACCTGCCTAATATTGTGTTTCTGATCCACTGTTGGTAGATGCATACCTGAAACACGCCACAAGATCTGCGGTTTTGGAGATGCTCTGACTCAGTCACCTAGTCATCACAATAAGGCCCTTGTTAAAGTGGCTCAGATCCTTACACTTATCCATTTTTCCTGCTTTCAAATGGACTTCAAGAACTAAATGTTCACTTGCTGCCTAATATATCCCACTCACTTCTAGGTGTCATTGTAACAAAATAACTTGATAGTTAATATATTCACTTTGCCTCTCAGTGGTCATAATGTTATGGCTGATGTGTATATGTCAGCCCCATCACAAACTGCTCTTGCTTAAATGGTTCATTCTATCAGTTTATTCTAGACAAATTACTTTGCGAATCAAGACTGTGAATTATTGTAGATCATAAAAAATGAATAAATAAATTCAGAAGGAAATTCACCTTTTCATACTATGTTCTTGTCTGTTAAAAAGGGAAAATGTTCGAAAGCACTGTATACTCTAGCTGTGAAAAATCACACAAGTTGGTTAATTTGGAGGAATATCCCTGTAAGTCAGATCAGCTTATTAAGTTTCCATTATCTCAGTGGGCTCAGAAGCAGTGAGTCAACATAAAGCTTGGTTTCCGGATATTCTTGCATGGTTTTGGGTGAAAAACACATCCCTGTGACTCATTTGAGCTGTACTTTCTTAATCTAGTTGTATAACTGAACAGTCGGTTTCCATGGGGACACTATAAAAACCCAGTGAAAGTGTTTTTCCTTCACTTTGCAAATTTGCAACTCTTCTCTCTCACACACAATCACACACATGCAGGCAGCGGCAGTACAGCAACACAGCATGCTGCCCCCAGTAGGGTGTCCAGCGCCTGCAGGCTGGGGCTTTGCACTGACCTGGCAACACCGCTGCCTTTGTGTCCTCCAGGACTTCATGCTTGGAGGGAGGCCAATGCTCTGATACTACTGCTGCTGTGTTCAGAATCGGACTGATCCAAGTGAGGGTAAGGCTTACTGACAGATTCATGTGGAGTGCAGTGCAGCATCCCTGTTATGTACTGTCTCTTTTACACATTGCCCCGTTTAGTTGCATGCCTCTACACAAACCTGTTCGATGCTACCATTAGGTTAAGCAAGAGTATGTTAATAATGTTGGCATAAAAGATGCCTTTATCATGGATAGTTAGTACTATTTCATGGGTAGCACCACATCATGGATAGTTTTTCTTGTTTTTTAGTGGTCAATACCAGAGACACCCATGATTGGAGGTCGAGGAGAGCATAATTAGCATTGTTCTCTGGACAGATAAGATTGGCTATGCTAGCCAATGCAGGGATCTGACAGAATTATTGTTCTCCTCCAAGCATGGTAAGCTGTCTAGTATGGACAATTTCAAAAAGACACAGTAGCACTTCATGTGTCATGGTGAACATGGTATGCTAACCTTCAACCTGCCAACTTGGTAGCATCAGTTGTTAGAGGGAGACCTAACTAATAACTGAAAAATTCGGACTAAATTTTAAACCCTTCATTGGCCAAAAGCCACCCTCCAGTCCAGTCTTACACTTCTCACCCCTGTACCTGAGAAAATCACAGTCAGTTTGCACTCTCTTTCATGTCATTAGAAAATGGATGTAATAAGTCTCTATATACACTACAGTAGCGGTATAATGGTAAGGTAGTTGCCCCTGTGACCTGAAAGTTACTGATTCAAATCCCAGACCAGTACAAGTACCACTGAGGTACCCATGAGCAAGGTACCATCTCCAAGCACTGCTCCTCTGCTCCCTGCCCAGGTCAGCTGCCCACTGCTTCCACATGGATGGGTTAAATGCAGAGGTCACACTTTGTTGTGGTGCACGAATAGTCACTCACTTTCATCCCTCATTTTCACTTACACTACTAAACAAGTGTTTTAGAAATTTTCCAGTTTTTACCGGTAATTTAAACAGTTCAGTTACAGTGAACCGTAAATGGTACAAAAGTATGTGTTAAGAATAAATAAAAACATCATAAATAAAAGGTTTAGGTCACTAAAAAGCTGAAATATTATGTAGAGTTCATAGACAACAGACATTCCCCAAGCATTAAGAAACTGGTTAACTTACAGCTTTCCTGCAGCAATGTAAGTAAAATAAGCCTTGAAGTAAAAGCAAACAATTCCCACAGGAGCCCACAACGTCTTCTGATGACTTACAAAACCCAGTGCCTGAACAAAGGCAGGGGTGGAACCCATTATTCCTACAACCACTGATGCATTATTAGCACAATACTGTATTGCAGGACGTAGTACTGTATATCACTATCACAATGGGGAGAAAAAGACAAGAAACAAAGACACAGTAAAATAAGGAGCTAAAACATTAGAAAAAATAACTAAGCACTAGATTCAGTTCATGGAAGAGCAGCACACTCTCCAGACTTCAACTGATTTCGGATGAACTGAACAGAAGAGGGTGAAAATACAGCATCAAAAGTTGAAGCACCTCAGGAATTCTTTACATTAAAATTAAGTGCTTCATTTATTTCCTATGCTTTAGGAAAGCTAGCTTCACTCCTGAAAAGTGCTTGTTTTCCAAGAAATTTTTTTTAAAGTTTTTACCTTGGCGAGTTTACCATACAGGCTTATTTAAAATCCTTAAATTACCAGTAAAATTAGATAATTTTGGTGTTTAAACCTTTTGACTGGTAGCTTAAATGAGAGGACTCTGCACAATAAAATGTAGTTTAATGCTCATTAAAATGTTTAAAATAGCTTGTGAGTCAATAAAATATTTCTGAGCTGTTAGAAATAGATGAACACAAGTAAAGAGATATTTTGTTCATCCTTTACCTTTTCAGTTATGGAATCTGACAAGTAAAAACCTCAATTTATTTCTGTATTTCTCCTTCTGATATCAAAGTCATTAAGTAAGAACCCACAGCACAGCATGTGTTCAGGAAAAGCTTGTAGGATACCATGTTACACAAAACTAATATAAAACTGCATTATCATTACAGGCACTGGCAGTGTGAATCATACATTACAGTGGGTATGCCTAAGCAAATTTGGAGTGTATTTCTCTCCCATTTGCTTTCACACTGCCTGGTTTTATTAATCACAGATAGTCAAGCCTCCCAAGCTCAGCTGTGCACTAGAGTGTGTAGACACACATATGGAAGTCCTGATAATGAGCCTGGGCTCGTCTTCCTGTTGCCTATGTCAACTGAGGGGTCTCCAAATCCCACGGTGACACGATCACAATCCCGGCTTGGCCGACAGTTTTCCATTTGAAAGAATATTTAACTTTTCACTCATCTATTCACAACCAGTGAGCAGTAAGAAGCCTAAGCCTGGCCCAGATTAGCTGGCTGAGGATAATGCAGTGAATTGAACCACACACATACCACCTCCTGGCCTCTGCCTTGTTCTCAGGGTAACCAAACATACTTGGTGGGGTAGGGACCCTTGACCATTCTTTCTTGCCTTTGGGGAGTAGCAAGGAAGAGGAGAAAAGGCCAGGATTTTGGAGGCAGGACTCACTTAAATGGCATGCCTCTAACAAAAGAAATGTCAGGTGGGACAACGTGAAAGTTCTGTCTTTGGCTAACCTACAAAACTCTAGTGTCAGAGGTTCCAGCTGAGGTTGCAGTTAAAAAGCATCCTGAGATTTCCTCTCAAAATGCACTCATGTGTCATTCCTAAATCTTCAGGTGAAGTGCCCTTTTCAGAACTAATCTATTGCTGTTATTTGTTTGTTTGTTTGTTTCCTGGTGCTTAATCTGTAGTTATCTGCTAAGCTGTAATTTACAAAGCCAAATGTAGATGGTGACCTTTTATCTCTGATGGTAATAAATCAGCCATGGACTTAATGAAATGTTGTCTGATAATCTTCCTCTTATTCTATTTATTCCTAACTGGAATGTCCTATTTCCAATATGTCAGCACTGGATAGATCCATGACCTCATGTTCAAAAGCAAACCCAATTCTGGCTGTATGAACAATGAACTGATATTTCATCTACCACTACACTAACCAAATCAAACAGAAACTTGCATTTGAAGACGAGAAATATCTACAATCTTTGACAACAATCTGTTTAGTCAACTACTAAAGTGCTTTCCAGAATTATTGACAGTGCCATTTAAGAACAATTATTGGTTCTATAAAGGAGTGGCTCTTAAATAGGTTGCCATGGCTGTGTAAAAATATCAGAAGCTGCATCTCTGCTTAGAAATTTTTCATTTCTTTTAAACCTACTTTGACTGTATGTAAAAAAGTGGTATAAGAAGGTCAGCGTTAGCCGCAGAGAAAGCCAGAAGAATGGACAGGGATCTGGTGAGTGTGGGCGTGGGGGTGTGGGTGGTAATGAGTGGTGGGTGCAGAGGCACTTACTATGCACAAAGGGGGTCTTACACTAAGAAAGTTAAAGTAAAAAAACTGCTGCTCTAAAGAAGCTTTCAGTTGATGCTGCAGAAAAGGTGTATACACTTCCTAAGTGAAGTGTGCCTTGTGCTAATTTAATGTGTGACCAGGAATGTGCTTAAACTTTTTTTTTTTTATATATGTAAATATGTTTTCAAACATAATCGCATTTGTCACATGATAACTTCAACTTATATAATATGTGATACCTTTTTTAAATGTATCTGAACAATAACTGTGTAAACTGAGCCTAAAACACATGTGCCAACAACCTATGTAGGGGCTCTACCCTTTAGGTATTTTTCCTATTTGGTACATTCCGCCAAGAACAATTTATGAACTTTTATTCCTAAGACTGTGGGAGAAATCTAACCTCTCACTAATCTAATAAAGAAAAATCCAAAGGATAACAAAGTGTCAAAAATATGGCATCCATTCCTTTGCCCAGATAAGAGCATTAAGTCTTTTCTAGTGTTGTATGAGGTGGGGAATCCTACAGATTGTAAGATTAGATGTTGTTTTGTTGTTTTCCAAAAGTAATAAAATTCCAGTGGAGTCACTGTGTTTATGTCCCCTACCATACATACACCCCGGTCAGCCATAACATTAGAAGCACCCTCCTACTATTGTGTACGTTCCCACTCATGCTGCCAAAACAGCTGTGATCTGTCAAAGCATAGACTCCACAAGGCCACTGAAAGTGTGTTGTGGTTGACGTTAACAGCAGATCCTTAAGTCCTGTAAACTGTGAGGTGAGGCCTCCATGGATAGAACTAGTTTTTCCAGCACTTCCCACAGATGCTCAAATGGATGGAGATCTGGGTAATTTGGAGGCCAAGTCAACACCCTGAGCTCCTTGTACTGTTCCTCAAACCACTCCTGAATAATGCTTGGAGTGTGGTAGAGTGCATTATCCTGCTGAATGAGGCAACTGCCATTAGTTAATGAAAGCTGTGTGCTCGGACACCTTTCTATTACAACCACCATGAACTTTTTCAGCAACTTGTACTCCCAACCACATCGTCCACTACACTAGGACACTAGGAACTGCTCCACTTCAAATCAGCCTGATCTACTATTATTGGGGTTACAGCTGGGTTATACTCCCAACCACATTGTCCACTACACTAGGACACTAGGAACTGCTCCATTCCATTCAGGCTCCAGCCGGCTTGTACTTTCGACCAGGTCATCCATCAGTGGGGCCTCCTACTCATCTGTCTTCAGACCAGTTTAACTACCATAGATCACCTCCATGAGCTTCTTATGCTGCCCACCCCCAGCCATAAAAGTTATAGACCGTAACGAATGCCACCTTTAAAAAATGTTTTTGTCTTCTTCTTTATTTTTTATTGCTATCTGGTGTAAACCAGAGGAGGATGAGTTCCCCTTTTGAGTCTTGGTTGCTCCCAAGGTTTCTTCCTCCAGCTTAGAGAGTTTGTCCTCACCTCTGTTGCCATTGGCTTGCTCGGTAGGGGCTCGGACCCAGACTCTGTAAAGCTGCTTTGTGACGGTATTAGTTGTAAAAAGTGCTATGGAAATAAAATTTGAATTAAATTTAATTGAAATTGAATAGCCATCACTTGTCAAAGTGATTTAGATCCTTACACTCTCCCATTTTTCTCTCCCTCTCACACTTCAAAAACTGACTGTTCACTTCATGCCTAATATATCTCACCCCCGTAAAAGGTGAGTTTATTTTCCTGCTACCAGCACATCAACTTCAAGAACTGACTGTTCACTTGGTGCCTAATATATCCCACCCCCTGTCAGGTAGGATCAATGCTATTCATTTCTGTTAGTAGTTTTAATGTTGTGGCTAATCTGTATACATAATAAACGTAGTGTTCCGGCAGGTCAGGCTCATGTTACCTGCACACAGGTGTCGGTTTGTCTTGTGTGTGCTGTGTATCGCTGAGCGTGTCGCCAACATTTGGTCTCCGTGTTAGAGCGTTAAGCATTAGCGCGCCTCCCCCTCCTCTCTCGCCCACATGGTACGCGCCGGCGTTGGGGCTGTGGGGGCCCGCTTGTCATTCTCCAGCATTCACACTGAACCTCCTCCCTGCTCTTTCTCCCCCCATTCACGGCGCTCAGTCATGTGTGGACGGATAGTGCCGTGAGTGCTGGAGCTTCTCTGCGGTCTGAGCAACAGAAAAAACACCTTAACCACTCGTCCCTCTGATTTTTTTTCCCTCCTCTTTTTTTTCCTGAGATGAGGCTATCGCGCCTTGGACGATTTCGTCGCACGTTCTGCTGAATCGCTTCTACCGGGGGAGGATACGATAGACGGCGTAAGCGCACGCGACAACACACGCGCGGCACGTTGCTCACCTGGGCGGCTGCATCTGCGAATCGCTGCGTCGCTTTGCCTTTGCTTTGCTTTGCTTTAGTCCCACCGGACGGACGGACAGACGGACGGGCTCGGATGTTTCTACAGAATGGTAAGCCCCACTTTCTGCCTGTCCATCTGAGCGAGATGCGGTGGGCTCGGGTGGGAACCTGCAGGCCAACACACAGGGCGCAGTTATTTTCAGCCTGCTGTTTTTGATCGGACTAGTAAAGCATCCCGTAAACTTGCCGTGGGAGCGGATCGGAGAGAGAGGGAGTGAGGAGGGGCTGGCAGTCAGCACTCACGCTGCATCATGCCTCTGGCTGTTGCTTATGTGCGGTTTTATGGATAATAATAGCGACTACAGTTGACCTGGTGGGTAAAAGTTGATTTTTTTCCCAGCCTTATTTTAAAATGCCCCCCTCCTGATGGGCGCCGCGATGGGCCACGGCTCTTTCTCTCTCTCTCTCTCTCTTTCTCTCTCTGCTTCATGGCTGCACGTTTCACTCCTCTGCGTTACGCCTACACCACAGTTTAAGCAGGTTCAGCTTAAAACCGACCTCTCCCCGCGTTGAAGCTCTCCTTTGAGCAGCACGCGCTGTGCGGCGGCTCGGGTTTCGGCGCAGAGTCGCGCGCTCTCGCCGCCCGCACATCAAACGCGGTGTTATTTTAGCTCGCTTTGTAATTTTATTGCTGGTGCTTTCTCTCTGTGGGGAAGCAGCTCTGCTCTAATAGAGTCTCTGCACAGATGTACTGTTCTATAGAGAGAATTAATACGACACTAGACTTATTATACTGCACAGTCAACTGCTGCACGACCATAGCAAACTATACATGCACTCTGCTTTAGTACAGTATGGTAGTGTATACTTATACAGCACTATGGGAGACTATACATAGAGGATGAGGAGTAGAGTGTTTATTTATATGTGGTTTGTTATTGGGACAGTACTAATACTCCTTATTTTTCAATTATCATACTTTTATTTCTGGGCTAGAGAAAGTGAACAAGCACGAGGTTGGACATACTGTGCATTCACTTACTATTGTAAACCTGTAGTCCTTGCCATCCAATTGCTGTATTGCCCTTGTTTTCAGTAGACGTGGTTAGATGAAACCGTATGCATGTATACTTTATATGCAATATAGTAGATGTGTATAAATCATATATAATACTCATAATATTTTTACTCTGTGCATTTATCTATACAAGTACATGGATTGTTAGTAAGTCCAGTACCCATACTTGTGATTTTTCAATTATCTTAGCTTTTGAAACCCTTTAAAACTGGTGTTCCCTAGGTTAGAGTAAGTGAAAAAGCACTGTATTATATATTGCATCATATACAGTACCGTATGCTAGTATTCATACTCTGCATTTTTTTGTACAAGTGTTTTCTGAGTAAGTCAGTTCCCATACTTGTGATTTTCCAATTAATCTGTTCTAAAACCCTTAAAAAACACTTATCTAGGTTTGAGAAAGTGAAAGAGCATTGGACACACCGTGCAGTGGTTCCTAATTTTAAACCTGCAGTCGTTTTCCTGCAGTTCACATACTGCCCTTTCTTAGATATGGAAACCGAATGCATGTGTGCGTTTAGGCACTTCAGCCCATAGTCAAGTAGCTTAACACCACACTGTAGACTACACAATAAGAAAACTTTCTTTGTCCACTATTCTCTGAACGGATGCCCCAGCAGAATGCTAAACACCCTCCTGTGTGCCGGCTATTGAGCATGCCGTGCTATGGCTGTGCTCCTCTGTCCTGCACTCCAAACAAGAAGCTCCCACCAGTTGTAGTGGGGCCTGTAACCCTGGAGTTAAATCACACGCTCTCTGGTGTGGTGTGAAGCGCTTGGTTAGTGGCAATAAATGAGTCTGAAGTTGGTGGGTGCCCATACGGATTGACCTTTTGAGCACAGCCTTGTATTCTTCTACTCATCGTGGTCCAAGTTGATGAGCACCCGGGGACAAGCAAGACACAAGCACTTTGCATGAAAAGCAAATAAGGAAAGCGGACACAACTCGCTCTTTGTTGTCTCTCTCTAAAAAAAGGGGGGGGCAGTCTGCTTTTTCTTCCCCTATTGAGCTTTGCTAGTACCGTTTTAAGGCCCATTGGTGGTCTTTCTTTTTTGCATGTAATTTGGCAATAACGATGAATATGGCAAGGCCTGTTTGTACAGCAGCAGTAGATGCACCTTCATGTGTTTGAGGATGTGAAAGCAGAAATAAAGAAATAAAATGTGAAAAGCGGGGATATGTCAGAATCCTGTGACTAAACTGACCAAATTGCCTTCTGTAAAACCATCTGAATATTGTTCTGATTTTTGACTTTGACATTTCATAAACTAGTGTCTTGTTTGAAGCCGTCTGAGACTTTGCAATAAGATGGAACAATGATGGAAGCGAACCAATGAATTGCCCGCGCTCTCTTGTGTGTCTTCCAGCGGAGATGCGCAGTCTCTCATGTAATAACTGCGGAGGAGACTTCACAGCTACTTAGAGAAGGAGGAGACTTCACTGCAAAGTAGACAGACAGGCTGTGGGGAAGTGTGGCTCATTGTCCTTTTGTTGCTTCTGCCTCTTATTAAAGAGGTTGAGAATTGCACCCCTGCTAGGTCTTTTATCCCTGCAGTGCCACAACCATTTGATCGCTGTGTTTAGAAGGCAGCAGCTTTAGGGGGGGGGGCTTGCTGGTTGACCACTTCTCTAAAACGTTGTCTGATACAGCTGCAGTACTGCTTTTTTTCCCTCCTTTTTTGTTGATCCTGATGGCCACATCCTTAGTGACTGGGCCTTTTACCCATTTTGAAACCATGAATCCGTTTGTCACCTACATTTTTGGCTAAACTTTAAAGTAGTTGCTTGTATACTTTAATCCCACTGGTGGAACATGTTTGGATATTATACGAAATTGGGAAAAAGATGATTTAGAAAAGGAACCTACACATGATAGCACTATTTGGCATGTTGAGAGCACCATTTGGAATGACTTGAGGGGGTTGATGGGAGTTCTTCTTTTAACACATTTTGAATTCATTGGCCAAGTGTGTCATCCAGATTTTAAAATGTACATATATATTCAGAGTAGTTGCTCATATACTCATTGCCTACTGATGCAGCACTGTTGGGAATTATGTAGAACTTGCAGAACGACTGTTTGCCTGTTGTTACCTACTGGGGAAACATATCAGGAGCACCATTTGGCATGGACTGGCCGCAGGGAAAGACCACAGATTTTGAGCTGCTAATAAAGAAAGAAATTAGATGAATTCTAGCTTTTGTTGATGTTCAGAGGTCATAGGTCAACCAAATGTTGAGAGATTTAAAATAGTTGAAAAATAGATTTAAAATAGTTGCTTTTAAGCCTCCACCATTGGGTAATATAGAGAAATTGGAGAACCACCATTGAAGAGACTATCCTTGCAGAGACACATGTTACTTTAGAGCACCATATGGCATGGAATGAGTTTTCAGGAAAAAGAACACTGAGATCTTTCAGCAGTTCATAAAGAGTGTAATCAGAACTCTCATCAGCGTCCTCATTTTGGTGAGCACAAATCCTTTTGACCTTCAGCGCTGCTTGGTCTGGCCTGTGGTTCTGCATGGGGAAAGTTGCTGGATAGTGGAGCAACGGCAAGAGATTTTATCGGTTTGTGGGGAGGTGGCCTGTGGTTATAAAAGAGTGTATACATGCAAAGGCAAATCAATGAAGTGCATTACAGCCATGACCTACTGTGTGCTCACCACCCCATGTCAGATCAATGGGAAATTGGTGTGACCCGTATTTTCTGCTGAAGTAATTAAGCTTTATTGTATCTTTGTTTATAGTGCTATAAATACCTCCCAACACATTTGAGTACCAAGATGTGAAATACTGCACCACTGCTTTGTAAAACTCCTGTTGTTTATAATGAACAGTGCCCCCACAACAATGCAGAATGGCTCACCATCTGCACATTAAAGCAAATCAAGTGGGATTATGTCATTTTGGGTTATTTAGGATGAACAGTGGGTAGAGTTTTCTTTTATAGGCTCCACATCTCACGTTTTCTGATCTTATTTTCCCCTAGAGGTCTATGTATGATGTTTGTAGTTTGAGGTACCAAAAACTCTTTATTTATTAGATTTAAACATACTGTTTTAGTACCTATGACTTTAAGACAGATATATGCAAACAAGCTCTGTCCTGGTTGGTTGTCCTTTATCGAACCTCCAGCAAAAAGCTCTTTAGGCTGAAACTTGTTCCTAACTTTGCTTGAATGGCTGAGACTAGACTGTCATGAAGTAAAAAGAAATATGTAGATACCATTGTTTTTGTGACATCACAGAAACAGTGAATTCACAAGCTGTTCTCAGTTTTAAAATACTGCATTAACCTCTTTTGTTTAAAGAAAGTGATGAAAATGTGCTTTTCCAGGATATTGAACCTTTAATATTGGAAAAATAATTTTGGATCACTTTGTAGTAGCAGGTGTGTAACATTAGAAACGTGAATGAAGGTCTGTGCGCTGGAAAAATGTGTCTTTCACCTTAGAGGTCAGGGAAACTATGCAGGTTCGGCTTATTCTCATTCTGATAGTGTTCGGTCCCTGTTTTAGAAAAAGAAAGAAAGGCGGCACCTTGAAACAGATAGATGTCACTTAGATATTCTGTCAGATGTCTTCTTAAGATGTCAGCCTCAACAGTTTCAAGACAAACCATTTTCTTAGCAGTGAAAATGTTCAGGGAAAATACCCAGCAGCTTGCACAAGATTGCATGACACTGAAGAGGCCTTGCTAATTGCAATCCTGTGGCACTTCAGTCAAAACAAGATATCATTGCTGGACTTCTTCCCTTCCCTGTCCTGCATTATGGAGCCTGTTTTTTGTGTGGGTGCATTTAGCAAAAGAATGTGATTCAGCATGTAAACACTGTTAAATATTCAAAAGCACTGTTAAGCACTTTGAGACGCATTTCCAGTATGGAAGGTGCTAAATCAATAAAGTTTATTATTATTATTATTATTATTAATAATTATAATTATTATAATAATTATAAACATATGATGTTCACCTTTCATCCACACAGTCCATATATGAATATATTTGCATATATAGCCTACAGAAGGATAACCATTTCATTATTTAGCTAACCTGCTGGAGGCTGTGTATCAGCCAATTAGAACAGAAGTCATTAACATGCATGTCTTAAAGGCACAGTAACAAAAACAGCTTGTTTAATTCCAGGGGATAAAGCACATTTGGCCATGTAAAATGTATGATGAAAACAATACAAGACCCATGTAGGATATGGTTCCTTGTAAAGACAGATTAAACTGGTTTGAATAATTTACACTGTAAATAATGCTTCATTTGTTCCTCTTTTTAGGGTCATTAGCTCATTCCTTCACACTCTGGCAAAATAATACGAGACTCTGTCTCATCAGGCGTGACACACGATTGTCACCATTTGCCATTAATGTATTAAGCACGCTCTTAAAAGCCACCCTACCCTTTCACCTTCTCTACATGTAGCGTGGGGCGTGAGGGGAGAGGGGATACCGTTTGCTTGCCTGGAGCATTATGTTTAGTTGAAGTTGCAGTCTGTCACACGGTGATTTATCGCACACAGAACTAATGGCGTCCTGTCGAGATAACATTTTATTGTACTCGAGAGCTGGGAGGGAAGGGAAAAAAAAAGTAGCTGTCTTCATTTCCAGAATCACTGAACAGTGTCTGGTCAACAGAGCACTGAAGTGTTGTGATTTGCTGAATGAAGGAAATCCACCACCCCACACCCCCACCACTCTCGAGCGAAACTTGGTTAATCTCGGGAAATTTTTCATTCAGGGAGACACATTCTTGGTGGAGCAATGCAGCTGTCAGAGCTTTGCGCCGCTTTCTTCTAAATGCGAAGTGTAACCTGGTTGCCGGATGAAATGCGATTCAGGCGTTTCGTGAGGGCGCCCGTTTTTTTGTTTTTTTTTCTTACCTAGTTTGAGGAAAGAAAAGCCTGTCTGTCACTTCAGTGGACTTCGTGTTTTCTGAAAGTGGGGATCAGGAACAACAGCTGCCACATTTACATTCAAATGACTTTCAAGAGGTTCTCCTTCGTACTCGGCCCACCTACTCCCATGCAATTCCAACCAGGTATACCCTCGCCTCATCTCGCATGCGGAGCCGCTTACTGCTGCATACACACCACACAAAGGCGTTCTTGGGAATCCCATGACTGAATAGGATCATTTGTCCTGTTTTTTTAAATAGTGTAGCAGTGAATAGGGAAGATGCACTTGGCCCGGTTTGCGTTATTATAGATTACATTTTCTTTTGTTGCTGCTTGTCGTTCGAACATAAGGTTTTGATGAATGCAGATGACTGAGGGTATGAAATTGAAGTTGAAGTGGTTTGTTTAGTTTAGTTTAATCAATCAAGGATAGTGGGAGATATGTAGAATGCAGAAAGGCTGGGGAAGAGTTATTGCTTGCATTGCTTGACAGCTGAAAGCAGTGCAGTCTTTGAATGGAATAATTTATCAATTAATTGCTATTTGCTGTTAGCAGTGATAACACTCCATGTCAAAGAGGGGTCAGTGCTGGTTCTCACTTTATCCTTGCCACGTATTGTCCGCTTTGTTTAAGCATGCTAATGCACCCCATGGCCTGCAAATGACCTTATTCCTCATTATCCACCATGCTGCAAGGAAAAAAGATTTAAATGGCATTTGGTTCGGACAGTTTTCTGTTCCTCACAAAGGAAAGATGATGAATGCCCACCATGTTGTTGCACTTTAATAAGAGGTAGCACTTGGCTTTCGGGCCCCTGGCTCTTTTGTGGCAGACCCCACACGAGCCCACAGCATCTGCCCTGGCTGATCCCATGGGATTACTGCGCTCTCTCGCTTTCGGAATTGTTGTGGAATTATTACGGAATTATGGTGTGCGTGTTGTTTTGGATGCTCAGCCTCAAGTTTAACGAGCGTCTTTGTGTCCTATCGATTTTTCATTTTCTTGTTGTTGTTTTTTTCTTCTCCTCTGGGCTGACGGCCTATGAATGGGGCCTTTTACTTGATCCCACTCATTGGCAGAATGAGGCATAGTTGGTCACTGGAGTTGTTTCAGGAAGGTAGGGGTGGAGGGGAGGGGGGGGGGGCAACAATGCATACTTGAGCCACTTTCAAGGGAGCATGGGGGCTCAGGTTACCTCTCCTGAGCGGTCAGCAACAGAATGTCCATTGTGTCCTCCATTTCACGCTACACATGTAGCAATTTCAGTGATGATTCACATAAGCCACTAGAAGCTAATCATGATCTCCGGACGGACGGCTCAGATTTCGACTATTGTCGCTGCGGCTTAATTTACTGTCAAAAAAAAAACAAAAAACGTTAACACGCCTCATAGATATCCACTCGAGTTTATGAGTGTGGAATAACATTTTGCACCTATGCAGACAGCCTGTCTGCCTTGCTTACGCCCGTCATAGATCTACTAGGGTAATGTTTATTGCAGCGCATTACTGCATGGCCATGACGATTATTAATCTGTGCAGCTTGGTGTAATGGAGGAAATGCACCAGCAGTTATAAAACTGCTGTGAGTGTACTGGCCTAAGGCACACTCTTATGCAGCATAGCCAAGCCCTTAAGAACCATAGAAGTACATTCAAAGCATTAGATTTAATGTTTATTGTGAGCCACAGAAACTGCAAATGGCAAACTGATGTCTCGGTAAGCACATAAAAATCATAACACAATGAATGGATTAAATTTGCTAAGAAAAGGAGCAGGATACAATAGCCAGAGATGGAAAAACAAGGCATTATTTTTTGGTCACAGAACAAAAGAAGTGTTGCATTAGCAGATTTGTGATAATTGTATATTAAGTTAGGCACTTGCGCATCATTTCTGTTGTTTGTTTTTGCTTGAGCTGGTTTCAAGAGTAATATTCCATCCCTTCAGATGTGTGCTGAAAACTTTCACACTGCCCTCAGGACTGAAAAAAGTCAAAGTTGCATCATGGAATGAAGAGGTGAATATTCTTCTGTGGCTGTTATTTGGAGAGAATCGTCTTATTGCCTGGCCCTGAGCTCCAGTGGCCATGTTGCAACCCCAGCTTAGAGAACAGGAGAGAGAGAGAGCGACAGAGAGAGAGAGAGACGGGGAGAGATTGAGAGACTGAGAGTGTTAACTTGAGCCGCTGATGAAACTCCGGACTCCGGGGACAAAGGAGAGAGAGAGAGAGGAGGAGAGGCAGAGACAGTGGCATAGAGAGAGAAGGCGTAAGAAGGATGAGAGGGACACATGGGGAGTAGTGAGTGAGCGAGAGAGAGAGAAGGAGACCTGGGTGGTAGGGAGAGGGAGAGCGGGAGAGAAACATATGGGTAGAGAGAGAGGGAGGGAGGGAGGGAGAGAAAGAGAGACACATGAGTAGAGAGAGAGACCGAGCGAGAGAGAGACAGAGCGAGAGAAAAGGAGACACATGGGTGGTGAAGTGAGAGAGAAATGGAGACACATGGGTGGTGGAGTGAGAGAGAAATGGAGACACATGGGTGGTGGAGTGAGAGAGAAAAGGAGACACATGGGTGGTGGAGTGAGAGAGAGAGAAAGAGAGAGACATGGGGGGTAGAGAGAGAGAATACAGTTGGGGAAGAGGCATGTCCTGAGAGAGGATATGAGGAAGGAGAGAGCGAAAGAGAGACAATAGCAGAAAGGGAGGCAAATTAAAGAAATTAGAGCCCTCCATGGGTAGTTTTTGGAGAACAGGGAACAGAGTGACACGTACATAATCGGATGTCCTTATGGTGTCTGAAGGTTACATTAGGGGGCCACTTTTTCTGACAGCCGTCAACTCTCTTACCACCATCAGACTAACAAAGTGGCGCCCACATTTTCTGCATGTATGGCTCGCTCCCTTCTGATAGGCTTCCCTAGTGACATTTCATCATGTGGCACGTAATCTTATGCAAGATGGTGAAATGGCAGATAATTTGCAGGTAATTAGACCCTGGTGATTTGCAGTTGAAAGGACACTGTAAGCGAGGTCTATGTTTGAATTTCACCCAGGCTGTCATAAAGGCGAAGAAGAAAATGTTTTTGCGGGTATAATTGCATGACCACATGAGTCGTATATGACCATAAATTTCATAAGGTGGTAGCGCAGCAAACTTACAGCAGTCATGGTGATATTTAGTGGAGTAGTTTATGAATAGTCTGTCCTGAAAGGTTGAAGTGTTTACTACGTATTTGTTGAGCGTGTGCTGATTGTGTTAAGTAGGAATCCTGTGTTTGATCTGAGTTCTGCATGATTCACATTTTGTACTGCGTGGTGAAATGTTGGATTGTTCATTTTTAGTGGCAAAACGTTCCATCTTGGTTCAGTGTGTTGCTTTATAAAATGCCAGGAAACTGTGTCCTGGTTAAAACGTGTTCTTCTTTGTTTTATTTTTGTACGCACTGGTTGCCCAATCGATTGCTTTGTTTGCAGCACTTTCTACACATCTTGTTCACCACATGACCTGAGGGGGAAGAAAGCCAAAGCTTGAGAGAGAAAGAGAGAAAGAGAGAGAGGGGGGGGGGGGGATAGGCAGAGAGAGAGAAAGGGAGAGAGGGATAGGCAGAGAGAGAGAAAGGGAGAGAGGGACAGGCAGAGAGAGAGAAAGAGGGAGGGAGGGATAGGCAGAGGGGGTGAGGGATAGGCAGGGAGAGGGAGGGAGGGAGGGATAGGCAGGGAGAGAGAGGGAGGGAGGATCAGCAAGGAAAAAAGAAAGAAGAAAGAGGAAGGAAGGGAGGAAAGGAAGGACGGGGCGAG
>JBBPDA010000001.1:28852944-28865585 GCA_037974385.1 Arnoldichthys spilopterus | reverse complement strand
GGCAGGGAGAGAGAGTGAGGGAGGGATAGGCAGGGAGAGAGAGTGAGAGAGGGATAGGCAGGGAGAGCGAGTGAGGGAGGGATAGGCAGGGAGAGCGAGTGAGGGAGGGATAGGCAGGGAGAGAGAGTGAGGGAGGGATAGGCAGGGAGAGAGGATGAGGGAGGGATAGGCAGGGAGAGAGGATGAGGGAGGGATAGGCAAGGAGAGAGGATGAGGGAGGAATAGGCAGGGAGAGAGGATGAGGGAGGAATAGGCAGGGAGAGAGAGAGAGAGAGAGGGAGGGAGGAATGTAGGCAGAGAGAGGGAGAGCGGGATGTAGGCATAGGCAGAGAGAGGGATGTAGGCATAGGCAGAGAGAGGGATGTAGGCAGAGAGAGGGAGAGAGGGACAGGCAGAAAGAGAGAGAGAAATCATATCGTTTGGGACGCCACCCAGTGTCTTCCTACTGTACCTCTAGGTCTAGTCGTACGTGTGTATCAAAGGCAAGGACCTTAAAGAGAGGAACTGACTCTGAAATGAAAGACATGCTAAGCCCTCTAATACAACGGCAATTAAGGGCGAACAATTAAAGTGCTTACTCTGGAATTTAGCCTCTATGCTAGGGCGCCGTCAAATAACGAGCGAGCAGTCAGGCAGAAAGGCTGTGCAGACATTGCAAATAATTATGCGTGGTCGTTTCTAAAAAATTGAATTAGTTTTAAGATTTCTGGAATGCAAATAAAACATGAGGATGTATAGGCAAAGACTGGATTAAGTTACCAACAGCAGAGCTAGAAAAGAGGCAGCGGAGTCAATCCAAAAAGTACATCATGGCAAGAACTAAGCAGCTAAAGGACGGACATTCTAGCAGGCATAAATCTAACCATAAGATTCCATACAAGATTCCCCAGCAGAGATATTTTTAATAACATTTTACATTTTTGGACGTAGGCTTTACATTCTATAAGTAGAGAAGAAAGGAGAGAGACAGTGGTAAGAGTAAAATAAAGCATACAGTACATACAGTCACTTTTCAGGAGAAAATACAATGACCTGCACAAATTTAGATGTGATCTTCCACAAACATAACTTAGACCAGTTATATGCTGTAGTAGTCGTTACATTATGTAGCTTAGCCAGAGTGGAGTTCTTGTGATGTCGTCAGCATTAAGGTTTTACTTCAAGATTTCAAGCTTATTCTTTTCATGCAGGAGCAAGATGCACTAAGGTGCCACCAATACAAGCCTGAGGCCATAATAGAGAAACAGCCTAACACTGAAATCTCATCCCCAGGACTGTAGATATTAAAGGTGTAACAATGCAAGGCCCATTACAATCATGCAGTATTAGCTGATGGTTAAAGGTAGGGCAAGCGATTACATTATTGAGTTTTCTTTAATCTATTTATATTTAAATTTCTTTAATGCATTAAAAGCTCTGACAATAAAAATAAGAAAAAAATTAATGTGTGGCAGCTGCAGAGCTGTAAAAAGCTCACCTTCATCTTGGGCTAAATGATTGGATGACCTGCCTGCCTGTCTGTCTACCTGCCTACCTGCCTACATGTGTGCAATCTGCTTGTGCTTCTTCTGCAAGGTTTTGTCAGGGAAACGTGTTAGGCAAAGCGAACGGGCACAACTGCCTTCAACAGCTTTCAGTAACAAAAGACAGATACAGCAAGAAACAAAACTAGAGCGAACAGTGTCAGGGAGAGTCAGTGATGCTGACAACTGAAGGAATGCCTAATCCAGTCCACCTTTAATAGTGCAGCTGTCTTGAGGTGCCAGAACTGAATCACTGCACCGTTTAAGGTGGATTGGAAGAAGTGAATAAAGAGGCAGGTGAAAACAGCACAATGGAGAAAGCCCTTCTCTCAGGGAAGGGGTTGAAAAGTGACACCACTGTGGCTCTATTCCTGTTGGACAGGTAATTGAATTTTGGAAAACTGAAGTGGGAGTGGCTTTGGAGAGAAGATAGAAGTGGGGGGATTTGCTGTTGTATTTTTTATTTTTTTTAAATACTGATTTCTCCTGAATCACAGACTAGGGCGGTGCCATATCTTGTTTCAGGGGTTAGGCTAGGAATACTGGTGTTTGCATTTTCTTACTGGAATTATAATTTGAGAATAAAAATCCTGTTCTACTGTGTATTGCCCTTAACTGGTACAGTGTAGTACAGCTTTCTTGATTCCAGTTTAACTCTAGGTGGCCAGATGATTACATCAGTGGTTCACTTAATTACTGGTGATTACAAAATCCAGGACCAAATCTGAATTCAAGGTCCTACTTTGAAGACCAGTGGTTTAGTGTTGAATGAGTTTAATGATGTTTTGCTGTTGTGGTTCAAGGTTTGTGTTTGCACAGCTATCGGGACTATGTGGACAAAAAGATGACTTTAAATTGATTATTTGTTACCAGATATATACCAGGAAATATAATATAATTTATCATCTGTATCTCCCATCATTATCACCTACCTTTTCTTTAATAGGAATTAGCATTTTGTTGTTCATATAAATGTTCAGATTTTCAGTGTTTTTATGCGGATTTCAGAAAAGAGTGTGATGCTTTACATTTTGGAAAATAGAGTTTTATGTTTTGCATTGGGATACATTTAATAGACATTTGTGTTAAAGGAGACACTGGCCTTTTTGCCTCTCTGAAAAGTGGTTAGTGGGACAGATTACCATGTTATTTAATTGATATGCAGTAAAGGTGTGTGTGTTTCATTCAGCCTAACCCGATTTTCCACATTATGTGAAGTAATTTGATTCGTTCTTGTCTTATAAATTAGTGCCAGTAAAAGAGTGTTGTAATAACGACTAATAACAGTTTATGGCGGCAGCTGTGCAAATTGTCCACAAACACTCAAGAGCGAAGTGTTATTTCAGCACTGGTTTAGCCATGCTTCTAGTGTTCTCAGCTGGAGTGCACTGCATATACATAAAGTAAAATGTATAGCAAAGTAAGGACACATAATACAAAACAATGCAAAAAATAAAAATAACTGTAGTATACAGAAAAAATATAAAAAGTGAAATAGAAAAATACACAAAATACAAACAACTGTACTGTACAAAATATATAGAAACTATATACCTATAAGCTATAAAACTATAAGACCTTAATAATTACATTATATAAATATTGAATACTTGAAATTCACAAATAATTGTAAAGTGAAGGTGCAGTATGTGCATAAGCAGATGTACAGATTATCGATATGAAGAATTTCTTTAATGTAGCTTATTGAAATAAGTCGAGAAATTCTGTCAAAGACAGTTACTAGTACTTTCTTGTTTTGTAGAAACATTTTGCCACATTTGTCCTAATTTGACTTCAAAACAAAGAGAAAAAATCATGTGTGGACTTGAAGCTGCTAATGCTGAATTATAGAACTGAATAGTAAAGCATATTAACTTAACCTTTCTGAGGGTTAAATACAGTGCTGGTGAGTAGTAAACTGCATGTAATTGAACTAGTAGTTAAGCTACATTTTGCAGTAGCTTGCTGGCAGTTCAGCTACATTTATTTTTGCACAGTGATTCAAATAGTTAAATTACTTTTTTGCCAGTTGTTGTGTAGTTAAATACTGAAACTACTATTGTGAAAGGAATAATCTGTCTTTTGTATTTTATCATAGATTAATTACAGTAATTGCAGTTTTATTTAACCCCCTTTGTTCTGAATCTAAAGGTTCTGAAGATATTTTTTGCAATAAATTCCATTTGAGGGACAGTTTGCTGGCCTTTGACCTTCATGTAGTTTATGCAAATCCTAATTTTTTTTTACAAAATAATTTGAGCTAGTTTTTTAAAATTCATTTAAGTTTGTCAAACCAGATTTTTTTCCTAAGGTTCCTTTGCTGTCGTTCAACTTCTATCAGCATGATGTAGTCAGTAGTCCGTATGCTTTCAAAGTTTCAAACACTGGTTAAAGCTTTATTTACTCACTACCGAAATGGAGGCTTTACTCTCAAGTGGGCCTTTTTCTCAAATGGGTTCTTTTTCACAACTACACTTTGAAAAGGACAGTGGTGATATTCTACACCTGTCCTGAACTGAAGTGTCTCTAATAGTAGAGTTCTAGAGAGCTCCACTCTCTCCTTCTAAGGAGTTAACAGCCCCTCATTTTAACCAGACCTCCCTTTGTTTGTTTGCCCAGCTAGTACTTATTATCTGTCTCTCATGGAAGGTTTCACAAAGGAGCCGTTATGCATGTCTGGTCAGGTCTGAGCTGCCCACTGTGGATTTGTCATCCAAAAAAGCATTTTAATTTAGCATTTTAATTACATGAAATTGAAATATTTTGTATACACAGATCAGCCATAACCTCAAAAACACTGAATAACTTAGATTTTCTTGCTAAACTGACACATGTCATAGGGTGAGCAAGTGAACAGTCAGTTTGTGAAGTTGATGTGTCGGAAGCAGGAAAAATAGGCAAGCCTAAGGATCTAAGCTACTTTGACAAGGACTAAATTGTGATGGCTAGTCAACTGGCACAGAGCATCTCCAAAACGACAGGTCTTGTTGGTCTTGTTTCTACATTGAATGTAGTGGTTAATACCTGCTAGTTTAAGACCTTGTTTTTCTACTGATATGAAGTGCACTTTTTGGTCTCTAAATGTTTTAAATTATTGCTTTGTTTTGTTTTAAAATTTTGGTAATGAAAACTGATTAAAATGTTGGTGGTTGTAAGGTCCTGGTGCTGCTCCAGTCGGAACTTGGATGCTACACCTCCTTATCATTGTCACTTTTGGAGCAAAGGGTTTGTACTGTAATGTAACAAGCTGCATTTCTAAGTAATTCTGTTACTATTGGTATTGGCAAAATGTTATATATAATGTGCGAAGATCAGCCATAACATTAACACCACTGACTAAGGCAGTAAGGCAGTATTGACTATCTAGTTATTTCATTACAATGGCACTTGTCAGGGGGGATGGCATATATTAGGCAGCAAGTAAATGGCAAGCGTAAATATCTTTGACAAGGGCATTATTGTGGTGACTAGATGACTGAGTCATAGCATTTTCAAAACGACAGGTCTTGTAGAGTGTTCCAGGTATGCAGCAGTTCATACCTACCGAAAAGTGACCCAAGGGAATCATGTGCACCGGGTCATGTGCACCCAAGTCTCTGTGATGGATGTGTGGAAGGAGGGCTAGCCTGTCTGGTCTGATCCCAACAAAAAGCTCCTATTTAGGGGGGGACCTAAAGAATGTTCGGCAGGTGGTGTTAATGTTGTGGCCGATATATATATATATATATATATATATATATATATATATGTGTGTCTGTGTGTGTATGTTGAGTCAGTTTTTATGCCAGTTTCAAGCTTAGAAAGAAGTTTAAGTCAAACCCTTTTTACTGTGATGTACACATGCTGAGACTGCAGTTGTGACATTTACAAATCCACTATTGATTGTCAACTCCAAAAGTAAGAACAAATGTCATTCCAATTTTTCTGTGCCTGGATGTAGAATCTAGCCAATAGTGAGATGAAAAGCAGGAATGCTGTGTGTCCCAGGGAAATAAAAAATAATATTTTAATGTTCAAAGCAGAAGCCTCATTAGACAGTGAAGTAGGGGGGATTGGTAAATTGGCCAGGCTGCAGTGTAGACACACAGCTCTTTGTTTCTGCAGCGATACTGGCACCTATTCAAACTGGGCCCAATGCTTGCTTGGCTTCAAAGGCTTACGGGGGTTACAGGGGCGAATGCTGTGAGAGACTTGTCAATATATTTTGTGAGCATTAGGCAGCAAAGTGGAGTGATAGCTCTCAAGGGGACTGCCCTTAAGCTGTTCTACTATAAATATTAATAAGGCCCACCAGCCTGCCTGGAAGGTAGCGCATGCTTTTGGCCCGTGTCACTGACTATAGTTCAGCGTGTCAAGCGGCGGGGGGTGGGGGTGGGGGGGTTAGAATGAGATGACATTTAGTGACACATTTCATTTCCGGTTTGATTTCATCACTTCCAATCTGAAATGGCACCCTAAGCTGCTGGGCTAAAACAAAAAAAAGGAAAACAAAGTGCTGGGTATGTATAGCTCTCCTCCCACCAGCCAGAAATCACCAGTGTCTTGCCAAGTGTGAAGTCACAGTTCTTTAAGGCTGTTATTTTCCGTTCTGTTAAAAACGAACAAAGTTGTTTATTTGTGATGAATAAATGCGGTAGAAAATAGTCCATTGATTATTTGAACTATTTCTTTATACATTTAAAATGCCATTAAAAATAAATGGGATAAGTGATAACAAATCCTTTTGAAATTTCCAAAATATCATTTTTTACACACTTTTTGAAAACCTCAGAAACCCTTCGTTTAATTATCAGCAGTAATGAATAGAAGAATCTCTGAAATATTTGCATTTATTTCAGAATTTGATGTGTACCCCTTCCGCTGTAATGGCAGTGTTCATTTGAGCCAGCATGGGTTTAAATGCCTCTACTCAGTAGATTAGATCCACCTGAACACCAGTTTTAACCGGGACTACAAATGACAACAAAAACCTTTTTTACAAAGCCGTTAGTATCGTCACAATTTTGTTACATTTGAAAAGTGACGTAATCTGAATGCAGAATCTAAATTGAATATTTTTTCTTCATTTCTTCTTCACAAATCTCAAACATTTAATGGTTTATTTCAGGTTTTAATGAAAAAGTCCCAGGTTTTCGATGTGGTCTCACATATAAAATGGCAACAAAATGCATTTAAACTAGTGCATCTGTCAGACTCTGTTTAACATCTACATTATCAGCTGCTTCTTTCCTGTTTATAGGAGGTAAACATTTAAATTTTAATCAAGTAACTAAATAAGTTACCATGTTCAATGGAGTAATTGTGCAGTGCTTTACTTGAGAAGTTCTAAAGTTTACAGTAAGGCTGTCACATCACCTCAATTTTAATATGCCCTTTCTAGATATAGGTTTATTTATGGTTTAAAACACATTAGTATATTTAATGAACACAGTGATATTAACGGAAATAATACTGTCATTTATTTGGTAGGAATCCTTTTGTCACGGTCAAGTAAAGCATTATAGTGGATAATGTAACAAAGGCAGTGTTCTGAGAAGTTTATCCACAGAGTTATTAAACAAGCATTTAGGCACTGTATTCCGATCTCTCTGCTTATTAGAAGTGGTGTGATTAGCCTGAAACGATTTAGCTAATGAGCAGCAATGGGAAGTTTGCTAAGCATCTTAAGTCCCTCTCTGTTAGAAGTGGTATTCATAAGTCTCATGCACAGATGTATTGAACAATATAATTATGTTTCTCTGGCGCAGACCAGACTATTAAAAGCTCAGCCATACATAATGCATTGGTACTGTCAGAAGAGTTTATCTTCTCACTTTTTCCCAGAGCAGAGAGGCTGATCCCTGAGTGCAGGAATGACCTTTAAAAGGAGAGTGCTGTACTGTTTGGGTGTCCCATTTTTATTTGCAAAATAATATTCAGCTCTCTAAGTGCCTTGGAACTGACCAGGCAAAACGCAGTGTGTGTGTATTGGGCTCTGGGAGTAAGTATCTAGGCGTTTAGAGGCCACAGTCGGTTTGGCTACTCGGGTTTTAATTTATACCCTTTGTTTTTAAGAAGAAATCCGGGAGATATTTAGCATTTGTTTGTTTATTTTTTAGTTCATTCTACATTTATGATCATTGAAAAAGAAGAAAAATGAAATAGTTAATGCTGCGCTCTCTACCATCAACAACTCTCCAAGCCAACCCATGCTGTCGACTAGATCCGTCTACTGCATTAGGACTATAGGAGTCGCCCCACCCCCTTCCATTATGATCTACTGACCAGTGGGGTTATTTCCGGTTACACCATATCCATGAAACCTATGACCCTAACTAACGCCACGTTCGTAAACTAAGACTGTTTCTCATCTTTTAACTGTTTATTTTACTACATCGCCCGTACCGAGTCTTTGTTTCTCCCAAGGTTTCTTCTTCTAGCTAAGGGAGTTTTTCCTGGCCTCCATCGCCTTGACTTGCTCATTAGGGGCTCAGACCTGGATTTTGTAAAATGGCTTTATGACAACATCTGTTGTAAAAAGTGCTATATAAACAAAACTGAAATGAATTGAATTACATGTTTTTTCTCTATGATGGAGAACCTATTGGACATTGTTTCTTAAATAATGTTTTAAAAATGGTTCTGTAGTACCAAAAAGTGTTCCACAGAACTAGTCAAAGAACTATTTTTACTACTATATAGAGGACATTTTTGCTAATCTTGTAGCTTACAATTAGACCCAACATGACAAAACATGTATAAAAGTTTGTAAATCATACCATCCACAAAGTAGATCACATGTAGATGCATTAAATGAGATTTCAGTAAGTTACTGCCAAGTGCTTAGACCTCATAAGTTCTCACATGTCTGTACTATAACATTCGTCCCTTAGCATAGTAGGTTTTCTCCTAAAATTCTTCAGTCAATTCCCATGTCTGTAATCAATGCATTATAAGGTTTTGTAGGCTTAGACTTTATAGACATATCATTATAAATCTAGATTTGAATTGATCTTAAGGTTCAGTCACAGTGGATGTGATTTGTCAGTACTGGCTCCCCCTGTAAGCCTGTTCTTTGTTCTGGCTTCTTTGATTTAATGACTCTTTACAGGCAGTAGAAGCAGGATGACTTGCGTGCAGCAAGGTGTTAAATCACACCTCTCTGATGTTAAGCAGTTTGCTCAAGATTTGAGATGAGGGTGTTAATTAGCTGACAAATGTTTTAATTTGAAGTTTTTTTTGTCCTCTTAAGTCCCAGATTTGCAACATTCGAGTTCAAAGAAGGGCTGCACTTCTCATTTATTAATTGAAATTGTGCTTTTTGCCCTTCATTAGTTCATTCCCTGATTGTCTACAGTCTTTTCATGGAGTATCTACTATACTCAGTCGCAGGAGGCCTTGATAGAACAACTACAAGTGGATTAAGACTGCGTGAATGATGTACTTGAGGGATGTAGATGTACTGATGGTCAAATTGATTGTTTTGTGAGAGTCATGACAAATAAGACACTTCCTGTCAAGTTATTGAGGTTTCACAAAGTTTTGATGTGTACTCTTTTTTTATTACAGTAAGGCTTTTTTAGTCATAATCTTATGCCCTTTCATTGGTGAACTCAAATACTTCACATTTCTACGTCTACTGCCTGTCATATTTTGCAAAAATATGAGTTGGATGTCAAGAGCAAATTGCCCTTGTGGGTAAATAGAAACCTGATGATAATCTTTGTGGTTGCACAAGAGTGTTTTTCTTTTTCCCTCTCTTCAGCATAAACTGAGAATGTTGACAGTCATGTCATCATGTAGCAACAAACTGTTCTTGCATTCATTTTGTTTTACCTTGTGAGGTGTATGAAGGACAGATGTAACATAAACCTAGTTTGGCTATAACTGCTGTTTTAGCAAGAACCACAAGAGCACGTTAGCATTTGTCAGCCAACCCATGAGTCAGTCACTCCCATTTGAAGTGGAGTGAAGGTGACTATTTGTCATTGTGAACACACTCAAGCACCAGCAGTGTAGTGGGTACCTCAGTAGTGCCCGGGCTGGGACCCAAGGGCAAGATCAACTAACCAATAGGCCACCACTGCCCTCAAAATGTAGCATCGTCAAAATGATCCAAGCTGAAAAGAACAGGAAGCTACCTTCACTTTTTGTTACTACAATGCGATGCAATCTTCTAGACTCCTCCAGCTTGCGTGGATGTAAAACAGAATGGTTTTCTCTTCTCTGCTCTTTGAGAAGGTTGAGCAAGGTTAATTCCCATGATTACTTATGCATAGCTTTCATTTCTGTCAATACCATTGAATTTTGTTTAAAAAGAACAAATAGAAAAGCTTGGGAAAGTGATCAACGCTTAAGGTGATTAATTCTAAACCTGACATGGATAAAATGGCATGCATAACTATATGCAAACTGAAATCAATTAATTAGTTCTGTTTGTATTGAGAGCAGCCGTTCATTTAATAATATTTCTAATTAACCTTATAACATGACAAGCAGCGTTCACACATTCTTTATTTACCATATTCGGAATTTAGAAGTAGGAATTTTCCTGGTGTATAGAACTAGATTCATTATACATTTAAACCTTATATTCAGATTAAGCTTCTGATTACATCTCCTTACATTTTGATGCATCATAAGGGAAGTATTTCTTGAAAAACTATTGTAAGTAAACAATTATTGTATTTTTCATGAGGAAATGAGACCAGATGGTTATAATCTTAATCATAACGGGGTTGGTTTAGTGTCAAAAGTGGTTAATTCATGCTTTTAGCTACTTTTACACTGCATAATGTGATGATGAAGGTGTTGGAGAGTGAGATCAAGTGTGTTCCATCCTTCTGACCTATTTATCATTTCTAAGCTAGCTTTTTATCCTGATGCCCAAACCTGGACAATGTAAGCCACAGAAAAATGACCAGTGTGGGTAGATTTGTGTCAAAATCCATTCCCATGAAAGTTTGTGAGATTTGACTAATAAAAATGCCAACTACAAAATTGAGTAAGTAATGGGCTTATTAATATTCATTCAAACTTGTTCCTTTATTTCAAAGTGCTAAAAATACATACCAGGATGAGAAAATTCTTATACTTCACCAAAGAAAAAGTTCTGTGATATGTAAATTGAACTCCCTTGCATAATAATTCTTCTCAAAATCAGAACTATTACAAGGTATATGATGTGGTGTGGGCTGCCCAAGTAGTGGATAGGGACTTTGATGGGGTAATGTTGATGCCTATACAGCCAGTTATTATGTCTGACACAGTGTTCAAGTTTCCAGCTGCTTCCCTTTGGCAAAGTGACTTTCTTGACTGCTTAGACAGCAGGCGATGATGTACTATTCTTTAAAAGCCTAACAAGATGAATCTGGCCAGTACTCGCTGATAAACTTCCCTAGTCCTTGTGATTCATCTGTCTGATAAATAAAATGCATGTGCAGGATCGCCTAAGAGCAGACACAGCCTTGGAATCATCATTTCCTTTGCTTTTCTTTCTACCTCCACTTTGTTACATGGCTTGTAATATGACTTTCACATATTGAAGATACTGATAGTTATTGACTTGGACCTGTAGAGGCACTGAGTGAGCACAGCCTGCGAATATTGAAAGTTTTGCTTAAATGTGGTGCAATACTGGAGCGGTGCATTGCCTTCAGCTCTGAAGCACACGCTTGCACATGAATTCATGTGGTACATTAAATATTAAGCATGTTTAAATGTGGTCATCGGGACAGTGGGATATATCACAGTAATGTAGCTGACTGGAGGAAACTCATGTTGCTTGAGTGTATTTACTTTGTTCATGGAGTTTTAATTCTCAAAAAGTAAAAGTTCAAACTGGGAAGAATGTAATAGCATTAGGAACTGAGTCTGAACTGCTCATACACTTAAAAATAAAGGTGCTTAAAAGGGGCCACCACTCTTGGTGCTAAACCTTCAAATAATGGTTCTTTAATTATGTGTGGGAACCTTTTTAAAATGTAAAACCTTTTCGCGTAAGGTTCTATACCATTCTATACCAAAGGTTTTTCCTAACTTTAACCATTTACCAAGAATGGGCTGGTTGTTAAAGTCTGTATTCAATTTTGCCTCCATGCAAAATATTCCTTAAAGGATCAAGTGTTTAGCGGTTGTTGTGTAATACATGGAAGAACATGGCCCCTGTTGAATAAGTAATAGAAGCACTCAGTATAGAGCATGAGAGATTGAGTAGGGGGAATTCTCCTCTTACTGAGGCCATCTCTTAGTATTAACCCTTTTCGAACCCATTATTACTACCGCTGGATCATGCATCTGCTCTGCGTCCAGTCTGTCTTATTATACACATTTAAAAAACAAAGGTGCTTGAAAGGTTATATGGAGCAATGTAATAGAAAAAGCCACTTTTGGTTCCCTAAAGCAGAGGTTCCCAACTGTTTAAACAGTGTGCACTGAACTGAAGCCCACAAAGGTTTTGGCTTATTCGCTAGAAATTGGGGCACTAGCATCCCCAGTGGCAATGAATCTGTTTTATGTAGCTGTCATAGTATTTTTAACTGAATGATGCTCTTCTGTCTTGCTTTTGTTTTTGTTCTTGTCTTTGATTTTTTTTGTTCTGTGCTCGCAGCCTGAATAAAAAGTTTAATATTATCAGTTTCCTCAAACTGACTGCCTAACTTCCACTAGCCACCTGAATACTAGAGTTCAGCAATTAGGCTACTAACATTCCACCACTTGCAGCTGCAAAGTTGCAGACCAGTACCGGTTTGTAGGCTGGTGATTGACAACTTCTTCTCAGGGCAGTGGTGGCCGAGTGGTTAGGATGTTGCCCTTGGGACCTGAAGGTTGCAGGTTCAAGTGCCCAGGCACTACTGTGGTACTCTTGAGCAAGGTAACGTCCCACTACACTGCTCCCCGGGTGCTGTTGATAGCTGCCCGCTGCTCCATGTCTGCACGTGTGATGGGTTAAATGCAGAGGTAACATTTTGTTGTGGTGACTGAGTATGTTCACAATGACAGTCATGTTCATTCTTTTAAAGAACTGTTCTATACCATTCAGAGCATCGCCATAGGATTATACAATGACTGTGTGTGTGTGTGTGTGTGTGTGTGTGTGTGTGTGTGTGTGTGTGTGTGTGTGTGTGTGTGTGTGTGTGT
>JBBPDA010000001.1:28826368-28850481 GCA_037974385.1 Arnoldichthys spilopterus | reverse complement strand
GTGTGTGTGTGTGTGTGTGTGTGTGTGTGTGTGTGTGTGTGTGTGTGTGTGTGTGTGTGTGCGCGTGTGCGTGTGTTTAAAAAAAAATGGTATCACTTCCGATTGTGCACACCTCACTGAGCTGAGGCTGGTGTACACACTGACATATATACAGTGACCTGTTGTCTCTTTGACACAGCTTTGACTTCAGACTGTCAGTTTGTATCAGAGCTGCCGTCATTTCTCCAACTCGTTATCCTTGCATTAATTACACTAATGACTTTTAATTGCTGATTTGGATAGGTATGCGTATGACAGATAAGAAAAGGTCACTTTCCTTTTTAAATTCATAAATCAGATCAGAAAAGGTCAGATGGAGGTGATAAAAAAACAAGGGCAACATATCCGAGGCTGCTGTTAGTCTTTTCTTTACCCCTTAAGGGCCATTTGCCCATTAACCCATTAACATTTTTACTGGAACAGCCATAAATTTTGTCTTTGATGTGATGCATATGATGATTTCTAAGGAGTGTAAATAGAATAGTGTGCAAGGCAGCGTGCAGAGCCCTGCTGTTACAGCTGCTTACCCCCGCAAGGTGAGAGTGGAATGAGTCCCTAGAGCGCTCCTTCTCTTCTGGAGCTCAGGCTAAAAAATCTCCATGCTGAAATGGATCATCTTCCTGTTGTCCTGATGAAAGAGAGCATGTCACTCCTAATCCATGTCTCTGTCTATGGCCTCTCCACCCACCTAGTGTGCCATGATTCAGGCTCATGCAAGACAGTAATCCAGAGCAATGCACAAAGTTCACTTAGGATCTGGCATCATAAATGATCAAAAAAGCAAAAATTAACCAAAACCTGCAAATTTGTATTTCACCAACATTTTAATATCACACCTTGACCTTGGCCTATATTATGGAAAAACAATTTTCCTCACTTTTTCTGAATTTTTTAAAACATATTATTCACTCTATAGTGAATGACACATTTAGAACTTTATTATTTCGTGAGGTCAGATCTTCACATGCTTATTTGCATTGAAGTTTTAAGGGGTGTTTTAGCATGTACTACCTTTTGATTGAGGCACAACATAAGGCATTCAGTCAGAGCAGAGATCCTTAGCATATGAGTTTATGCATATGAGCATATGAGGCACAATAACTAAAGCAGCCTGTTAAAATGGTCATGTAAAATGAATTATGACTGGTTTTGGTACATAAACCAAGACAAATATCATTAGTGGATATTTGAAAAAAGAAATTATAATAAAAATACTGGAAGAATTTTACAACATATGCCCTTCAGTTCTTTACAGTAATCTAAAGAATCATGGATGTTCTGTAAAGCATAAAAAGTGTTGCGTGATAATTAAGATTTTTCTGTGTTTATCCTCTCTACCAGAGTAAAGATTCTGCTATTGCTCGAGATCCTTTCCCAGAGTTTATTTTAAACCAGAAAATGATTGTCTTTCCATTTTAGCTGAGATCAGATTTCTAATGAATATTTCAAGTGAGATGAGAAACATTTATTCTTGTGCAGAAACAAGGGTAATGTTTTTTAGATAAGCTTTGCATATTGCCTACTAGCGCTTGCTGATATTTAGAGCAGAACCTTCATTACATAAAGGCTTTTCCCCATATTTAGAATTACAAAAAGAAAAATAAAATTATAGCATGTATAACAATTAATCTCTTAATGAGAGATAAAGAGGGAAGTGAACTGTGATTTGTCTGTAAATTCCTCTAAAAGGCTGGTCTGCACGTTGCTGGATTCCAACCGGCTAAAACCCAATAAGCAGTTAATGATCCTGGTTTTTCCAGCCCCTGGGGTATAGAAGTGATTGGGGTAAACACACTCAAATCTGATCTTTAATTCTGACCCTAAAACAAGTAAATGCATTTAATGCCTTAATGACCTTTATGCAAATGAATCTGTCCAAGGCAATGCAACTGCCAGGAGTCACGAGATGTTGGCATGGTTCATGTTCAGCTCCGTGTATGTAGCCTTTCTTTTATACGTTCCTGTGTGAAACAAAAGGACATCAGCAAATACCCAAATATTTCAACTATTTTGCCCTCCAAATTCAAACTCCGGATGGGAAAACAACTGACCGTATGTTAGAATATTGCACTGATGTCGACTTCAAGTGACTGATAACAGCTCTTCCCTCAAAATCTGAAGTTTAACCTGATTAACGTTTGAGAACATTGTCTAATGATTTACACTATGTTTAAAAACATAAGAGCAGTAAGTATATTAATATTGACATAGCAAGACTAAATTATCATCATATTTTACATGAAAAGCATCCTATATGGAGCCACCCGAACAGGAGGGCTGCAATGATGTATGTCTCTATGCCAGACCAGTGAAAATGCAGCATTTACAGAGTTTGCAAGGTTGAAGCTTGAAATTAGCCTTCCATATTGCAGCCCTTTTTACTGAATGACCTGTCTTTCTATCCTAGAAGGTTGCACACTAGATGATTCAGTATGTAACTGAGGTTTACAAAATGTTCTGCAACACCTTTTGTGTTTAAAGTTTGGAAAAACTGGCAAAAGAGAAAGTTGGTGCTTATTTTCAAAGCTGTGGTTGAGGAAACAAGGCCAACATGTACGTCCTGCATTAGATGTGCATTACCTCCATATGGTGCCACAGAAGCAGAACATCTGCATCCACCTGTTCCAGGAATAAAGGCCATGGCCATCTTTCAGTCTGTGGACAGATCCAGATCATAAAAGGCACCGGTGCACATTACATGCTGCACATTGTTGAATTGTACTGGACTGCAGACTGAGGCCAGGGTTGCATTCTGGGTGAAACACATTGAAACCTTATGTAGCTTTGGCAGATGGAAGATGGGGGACAGCACAGCACAGAAACACTTTCTGTCTTTTGACCCCAAAGGGCATCACTTGGAATCACAGAATCCAGCTTTGAAAGACATTGGAAAATATAAAACATCCCTTTCTCAAATGGCCCTGGAGCATATAAAAACAAAAGCTAAGGTGGTGTTGTTATCAGAGAGCATCATCTGTTCTGACCCTTTGAAATGCATGAGCTAATAGGAACAAACATATGTATACACAGTAATGCTTCAGTGTATATTAAAAATAATAAAATAAAATGTTTATTAAGATTTAGAAACATCAATTAAATGCTGTTTACTTAATAATTTATTATAATAATCTCATTTTAATAGAATGGTAAAATTATGTATTTATAATAGGGGTGTAAACCACATGTTTCATAATGATTAGATACTACATTGAATATTTTAGCCAACAATCCGATCATTTTTAATTTCCTAGAATTTGCAGCAATGGGATTCAGTTTTATGAGATTTAGTTCATTCGATTCAGTACTGGGGTCTGTAGTCAGTATGAAATATGATGAAATTTCACATGCATACATACATACATACATACATACACACATACACACATACCCATACACATACTTTTTTTTGTTCAAATAAAATGTATTTTTTTGATAAGGGTTGTTTTTTTAAGACATTTTAGCTTAACCTTTAGCTTAAATGCAAGCCTCAAATAAAACACGGCTATGGCATCATATACATGAGGGTCAAGATAGAGGTCAGGATACAGTAAAAGGAAACTTTTTGTTAGATTGCATTGGAAGCAGGCTGGCTTCTCTGCACAGCACAGTTGATGTGTGCTTTTTGATTTGTAGCCCAGCAAGGCTCCATCTTCTGTTCACTCAAGATTGCAATCTGATGCACAGGGAGCCAGGATGGATGTGCCAGTTCATGTATACAATAATTACTTGATAGAATAGTATGTTGATGTCTTAACTGCCTGAAAACATCTTACCTGAGCCTGCCCAGGGTTTACTTTTCTGACTTAAGCCATTTGTTCCCAGATTTTTCACTATGATTTCATGCTCATCTGTGTATTGACCCATTTAAAGGGTTCATATAATCATTTAATGTGTAAAAAAAAAAATTGGAAACACACCATTCTCTCCCCAGTTCATGCATGGAAATTACACTGCAAAAATTGTCCTGTTTTGAATTAGTTGTCTTTCTGATGTCAGAAAAATTAATTAATCTACATATATCTGCGTATTCTGCTTACAGTGGGTTAGCAGCTCATGTTAATGTCACAAAAGTTACTGCTTCATGAAAAAGCGTTTAACCTGCTGAACAAAGTTGAGCCCAAAAGATGTATTTTGAATGTCCTCTTAGGAGCCAGATTAAAGCTTTTTCTAACGTCTTTTTTAGGACCTCAGTTCTAAGGGGTTATGAACATTTTAAGAGCGATATTGCCTGAGCATCAAGTACCGTTTTTTTTTTTTTGCGATAAATGAAGACAACAGTAGGAAAATTACGCTACAACAGGCAACTATATCACAGTTTTTTTTTTATTGTATCACATTTTACAACTTTTTCAGATTTCCTGCACCTGTCTTTCCCTCCTAGCCATATGTTAAACAATTGAACTGAATATCAAATAGGGCAGTGGTGGCCTAGTGGTTAAGACCTTGCTCTAGAGAACAGAAGGTCACAGGTTCAAACCCTGACCTGAGCAAGGTACCGTCTCGCTGCACTGTTCCCCGGCGCTTCTCATAGGTGTTTGCGGCTCTACGTGTGCACATGTGATGGGTTAAATGCAGAGGTCACTTTCGTTGTGGTGCTTGAGTGTGTTCACAATAAAAATATTCACTTTCAAGAGTGGTCAGACTAAACCTGATTTGTGTGTCATGCAGACACACAGATATACGTACGGACATACAGACTGATGCAATATAGGGATAATCTGCATGTCTGGAAGATTGCTGCTTCTACAAAACCACTTCTATTAAATCCTAATTTCTAGCACAGCCTCACTGTAGAAAAATGTCACTACAAATGCAGCAAGGAAATGTATGTGCTTACTTGCTCTGCATGATGCAATCGTGACAACCTTGTCAATATTTATATACCTCCACTCATTAAAATGAAAATTTGTTATTGGACATGTATGGCCTCTGGCCTGTGCAGTTTTCTCTGTTAGAAGGCTAGGTATTCAGAGATGAAAGTAAGATGGCTGTGCAGTCCATGCTTATTCAGCAGTCTGTTGTGCTTAAAGGAAAATGCTGACTTTTGGCAATCTTTGCGAAATTAACAACACATTATCATTTGGATACCTTGGGATAGATGTAATATTGAGTGCAGATTTTACCTGGCAGTAGATTCTCAATGACGAGAAGCATTTCTAAATTAGATTGTGAAATATTGCTAAGGAAAATAGATTTGCCGCTGCTTACAGGTTCCACGGAAGAAGGCAGACGTCCACACCTTTAAGTGACTGAGGAGTAATGGAGCTCAGTGTGCTCAGGTTGATGTAATGTTTGCCTTTACGCAGTGGAAATTTCTTTTTTGAATGTAATGCAGATGCGGTTCTCCTCTGAGAACGAGGCTGTAAACAAATACATCTGTTCACTCGCACTATGCCAGCAACTGCTGTCTGGCATTCAGGATCCAATGCGTACACAGTCAGTGATCTCACTTCAAAGCATTATGTCTTAAAAGATCTTGAAGATACCAGCAAGATATTGAGCTTCACTCAAAGACTGAAAAATCAGATTTACTCTGATGTGACTGATCAGTCCATTAACCTTTGGTGTCTTTTTATACAGCGGCGGCAAGGTTAATGTATCTAAATAATGGAAGCGTATACTCCATCAGTTAGCAACATTCATGCATGTCTACATCATCGAACACTGGTCTCAACACATTCAGTTAAGTAAACTGACTTGCTTATGTGGCGTCTGATGCTCTATGATGCACTGTTAAGTGGATTAAAGTACTGACAAAATTCAGGCTTCTAGATGGCTACTACTCCTGCTCAGCTTGACATAAGTTTTTCTGTTTTTATAGAAGACAATGTCTTTCAATGTCATTTACAGTGTTTACTGTATTAGCAACTCTTTTTGAGATAACTTACCTAAATTCAGCTTAAATTACTTGACTTTGTTGGTCAGTGGTAGCTTAATGGTTATAATTTTCCCTTGTGATCAGGGGGTCTCAGGTTTAAGTCCTGGCCCAGGTACCACTAAGGTTCCCTTGGTACCCATCTCACCACACACACTGCTTCCTGGGTGCTGTTGATTGCTGCCTGCTGTTCCACATGTGGATGGGTTAAATACAGAGGTCACAATTCATTGTGCACTTTGTGTGATGAAATGTGTTCACAATGACTAATAGCATAATAATAATAGTATATTTCACCACACCAGGTGCTTTGGGTTGGGTGCATGACTAAGGCATGTAGTTTAAAGAACACTAACTGGGAAATAAGGTTTCAGTACTTATTCGCTACTTTGGCTTTGTAGCAAACTTAATTTGTGGATTCAGAATTTGAGTTACGAGGTGGATTATGTAAATTTGATTTACAAATCGCTCATAACTTAGTGATGCACCTTGTGGGTTCATTTAGAGTCTTCTCGCTTATACATGGCTTAACCTAAAGGCCTGACCTTTTGCCATTTTGTAAGTGTGGTGTAAATGAGAGTAATGACATCACTCATGTTGACATAGTAATGTATGATACAGTAAGACTTTAGAATGGTTGTAAATGATGATCTGTCTGGTGCCTTGCCCTGGTTTACAAACCCAGATTGAGCGCTTCAGCTTGGATTCGCTCCATTTGCAGAGTATCACTTTCCTAAGAGCCTTCAGACAAGATGGGAGATATTGGAAACAATTACACTCAGATTTTCTTCAATAACACTAAAGTATTGTGTGTATTCTGGCATAAGTGGAATATTTTATCTCTGGAAAGGGCAGAGTAAGGCATGACTCTCAAGCAGAGAATATTAACACCTCAGAAATGTATATCTTTATATATATTGTCTATATAACAGTACCAGAGGATATTTATGTTTACATTAATACATTTTGGTGTATGAACCCATATTTCCTTTCTAGAAAACCTAACATAACATGTTGCAATTGAACTGTTCTGTACTTCACCTTTAAAGGTTATACCAACAGGACTTTTTAAAAGAATTTTTAAAAAAGTACCAGATAGAAGAGATTTCTAGAATAGAGACTGCCCCTTTACACAGGGCTCTATTTCAGTATCTAACACAAAGACTTGCAAGGTGCAACTAACATTTATGGGAGCGTCTCAGTCCATTTTGCTATGTATTGCTATTTGAATTGCAATATGATCTATTAGATGTAGCGCTTAGTTATCTCTATTTAAAATGCCATATTTTTATTTATAATCTGTTTGTGATTGTGGCTTGATTGAAGATTGTATTGAGGACCAAAAACTCATCTATTACTTCCTTGTAACCGTATCTTTTAACTCTGCAGTCTGTCCTTTTATTAGTCTGTAATTTACTGTCATTTTGTAATAGTCTGTAATTTACCGTCATTCATACGTCAGTATCTTTATATAAACTCACAACACCTTTTAGAAAGGTTTTTGGAAGTACCCTGTTATTCTGCCCCCTAAAGCAAGATGGAAAAATAAGTGCTTTTCTTGGGCTCAGGAACTTTTGGTCACTTTTTTTTCCCCTCTACTGAAATAGTAGGTACCATTTTAGCCATGCCCTTGGACATTGTGGTTATCTGGCATTTTGCGATTGAAAAGGTAACTGTTCAAAATTCACAGTAATCTCTGACAACTGTTTTGAAGATGTGTGAACAGAAGGTCATAGGGAGGCAAGGGCAAATAGCAGAACAGATGTTTTTTGGGCTTTTACTGGCAGTTTTGGATCCGAATGTTCACTTTTGTTTCATGAAGGTAAAGTGCGGATTGCATACACGCCTGCTTGCTAGATTTTTAAAGCACAGTAAGACTGTGAAGGACATGGAGGAGGAATGGATTTAGATATTGGTCAGTTTGAGAAGGTGACTTTGCTTCACTGAACTTCATAATTGGGGATCATTTTGCCTCTGTGTGAGACTGGTACATTAAACACCATCATTAGTTATGTTTCTATAGTGCAGTCTTGTTTAGTAGTTCCAGTACATGATTCTGTAGAGCCACTGAATGTTTATAACAACGCGAAAGGCTCAGATTGTAATTAAGAAATAGTCAAGGAGTTGGAGAATATCTGCACTGATTGTTGTTATACTAATGAAAATGCATTTGGAAATGTCCCCAGAATACATCTTCTCCACATGTTCCACCCCACTGCAGTACACACACAAGGCGAAACCGTATGTCTAGTGCACTGGTTCTCCTTCCAGTCTTTTTTGATTGCTCATACTGATTTTGCCTTTCACAGTCTGGGTAAATGTATTCCTCTGAACTACAGTCTACTATGTATGAAACACACATGAAACAGCTGTGCTATGCTTTATTGAAAATCTACAAAAATACTTTAGATCAGTTGAGTATTAAGTATAAATGCCTTGATATTGCTGAATAATGCATTGCCTCACATTCATTCAATGTGCAAATTAGCATAGGAAGTATGTAACTGCTTATTGTAGCTTTATTTATCTATGGCTTTGGTGAGTCCTGAATTATTTATGGCCATGTCTTCTCTTGTTCTCACAGACAGGGTAGACATTAGAACTAATGTAAGATTGTTGGTTTAAAAGGCCCTTAGCCAGCCGAAGCTTTGCATTTCTTAATTTTGCCTCAGGATGGTGCATTACATCCCAGACAAATTTGATCTTAACCACTTGTCTCAAGTGTCTGGAACTTATTGCCGTGTGGTCTAATCATTAGCTGGTGCGGTTGATGCAAATGTTGACTTTTTTTATGAAAGGAAAAGTGGTGATTGCGTGCAGGGCTGCTTGCTAGCTCTGTGTTTTTCTTTCTAATGTCCCTATACTAAAATCCATTTCTGTCTGCATTTTATTTAAAGACTATTTCCATACTCTTTCATTTTCAACTAAATGAATAAAATGAAAGAGTGGTGCCTTGTCCACCGTGCTGAGGGAATTGCATCGTATGCACATTCAGACTATTTCAGATTAATTTTGAGGTTGAAGAAGGCCTGTCTGGTCCTTTAATTGAGTAGTCTTTTTTTAAGAATAAAAATGGACAAACCATCCATAATCTTGCAAAAATTCAGAACTTTTTTTTTGTTTACTGAAAAATAAATTAATAAAGTAAAAAACCCATTTCCAGCAAAGTTGGGACAAGAACCTGTGATTTGTTCATTCTCTGGAACCTTTTTTTAACTAACAAAAGTACATAATTTTTTTGTAATTTTTTTCCACATGGACTGAGATTTCACCGGAAATTATTTGAACAATACTATGTACTGTAAATGGTGAAAGACCTGATATTTATACCCAGTCATGATTCCATTACCTTTTACTAACCCACCTGCTTATTGTGGAATGTTTCAAAATGGTTTAACTTGAATTCTATATCATGAGGATTCTACATTGAGGCATGTATAAGGTTTAATGTACACATATTCCATTAACCACAGAAAAGAAAAATGTAAAAAAAATAATTATAATAAGAATTGAACCTTTTGTATTTCTTGATCTGATTTTCCATTTGCTTAAGTCTGCTTTCTTTTGTTGCTGAAAGAGCCAGGACACCTTGTCTTACGTGATTTAACACTGAAGTAGTTCAACTGCTATAGACAGGTTCAGTGTAACATTGCATACATTTCACTAAAGTTTTAGGATTCCCAGAAATTACCTTTCTTTTCTGTATTTCTTCCTAGTTCATTTCTTCCTGTGATATATCATAACACCTACTGAAAGAGTGATTACTGTATCTGAATACTGACCACTGCAACAGTTAACCAAGTACCCAATTGCGCATGCACGTCAAGTGGTCCCATTGCTCCAGAGCAAACCTCCATGTGTTAACCAGCAGCATGTCTGTTAACATGGGCTTCCGTTAGCTAACACCAGGCTAGTGGCGAGCTCGACATGCTGTCTCACGGATTGCTGCAGAAGCAAGCAAGTGAGTTGGGCGCAGTGTGGCATGAGCGGTGGCCCTGAGTCCAGAACCGTGGCGGAGAAGCAGTGGGGAGCCTCCGGGGAGCTCTCAGGTTACTGCAGTCGCATCCTGCTGCATTAGCAGGGCATGGTGAAATAACAGCCTGCCATCTGGAACGGCCCTCTAGCCCTCACGCAGCCTTCCAATCACACTTACCTCAATTAAGAGCTGTTTGTTCAGGCTAGATGCTTTCCTCCCTACGTCTTCACCCCCAACATTTCCTATACCTCAGGTCTCCCTACTGACTTTGAAGGCTCCGACGCATCCCTTGGCTCGGACTATAGTGCTTTTTTTTCTATTTTTTGTGTGTTTTTTTTAACGTTCAGGGACTGCTATTTGATATTTTAAAAGCATGTGTGAAGCAGGTGTGTGAAAGGTGTGTGTGAAGTCTGTGGAGGATGAATCTGGGCTTTGTCCTGCTGAGATGTCCTCTTGCTACACAGGGTGAAAGCACTTTGAGGGTGCAGGCTTGGCCTCCGTGCTCAACATGGCCCTCTCGTGACCCCACTTGGGCTGAGACAATGAACACCCTTGAAAAGCTTTTTTGTTCTTCACCACCGCTCTCTCTTCTCTTTGTCCCCCCCGTAAGAGGGTTTTTTTACCTTAGCAAGTCTCTCTTTGTGCCTCTGGCTGTGTACTCTTGTGGCTCGCTGGCAGAATGATCTGAGACGCATTTGCCTAAAATGTTATCTTCTGTTTTCTGGATGTGTTTAGAATCATGTTACTCGCGAATGCTAAAAGATGTTAACACTTGAATTCCCCCAGGTCCCTGTTACTTTCAGCTCCTAAAGCAAACTGCAACCTGCGACGTTAGCTCCAGCTTCTGTGTAATTGGTTGTTGCGGTGAAAATTATGCCATTTTTACGAGGCCTGGAATCTTAACGGACTCGTGCCATACGAAGCAATTTTTTAAGCTGTAAATGTGTCTAAAGAGCATGCTGGGGCCAGTGAGCCTTCAAGGGCTGAAGTGAACGAGCTAATTAATGCAAAGTACAGCTGTGGGATTCAAGCTCATAACCGGCTTCTCCTGCACCAGCAGTAATCAGTAGACTTTCACAGATGTACACAGAGAATAGACCCGCAGGAGCAGGAGTGTGGGGGCCCCCCTTGCTTAATAATCCAGCGCACGCAGACAAATGTACTGTATATAAATGAACCTCCAAAGCTGCACCTAGCACACTCATCTGCAAACTGAGTTGGAGCGCCACTGTTTGAATTAATTAATTCTACTTGGTTAATTTAATTTCTCAACTGTGTGCTTCTCTAGTTTTCCGAATGTGTGGGAAACAAAAATAATGAAAGAAATAAATGAGGGTTTGACGTTTGCCATGCAGAGCGATAGGCAACATGGTTTCCACGAGTTTCTTCCTCGTACTTTGACATGCTGTTCCGCTGACTGATAGACAGGTGCTTTGTTTGGGGTATTTTTAACTGTGACTCATCCCCTGGAGTGCCTTTTAGTGTGAGAGTGATTTGCACAGTCTCTCAGGTGTCATCAGGGTGGGTTTGATCCTCTGCTTGAAAGCCAAAAAGAAGGGGGGAAAAGTCTAAAGCATAAATTGGTATTGATGTCGCACCTTGGGTGCATGACCGTATGCCAGGAGTTGCGCACTTTGGTGTTCTAAAAGGAAAGTGTCTTCAAGCATCTGCATCCTAGAAACTGCTTATATTTTTACTGAAACCTTAAGAGCTGAGGTGAAAAGCAGCTGCCTTTCTGCCTTTAAATAGGCTCTTCTCTTTAAATGGCAATTTCTTTTTGCTGTTGACGCACTTATTTCATACACAGCCGAGTAAAACAAAGTGTATACACATGTAGGTTTTTATTTGGTTAAGTCATAAAGTAGGATTTTAAACAAGAAAACATATTAATAAGAACATAGTTATATTTTATATCTGATGAAAGTAATCAATAATAAGACTTTAGCAATCTCCATTGCTATTAAATGTGTACACAGAAACTGAAAAAATATATATTTTGGTAGTCAAGTATTTATATGAATTTATCAACAGTTAATGTTGGTTTTTATTGTTACATTTTATTTGCTGTTACTGTTTTCAGTGAAATAACAGAATAAATGTAGGATAATTTTAGAAAAAAATAATTCATAAACATATTTTTACAGGGATGCAAGCTTGTCACATTTTTGAAAAAAATGCCTTTGAATCCAGAACAGATCATTTGTGTGACGTTTTTTGTGTAGATCTGAGGAGTTTTTGAATTTGTGGGTGGGGGAGTTTGGGTCAGTGAGGATAAAGTCACACTGAATGAAGTGAGGCTGACCGATCTTCTGAGTTCTGTCAAGAAAAGAAAGAAGGATCTCCTGCTGTTTGTGCTTGGCTGTCTCTGGGAGGTCTGTTTTTAATGTAAATCTGTTTTACCCTCATGTCCACTCTCAAGTCTTATTAATTAGTCCAGTGTTCCAAAACAAATACAAAAACAAACGGTTTAATCGTGTAGTGGTTACAGTAATGGCTGTAGTGCTTTATTTCCTAAATGTGAAAGCTTAATAAAAGTGCCGTAATAAAATACAGAACATTTACTTTTAAAATCTCAATAAAAATGAAGTAAACAAGTAAACTACATTTACTATATCTGCTGTTTGTAACAGGCTCCCAATGGGAAGACTGCCTTAATACCCGTGAAATGTGAAAGAAGTCCTGATTTAGACATACAGCACTAAATCAAACAAATGGGAAATCTTCTCAGCCACAGCACGAATAACACCCACCCATAGGGGGGTTCGCAGCTTTGTCACCTTTTTCCACATAAGTTTGCATACCAGTCCACTTTCATTAACTAAGTTACCAACACAGAAATAAAGCAAAATATAACTTTTGTTAATATGTAATTCGTATAGCCAATATAATACAGAATACAACGCACATACAGTATGCAAGCAATGTACAGGTTATATAAAGACAAATACACAACAGAAATGTATGCGTTTATAAGTATGTGTGGTAACATGAACAGTAATCTGCATCATGTATGGGAATGAACCAGTGGTAAGCAATAGCTAAAAAGATTAAAGTGAAAGTGACTCTTTGTCATTGTAAACACACTCAAGCACTACAACGAAATGTGACCTCTGCATTTAACCCATCACACGTGCACACGTGGTGCAGCAAGCAGCTATCAACAGCATCCAGGGAGCAGTGTAGTGGGACGGTACCTTGCTCAAGGATACCTCAGTAGTGCCCAGGCCGGGACTCAAACCTGCGACCTTCAGGTCCCAAAGACAATGTCCTAACCACTAGGCCACTTGATATGATAATAAACATTTAAAGCAATTATTTATCAAATACTTAGATAGTAAGTTCAATGTATATGTATGTATGCAACATGATTTAACCTACGTAACAATAGATTTAAAAAAAATTATTTTTATTATTATTATTATTATTATTATTATTATTATTATTATTATTATTCCCTTATATGAGTTGCGTGTGCAAGGGTTTCCAGGAGGAGCTTATGGTGTTTTTTCATGTGTAAACTGTTTACAGGAATAATAATTTAAGTTTATAATTAGTTATGTAATAAAATAATCTATGTATCGCTGTTAGAGAATAAGCAATTGAATGTTTTTTTTTTTTTTAAATAGCTGCTATGCAATAGTAGGAATAAGACTATTTCAGTGACTAGTGTTAGTAAAGCAACATGGTGGAGCTTTAGTGCTTTTTGTAAGGGGAACGTTTACTGACAAATCTGATTCTACAAATCACTCACACTGTTTTGTTTCCTCAACGTGTAGCTGTAGGAAGAAGTGAAAGCTACTGTGTACGGATTGGTCTGACGAATATTTTCTTTTCATCTGGTAGAACGTAACATTGGGCCACATTCACTGATAACTTCCCTACATTTTTCATTGTTTTCTTGAGGAAATGTCCTAAGAAAAGTCAGATTCAATGCACATTCTTAAGCCATAGAACTGTTCACAAACATGATGATGAAACCCACTGTCATGTAAAGACCAGTGTGTAAAGCCTAGAAGTAAGAGATAGTTTGTGAATAAGTGTTCTCTTCTTTGACATAGCAATGTATTTAAAAAGTGTCGCCTAAGTGCTCAGGGTGCATTGAAAATTTGTCCTGGAAGATACATTTCCTGCTCAACATCTTGAAGCAGCAATAAATATGCCATTGTGCAGACATGGGCCTACTTTTGGCCTATAAATAGCATAATCAATAATTTACTACTGGATGACATAGTTTCCAAGTAACATAAGTGCTGTGAATTGAAGGTGGGTTGCTTAATTATTTTAAAAGATCGTCATGCTTTGTAAAATAATCATTTAATATTATAAATGATAATATTGTAATTTCAATTTTGTAATATTGTAGAATTGCAGAAAATGCTATTCCCAATTCTTTGCACCATTTAAATATGTCTATGTGCTTTAGAATGTGTGTATATTATTTTATCTTTACCTAAGAACAAATACCAAAAATAAAAAAAGCGTGAAAACTGCATAAGTAGGTTTTTAAAAGAAATTTCTTCTTACGGAAAAGTTGTTGGCCCATTTTGCTTCTATAAAAAGCTAAGTCAGAACTCAACACTTTACTTTATCGTTCATTTTAGGATATTGCTCCCAGACTTGACTTGTTTTTGCTTTCAGGTATAATTGGGTACAACCCTACAAGTTAACTGCCCTCTTCAGGTTAACTCATTGACTCACTCTGGAGTGTAGGGTAGGGTTCATGTCAGACTAGTCGTAAAGGCTTGGCATCAGAAGAACAGATCAAGACATGTCAGAGTCTTGGTACAGTCTGTCTGTGACTGCGATCTAATAAATATGTTGTGGGCAGTTCATTTCCAAATATTGGAAGATACATTTTGGAGATCTGACTTGAGCTTATCTGTGGTTTTTAGTGGCACAGCGGGGCAATAAAGCCAATAAGCTGTTCATGGCACTTTGTGCCATGCTGTCGGCTTATCAGAGTGCACAGGGTGGGTGCCTGAGATGCCAGGGAGATATAGGTAGCAGTGGGAGTGCCATTTCAACCTGGCGCATGGCTTCTTTTCTGCTATCAGTGACAACCATCGGTAAGTGAGAAGGGCTTTTCAGCGCCACCGAGGCGAGCTTCTTAAATCGTCGCGTGTAGTGGTGAATTCCCATCAGCCATGGGTTGACTGGCCACTGTCATATGAAGCCGACGGGCTTTAAAAGTGATGCCTTCTGGAGAAGCATAGGGGCATTTAACTGGAGAGTGTGTGTTTTGTAAGCTGATCTGGCAGCAGTCACCTGGACACCATGTTTTGTCCCAAACGTGGGCTGCTTAATTAGAATTGGACTTTAATTATATGCTATTGCAAACAGATGAGTGTGTTTTGTCATTAATGCGCTCCCCATCGCAACCCCCTCCCCCGATCCCTTTAGGACTTCTCCAATCATTTCATTTTCAATCACTTTGCTGCTCCATTAAGTTTCAACCACACACACACACAGACATACAAAAATCCCAGCACAAAAACAAAATGGCTGACTCAGCGCACCGCCAGCCATCCCAAGGCCTCCCATCCAGCTTTCTCAGACGAGCTCCAAACTCTGAATCCCGCTTGTGTAACCATTTACCCATGTCTCCATTTGGTTAATAGATCCATTAGGCAGGATGTGAAGGAGAGGAAAATTAGAGAGAGTAGTGAGTGAGTGTGTGTGCGTGTGTGTGGTACAGTTTGAGTGTGTGACACGTTAATTCAGTGTAATTTATGACAGGGAGCGCTGCAGGGAGCAGCTTTCCTGTGCAGGTTGTATCTTGGAGGATCCCTCTCTAATATTTCTTTCTCTGTCGCCACCTTAACAGCACCCACCAACATTCGCCTGATGCAAGTACATAGCAAGTCATCCTGTCGACAAAAGTCTTCATCCAGAACGCTAGCAGGCTGCTTAGGTGGGAGGCTAAAAGCACACCTGCGGAGAGAGTGGAGGCTAATCGGATTTCCTTTGCACTGTTATGGCCGCTCACTGGTTTTCATATGGTTTATATTTATAGGCGGCTGTTGCCTTTGTCAACCCCCCAAAACACCCCACCTCAGCCCCCACCGCACCCTTCTGATTAGATCCTGGATGATGGCTGTGGCCCCGAGCTGTGGTGATCAATCCTAATTTACTGGAGGAATCAGATTAACATATAAAAGATTCAGTGTGCTGACCTGATCGGCTGCAAGGATGTAGCGCTGTCACGCATCCCCATCATTTAGAGACAGGCACACAAATACGCCATCTTTCTGTTGCACTTCAGAGTGCTGTTGAGGATGACTGCCTCATGGACTGCATAATAATAAGAGACACATGCCTGTTTTCCAGGAAAGGCCCTGTTGTAGTTACTCCACTAAGAATATCCTGACCTGCCACTCACCCCAATGTGCCATCTGTTTGTTTTGGATCATGCTGATGTGGGTGATATTTGCATGGCTGCCACTGACAACTTCTGGCGTTTTCACTCTGTAATTGTTCGATTTCCAGAAATATAAAACTTCACCGTTGATATTTATACCTTCTTGTAATAGTAAACATTGCTGTGCCACATAGTACTGTCTACTGTTGCTGCTCAGCAGAGGTGGGCTGTCAGAAGAGGAAACGGAGGACCATCCTCAGCACAAAAAGGGAAGAAATATAAAGAAAATTGTTACAAATAAAATGATAAATATCTTGAAACATATTAATAATGGCATATATGATGTGATATGTGAATAATGGCAGTGTGGCAGTTCAGTCCACCCAGTTCAGTGGTGAGAGATTTTAGCAGAAGATTCTTTACATTGTAAGGCAGGCTCTCCATGGATCAAACCACCTTGTCCAGCACATCCTACAGATGAGATGTGGGGAGTTTGGAGGCCAAGTTGACACCTTGAACTCCTTGTCAGGTTCCAGCCCATTCTTAAACATGTTTTGCAGTGTGTCACATTATCCTGCTGAAAGTGGCAACTGCCATTAGGGAATGCCATTGCCATATGTGTATTTGGTCTGCAACAGTGATTAGGTAGGTGGTACATGTCAAAGTAACAGCCATATGAAAGTCAGGACTTTCTTTACCCAGCAGAATATTGCCCATTACTTTGCGTCTGCCGGCTTGTCTTCTTTCTATAGTGCATCCTGGTGTCAACTCTTACCCAGTAAAGCTACACACACACGCTCGCACACACCCGATCATCCACTTGATGTAAAATAAAACATGATTCATCAGACCAGGCCACCTTTTTCCATTGCTACATATCACTGTATGACATAGTCTGACTTAACTTCCCACAGAAGCCCAATTTTACCTTTGACCAGCTAAAATGGAAAGATTCTTGTCAGTAAATAGTAGATTTACTTCTATGCTGAGGCAAAACAAGCCAGAACTATTTTCTGAGGTCATGCAGTTCACAGTGTAGGTGATTCATCCAAATGACACCCCCCCCCCCCCTTACAAAAAGCACTAAAGCCCCACCATCAGTCAGTGGAATATTCTAACTGTATGGGATCTGTTCATTAGATAGTATTTAGCAGCTATATGTAATTCATCCTTTCAGTGATACATCAGCAACTCCTTCTGAAAAACACCATCAGTTCATCATGGAAATCTGTTGACACTCAGCTTGTCTGGAGTTAAATATCACTTTTTTTCAGTTAAAGTGCCATCAGACTGGTTCATTAAACCAGTCATAAAGATTTATAATGTTGGTATAAATATTTATGACTTTTGAGCTCAAATTGGGCAAGCTTAGGATAGATTTTATAAATAGTGTTATATTTCTGTAGGGATTTTATTTTTATTTTAATTTTTATTTATATCTTATATCTTATTTTTAAGATTTGCAGAAGCTTACACCACATTTGCATTGCCATGAAAGGCAGAGTTAGTTGTGCAGGTTAGTTCTTAGCCCTGAAGCAGTCTATTAGGCTAGTTCAATCTTTTAAAAAAATATTAATGTCCTTACGTTTTGAATATATTCATTTTTTTTTACCCATTTTATCAGCCCCGTTTCCCATTATGCTGCTTTGTTGTGTAATTCCATTCAGCGAGTCTTCTGCTGCTAAACCGTGTTTACAGCATCATACGGCCCTGCTTAAGTGAGCTGATGCTTTTGACTAGTGTGCCCCACCCAGTATGATGAGAGAGATAGAAGGATGTGAGAGGTATGCGTGTTTGCCAGAGATGGGATGACTCACCCGAAATTTGTGAAGAATCGTGCGTTTCTGTCTAAGCATCGCCACAGCTGTGTGCTCCACTTTTCTACTCTTTTCTACAGAGCTTCTGCAAAAAATGGCTCTTAATGCAACATTCGGGCTGCTGTAGGGGTTCTATCTAGCAGGCTAAGCAAATATTCATGAATTGGGACTTTAAAGCCTGAGATTTAGTGTCCCTATCAAAGGAGCATTTTACGTTGTGCAGTAAATTCACATGCCATGGATTGTGCTGTTGACAGCAAACTGTATTAATGTGCACTGTCACTGAGCTGAAAACAGACGATAACCCAAGTGTTCTAACGATCATCAGTAAACTTGGCAATTTCCCTGAGGCCTTTTTACTTAAAACTTTATAACTGGCTATGCGTTGCATTTGAAGCAAGCCTGAGCAAACGCTTTTCTTCATTCACTTGCTTAATTAGTCTGATGCAGCTTGATTCATTGATGGACAGCTGCATTAATGGCATAACCCAACATGCTGTTTCACCTTCATTACTTATTTGCTAGAAGATGCACTGATTATTTCTCCTGCCAATGAAGTGAATGTGAACGTGACTATTTGCCATTGTGAACACACCCCATAGTGCATCACAATGAAAAGTGACCTTTGCATTTAATCCATCCACACCTAGAACAGCAGGCAGCGATCAACAGCACAGTGTAGCAGGACGATAGCTTGCTCAAGGGTACCTCAGTGGTACCTGGCCTGGGACTTAACCCTGCAATCACATGGGCAAGTCCCTAACCACAAGGCCACCACTGCCAATACAGGGCTTGACTCAAGTCAGCGTAAGTCAGAAAAGCATGTGTGCAAAAATTATTGGACATCTATTGCAGTTTAACACCGCTGCTTGTGTTAGAGTATGAACCTTCAATTCCTTTAATGCAGCCTTCTGTTCTCACACAGTTAGTCTCACCATAATTTGCTTTATGCATTTACTTACAGACGTGTGCGAAAGCGTAATGAGCTGAAAATGGAAATGAGGTAAAAATGGCCGCCTGCTTGAATGCTAGGGTTTGTTTTTATTCAGCTTTAGAAAGTTGGCTGAGGTTATTGTTGCACTATCATGCACTTTCTACTTAAAGCTCTCACCTCTGATTATATCAGGTGAAGGTTTATAACTGTAAGAACTGCTTTTGTGCTGAAAAATGACAGGTTTTAGTGTACCACTTATCCTTTTTACCAAGTTTTTATTCAGCAATGGAGAGTAGCCCTTTGGGGAGAAAATGGCAGAACAGGTGTAGACTCAATTTTCAACCTGTCTTTTCTTTGCTGGAAACGAGATGCTGGCTAGTTTATCAGACTGTCAGAGAGAGGCATCTTTTTGCCTGTCTGCTTTCAGAGCACATGTAGCTAAAGAGAGATCTGGAGCAATGCTTTTGGCCTCCATTTTATGGGTGTGATAAAAGAGAGAGAAGGGTGGAATTGACGGTGCACTCTTGTCCAGGACTGCTCCGAACGAGCATCGTCGGAGACAATAAGCACCCCCCGCTGTCGCCTGAAAGCTTGAACATGAAGGTCCCCGCCCAGCCCGACACACTTTCTGTTTAGCCAACTCTTCCAAGTTACTCTGGAGTCTTCTTAGCCCTCTATCTCAGTAGAACTGTAATTGGTTCCCTCTTAGCTCTACAGGGGCTAGTACTATCTCCAAGGGAGGTCTGCTTATTCCCCCAGGAAACATCAGTCAAGTGCAATGTTCGGACTTGTAGGTTAGCCACTCTGTTCAGTGTGTGAATTTTTAAAATGAAACCCTTTTTTGGAGTGATGCTGTAGTAGAACCAACGTTGGTGACATAAAGAACCTCCTAATGGGTGGCTCTTTACAGAACCATCATTGTAAATAAGACGAGCAGCCTTTTCAACGTTCATAAAATGTAAAGGCTCTTTAGCACTTGACGTTTTTCCTAGAACTGTGCTTTCAAGCCAAGACCCATTATGGGAACCTTTATTTTTTATGTGTTTAAAAGTATTTTTTGTCGACGTCAGCACTTTGTTGCTGGCCAGGTCTCAAATGGTCCATTGGCTATGTTAGAGATTTGATGTCTGATCCCCCACCTTCTTCTTACTGTGGCCTGTGTTTGTCATGTGATGCAAACTGTAGCTGGGTTCAGGCCACCAGCCTGGGATTTGGCCTTGTTTTATACATTTATATCTTTATGAGGACAGTATGTTCCTCGTTTTAGATTTTTCACTCCGTGATCAAAGCATTACACACACACACACACACATACACACACACACACACACACACACACACAAACTGTGAGCTTTAAAAGTTCTTAAAACCTTTCCTTGCTTGCGTGCCATCTGCACTTGATGGAAGGTTGACAGCTCTGAGATCCAACGGCAGTGACTACAAAGAATCACTCAGCGAAGATTATCAAGAAAAAAAGGCCAAACAAACTAGCAGCCCTTTTTCAACAGGGACTCGTTCCAATCAGCTTTCTTTAAAAAAGCAGACAGTCAGGATCATTGGTGATAAGCTGATTAGAGCGATTGAATTCAACTGTTTATTATTTTCTATTTTTATGCAGGTCAGGCTGTCATCATGGAAAAGGGCGTCAAGCTCATTCTAGCATGGCTGGAAGTGAATGCACATGTCACCGAAAGACATCTGTGTGAACTTATTCTAATTGAAGTTGCTTGAAAATAGTGTCTATTTTAAAATATATTGAAAGTTTTTATTTCTTTTTTTTGATAACACCAGGCTACTTTTTTATTCTTTGGCCCACATTTCTCTCTTTCCTGATTGCCCTTTATTTTCTCCTAACTTAAAATTTAGAAGGTATTATGAAAATTATTATTATGAAATAAGCTTTAGTTTAAGTACCATCTATTCAAATTGCATTTTGATCTCTGTAGATTACAGCGGTACAGAACAGCATTGATGAATTAGGCTGGAAATGAAGTCATGGTGCTTTAAAGTGTGTTTTTGACTGCAAGCTATTTTTAGTCATTTTTAACACTTAGCCTGTTAAAAACAGGATTACATGGAGGATTGTCCCGATGGTGCTGAGATGGCACAGACATGTTTTAATAATGCAGTGCACATACACAAGGGCTATACATACTCATTCAAATGGTGAAGAACACCAGTGAATGTAGAAATATTGCAAGTATTCAGTATTGGTGCCTGTATGTCTTGGTGATGCAGCTTATTCCTGTTCAGTGTAACTGCACTAGCTGCTACACATGGGGTGGATTTAGGTATTTAGGGCCATCTAGTAATAGAGGCCCCTTAAAAAATCTTGTTTATTGCATTTTCTGCTGATTTAGGGTTCTCTTTCTAATTGTTTTTAATTGTGAACAGGCGAAGTGTAATTTAAGTTGTTTTAATGGGAATTTGATTAAAAAAAAAATTTTTATTTTAGGTGAGTGATGTGGCAAACATTTGAAATCATGGTGCATCCACAATTCACTATATGTAATTTTTTCTGATATTCTCTGATGATTTTAATATATAAAGAAATAAAAGTTTGCTCTCTTGATACTGAAATCTTTTTTGTGGTCGGTGTTCCAAAAGTACTGACTAAATCCAGAACATGATCAGATAGTCATACTGTCCGGGAGGCCTGGAGTCCACTGCGGCCTGGAGTCCAAGAGAGCACAGTTAGCTTTGCTTTCTTAGTGGGTCTGCTCTCCAGAATGGCCCTTCCTTTCCCCCCCATTACTCAGATCCCTGCTAGCTGTTACAGCAGAATTGGCAGTCAGTGCTCTCCTCCAAGTGTGTTAGGTTACATTAGTGACCGATGTAACTTGACTTGGAGGAGGCATGGGCTGGCCTTCACCCTTGCAGGACTGTGATACTGTATGGTGAGGGAGTCATAACTAATCGGTGGAACTGGTGACAATGAAATTGTACAGAAACATCAAGAAAAATCACAAAAAAGCTTATGGCATGATTTATTGGGATGGTGCTGATCTATTGTCTAACCAGAGGTTGCATTCATAAGGGCTTAATGACCTGTGTATACCTATTAGGATATAACAAGTAACTAATGAGTATTTGAATACATTTTATAATAATAATAATAATAATAATAATAATATCTCTGTATTTAATTATTGTGCTTTTTTGCTTTTTTTTATTTTATACTTCCAATGCTGGAATAAGCGCTATATCGCCCCCTGTGCTTCCTGTAGTTTATTGCGATCTGTCGGTTTGCCACAGTTCAGTCAAGAATGCATCAAAGCGTCAACACTTTGCCTTTTTGCTGACTAATCCTTGTAGCTACACATATATAAACCATGCATACAGGCTAACGCTATAATATCCCTAAGCTGCTTTAGGCATGTGCTGCATGGTTCCCCCTCTCTTTTGCACTTGCTTTCAGCTCGTGTGCATGGAGCCCGCGAGGTGGCTGCATGAAAAACACATGATGCCATACTGCGGAAAAATATTGTGCGACATGGGAATAGGCCGTGCCTCGGCGCTCTCGGCATGCACGTGCGTGTGGAGCCCGGGGACAAGAAGCTTTTTCGATGGCACCATCACTGCTACCACCATCCCCGCCTCGTGGAAAGGGGGATGTATTTTTAAACCAGCGTTAGTGTGTAAAGCAGAAAACGCCTCTGCCTTTCCCTTCAGTGCAAAACATTCCTTGCTGTCGCCCAAGATGTATGTGGAACTCATGTCGCTGATCGTTTTCTGTGTGTGTGAGTAAGGGAAAGAGAGAGAAGGGCTGTGCCTGAGAGGAAGAGGAAAAGAGGAGGTAGAGGAGGTTCGAGCATGGCTCCAGCTGTATGCTTCAGTAATCTCATTGAGAGTGGTGTAGCTGGGGGAAGGGGCTGTGTCCCCTCTGTGCTGGCTCTAGGAAGGCAACATGTTTTTTTTTGTGTGAGTTTGCTGGTCATCCTGGGCTGGTGTCCAGTGCTGCAGGGATTACAGGCAGTTGATTATTGCTTAGCTGCTTTTAGGACTGTGAACTGCAACCAGGGTTATAAATCAGCAGACAACAAAAGGGGCATAATTAGCTGTAATTGTTCACCAGTGACCCAGTGTAGCCCACAACACTCACCTGTCCCCTGGCCACCAAGTCCCCATTGCCTTTTTACAAGACACATGCCATGAGTGAAGACTGGCTGCACCAACCCCCCCTTCACTATCTCTCTCTGCTTTTTCATTTTGCTTTCTCTCTCTCTCTCTCTTGCTCTCTCACTCTCTCTCTCTCTCTCTCTCTGCTTTCTCTCTTTGCTTTCTCTCTCTCACTCTGCTTTCTCTCTCTCTCTCTCTCTCTCTCTCTCTCACACTTTCATCTTTTTTTTCTGTTGGCCTGTCTCCCTCACTCTTCCCTCTTCTTTCTCTCTGTCACTTCCTACTCTGACACACACACACACACACTCTTGTTTCTCTTCATCTTTTTTCTCTGTCACTCTTCCCTCTCTCCCTTCTCTTCCTCACTCTTACCCTCTTCTTTCTCTCTCATCTCCCTCACACAGTCTTCCTTCTCTCGCTCTCTCGCGCTCTCTCTCTCTCTCTCTCGCTCTCTCTCTCTCTGTCTGTCTCTCTCTCGCTCTCTCTCTCGCTCTCTCTCTCGCTCTCTCTCTCGTTTATTTATTTCTCCCCTCATTCACTCCTCGGCTCATTTGCTCTCCAAGGATTAAGAGGGGCAGCTGCAGTCAAGATTATTTATTTCCTCCCGTTCCAGCCACGATCTGTGATATTTGAGCATCCCGCATGCTAACGCACAAACCCCCCATCACCCCCCCCACCCCCCACCCCCCCAGCACACACACATTACACACTTGCACTCCCCCTCTAGCTCCCTGCTGACATCTCCTCCCACCTGTGGTAGAGTAGCATAACGTAGCACTGTGGCGAAGGCGATTTACACCCCCTTTTTGCTGGTGCATTGTTAACAGGTAAGCGGGCGTCTTGGCCCATCACGTTAACATTTCATATGGAGCGATCAAGGTCAGGGGTGTACATCAGTGAACAAATGTTCCCCTCCACCCAATAAAACACACACACACACACACACACACACACACACACACACACACACACACACACACACACACACACACACA
>JBBPDA010000001.1:28807071-28824568 GCA_037974385.1 Arnoldichthys spilopterus | reverse complement strand
AAAAAAGGGTGTGGGAAAGGGCGTGCGTACGAAAGAAAACACACACACACACACACACACACACACACACACACACACACACACACACACACACACACACACACACCACATCACATTATTTACTGGGATGAATTGAAAGCATTACTCTGGCTCTACTCTGTCTGTCTCTCTCTGTCTGTCTCTCTCTGTCTGTCTCTCTCGATCTCTCAGCTGTGGATCAGAGGGATGTGATTAGTAGTAGGTAGAGTGAAGCCGAGGCAGCAGCAGCAGCACTGGTCCCAGGCTACTTTTTGTTTACGTAAAGGCTTTTACCCATTCTGTTTTTATGCACTGGCAGAGTTCCCTGTTTGATCCTGGAAGCAGGGAGCACTCTGAATAACACATCTCCACTCCCTCACACACACACATTTACACAAATCCTCACGCACACACACTTCTGTGCCCCCTTCTCCCTTTCTCAGACCCCCTCCTATTCTTTTATATAGAAAACACACCTTTCTGCTGCTTCTCAGAGCCAAGTAGGCATGTGAAAGGCTCTCTGTGAAAGAAAGTAAGTGGTGCTTTTGGGCCTCTCTGAAGCACAATCCTGGTTTAGGCTCCGCAGCTATTGTCTGCGAGTGAGTGGGGCTGCGTGGGTGTGTCATAGACAACACAGAGTTATTAAACAAGTTTGGGGAGGATCATGTTAGCTGAAGCAAGTGACTACTGGTGTAAGAAACTTATTTTTGTGCTTTTTCCCTTTTTTTGTTGTTTTTTTTAGACCAACTGAAAATATCATCTGTCCTTCACAATGTGACATGGATTTTTAAAAAAATATATGTAATATTATCAATATATGATGTCTGTGTGTGTGTATATATACATTTTTTTTATATATATATATATATTTTTTATATTTTTTGTTGCTAAAAACCTCCCTAATCTTAAAAATACCATCCTTTTATGAGCTAGAAGAAGATGCTATAACTTTTCATTACTGTGCTAATCTGCATCTGACAAGCTTGGATCAGGATTTCAGCATGCAAAAGATGAGAACAATGAAGAAATGAAAATGGCGTTTTGGCAAATAAGGTTTTACCTTTGTAGTTAGGAAAACATTGACTGTTCATAATGCAGTCAACATTTGAGAAGATTGTTGAGAATTAATTCCAACATAGAGCATGTGACCGACACCATATGTTTTTCCGACTTCCTGAAGGCAGCTGATTTCATATAAGCTTCTTAGGTCTTTAGCCCAATGTGACGCGCCCATTTTCATTACATTTGCCCGTGGTGGAATCTCTATAGGTCAAACATGGGACAAAACAGGACCGGTCAATTCCGCTTATTGAGCACAGTGCCAGGAGGACGTCTCCTATCCTTGAAACTTCCAATCAAAAATCTCCCCATTACACTTGCTATTTGTAGTTGAACTTGCTCTGTTGATCACTGTAATCCTCCCCAACAGTTCCTCACAATCTGAACCATCACTGCATGGGTTAAGGCAATAGAATGATATTCATTCTGTATGCCAAACCACAAACAACCCTAATGCTAGATAATCACACTGGAGCTGTGGGTCAGCTTTGGAAGTCCAAATAGCTCCACTTACCCCAGACAGCTTGCTGAATGAATAGACTTCATCCTTTTGCCTGTCAAATCTGCCCTGTCAAAACCTTTTAATTACATTTTTGACAGCTGTGAGCCATTTTAAAGTGGAGCTATTTTACAGTTCTGTGAGATTAAGTGTAGCTTAAACATAAAAAGATAAGTTTTCCAGCTTTAGTATCAAAATCAGAACAATCTAAAGAAGCCAGATCTAATAATGTTCGATGCCAGTAAACCATGTAAAGAAAACCATCTAAAGCTTGTGACAAAAAGGCCAAATCTCTGAACAAACTATTGAAGAACATTGACTATGATCCATTGTAGACTTAATTTGAGATGTTCAGCCCTAAAATATGATACTAATATAAAATTTGTGACATTCCAATTTTAGCAGCTAAAAATTCAGAACATTACTATATATGCTTATATAAATGAATCAGATTTACTTAAACACCGCTTTACTGATATACTGGCATGATTGTCATTTGTTATTATGATTGTCAGTTTTCAGTTTCTTTTAAATTAAATAAATAAATCTTCAATAATTTAGTATAAGAATGAGGACTGAGCTTCATTCTTAGTCTTTTTGTTGGTTTCTGTAATTAGCTCTTATTTTCATCACTTTTTATCACTTTTTCAAGGTTTTATTGTGACTTTGTGTTTTCCGTGGGATAAAGATTACAGTCAAATGCTTATTAAAAGCTTGAAAACACTTCTCAGGAATGAGTTTTGAGTTTTAAGTTTTCTCCAGACTCTCTGTGTTACAAGGTGTATAACGATACAGTGTGGTTCTCTAAGTTTGGCTCTATACATGACTGAGCGCTCACAATTCAGTAAACCCACAATATATTTAACGAAGACTAAAAAAATAACTAATTTTCTATGTATTTTACACATACGTTTGTTCTTAAGAAATGCACATTTACAAATAACGTTTTCTAAACTTTTCTTTTTTTTATTGCAGTTATTCTGCATAATCTGGGAGTATAATCATGTACTCCGTCCATAATTTGATTTGATTCATGATACTTTGCTCATGATTCAATATTCTTACAATATTTAGAAATTTGGCTGAGTTATTAGTTATTATATTTAGAATGATGCCTGTTTTCAGTTGTCAGCCAGTTTACTAAAAAACTAGAATGAGGGTGTGTGGTCCGGCTGGTTGGTTGGCATTGGTTAAACACAATTAACAATGCAGTTATATCAGAGATCAATAGAAAACTTCTTCTCCATGATGCATTCTCACTTGTCCACGATGCATACGGTCAAATGCATAATGATATTGTGGTGCATTGTTAAATCCCTATTTTTATCACTGAAAACAAGTTACTAAGCATCTGTGTTTTATCTATTGGCCAAGATTATGAGCTGACTGATAAATCGATCAGGCAGCACCTTGCAGTACCCAGCCTGATATGTGAGGGACTAGTGGCAGAGCTGCAGGTCTTTCAGGCCTCCCAAGGTGTTTTGCAGTGAGACTCCTGCCCTCCCTCTAGCTTTCCCTGCTTTAATAAATCGCTGCAGAGGTTAATGGCATTCATATTGTTTGGTTTGGGGTGCAGAAAATGATACAGTGCTCTGTTCTGAGCCATTTCTCCAAGGCCCTCTTCACACCACCGGCAGCTGCTGAAGCACAAGTTGTTTTTCTGCTTATGAAATACAGCACCTGGGTGGGGAGAAGTGGTTTGAGAGTCCATGTCGGGAGAGCCAAGCCCCTTTGCCTCATCACTTTAATCAAAAAAGGTAAATGCAGGCAGGTTTTATTTGTTTTTGGCTCCAAAGCATCAAGCAGAAATTGTGCAAGTGTTTATCGAATGAGAACTTTACCAATCAATGGGTCTGCATTTGTAAGGAAACCGAAACCTGAGCTCTGGATCATTTTATAGATATGCTGTTAGCTGCTTTCCCCAGAGTGCATTGCAGGTACCAGCTACTCTTATACAATGATTCCTTGGTTGTATGCCCATAAGGAATGCTGCAATGCACTACAAAATAGCCAGACAGTTTGCTTTTTAATGTTTGAAGCTGAATCAGTCATCATGCTCCCTTGTCTCGGGGGAGCAGATAAGGCGCTGTCTAATTTTCCTATGTGCACGATAAGTTAAGCATAAAACAGGCTGGCATTTGTTTATCGCCAGCTTTAGGTCTACAGTAAATCAAAATTTTCATTCACACAGTAGGCTTGTATTTGTCTAATTTTCCACCGCTATGTTCCGTTTCCCTACAAGTCAGTGTCTAGTGAGTTACACTCTATTCTTTTAAATGGCTTGCACAACAGGGCACAAATCCAGGGTTTTCAGCATCTTGCTGGCATGTTGTTTTTAGCCACAGCTGAGCTCTAGGGATTAGATAAAAACAAACTAGACCGATTATTCATACTACCAAATACACTATCAAAGATAAACACAAGACACGACTGTTTTCCTAGGTTTTTCAGATAGATTGCGCTTCAGTTGTTAGCAGCACCATCCCAGTCAGTCGCAGCTCGCTCTTTTCAAATATGTGCATTTGCACTAGCTGTCATAGCGCATGTGATGCCTGTTGCGTTACTAAAAGAAAGGCTTCACTTTCCCATGGCCTCAAAGGTACAACCTTACGCATACCAGCCGTCCAATAACAAGAAAGGAGGCACATATGCAAAGGCCGTGTGGTTGTTCCTCTGAGCCCAACTCACTGAGAACTAAGACAATGCACATAAACAAAACCCCTTAAACTTCAAGATAAAGCCTCAAAATGATTAGCATAGGCTCGAGCACTCTGGGTAAAAGCTAAAAATTAGTAACCCAGAAGCAAAAGGCTCTGAAATGCAGGGCCGGCAGCTGAAGGGCTCTTGCCGGGCTTTAAGAGAAAGGCTGTTTTTGTCGATGACGGAGGTCCCCGCACCGAGGTCTCCAAGTCATTAATCACAGCCATCTTTTCAGCTGTCACTCTACACAAAAGGTGACCCCGGTGCCAAAATGGGGTTTAGCAATAAAGAGGCCATTGAAGGGGAGTTTGATCTAGTTTACTGTGGACCACTGCCCTAACTCAACACATTTATAGTACACAAGCCTTTAAGAGCTTTAAAAGCAGATTGTGAGGAGCTACTACAGGTTGTGCCTTTTTTGCCAAAATAATTGTTTTTTTTCTGAAGATTTACGATTCTTAATTTTGAAGATGTTTAACCAGCACATAAACCTCAGTGCCACCTTGAGTTATTAGATTTTCTGCGCTTCTGTTTGTAACACCAGTTGTAAAGCTGTAACCTACAGCTTAATCGTCAGATACTGGATCGGCTTAGCGAACATATAAGGCAGCCTGTTCCAGCACATAGAATGAGCATGGCCCTCAGCTCAATCCATTCCAGATAATTTGCGCCGTGCTGTATGACACACTTGATTTGAAGCCCAGTGATTGTGGAGAGCTTGACTGAAGCAAATTAAATGAATCAAACAGGAAAATCTCTCTACCTTAAGTGAGCCCCCGAGAAAACAATGACCCAGCCTCTAATCAACTTTATAAATTCACATCGACATGCCCTAAGCCTGTTCATGGGCACACAATACCGTGCGATCACCAGCTGAGAGAGGATGGAGAGCCCTTTAGATTGCTGTTTGAACCCAAATGCTCACCAAGGCACCATTTTTCTGAATCAAAGAATTGCTTATAGCTACATGTTGCTCATTACTCAGCTACATTAGCATGCAGACTGTTGCACAGTGATCTTCTGTCTTTGCTTGACGTTTGCCTGGTGTTGCTGTTTGGTTGATTTATTATTATTGATCAACGGATTGATCCAATGTTTTTTCACTTATTCCATATTTTATTTATTTATTTATTTAAATACATTCTATAGGATGTCTGTACAAAGTAACCGGTACAAATACCAGAAACAAAAACCTAAATAGAAATCTATACAGTGTCATAAATTTTAAGATGGCGCTAATTTAGCAAGATGGAACCATTTCATTAATAGAGAATTGTTTCATATTCACAGCAGAGAATTTAACTGTTAATTTGTTAATTGATTTACAGTAGAACATGAATTTAGTTAGTCTGAATTATTTCACAATAAATAATCATACAACTCAACCTGTTTATAAACCGATTCACAATAGAAAATCAGTTATTAAATCAATGATTTGTCAGTCAGTTGGTTTTATAGGCTAATTTACAGTAAAGGATCAATTCATCAATTCTTCAAGTTTAACCACCATTTCTGTTTGGTTATATTTGTGACAGAATTTGTGGAGTTGTCATTCATTTCAGCTGTAATTCACTTTTTAAAGAACAAAAGCACAAGGAAGGATACCTGCCACTTGAAAGTGCTGCATTTCTCTCTGAGCCATGTAAAAAAAAAAAGGAGGTAAAAGGCGAATATTTGTGGCAGGACCATAAAATATAGGAGGAAGAATTGTTGCGCTGTATTTTATCAGAATGAATCCTCCTGGCTGCCTGCACTGGGTGCTTCTGGTTTATCAGAGCCACAAAAGTGCTGCAGTGCAACATAAAGGAGGTTTGGACTGGGAGCGGAAAGATAAAGGATTATCAGATGATAATCACCAGCACTCTGTTGCTCTTTGTTTGATTAGTGTTGCTTGTTGTTGTCATGTACGGTCTTATCAATGACAAAAGTAAGAGTAGTGTGTGTCCAGGTTTGTTTATGGCTATGTGAATTATATGTCTGCAGCAACAAATCTTGAAATTTCTCTTATGAGGGATTTCTTTACCAGAGACAATAGATTGACAAGTGTTGTTTTTTTTGTTTTGTTTTTTGCAAAGAAGCAAAAAATGAAGATTGATGGATGGATAGAAGGATAGATAGATACTTACTGGCTAACTGCCTGACTGACTGACTGACTTAATCAGTCCAGAGGGAAATGTAGGTACCAGTAGCCACAATATACAAATAACAATACAAATACTACATTATACAACTTATACAAATACACTATACCAGAAACATTACGCATGGATTATGAAATACAGTCATAGTACACTGGGAAAATTTAAATCTTTAAATCTAAAACAGTATAGCATGTCTCAAAAAATTATTTTCTGTTGTAGAATCCCAGGGACTGAATCTCCTCCTTCGCCTTTGATGTGGAGAACTGATACGTGCTGATCATGGAAGTGAAGGAACGCAGACCGTATCGCTCTCTGACGGCGCGGCGGGATACGGAGCGCCGTTACACCAGCTCATCTGCCGACAGCGAGGATGGCAAACTCAACCCCAAATCCTACAGCTCCAGCGAGACCCTCAAGGCCTTCGACCAGGACCCCCGCATGACCTATGGCGGCCGCGTCAAAGAGATGGTGCATCATGAAGTGGATGAGTTTGGCAGGCAAGGTAAGCAATTCAGAGTCAAGGCTGAGGCTGAGGCCCTCTCACACATCATTTATGGTGCTCTAGGATATTTGTACCATAGATGAGGACTTAAGTCAGCAGCTCAGACTCAGGTCACACCAAGGACCACCAGGGTGTATGCTGTATAACACAGCCATGTTGAAGTCTGAGCTTTATCTTTTCATACAGTGTCAGAAACCACATAAGCATGTTCGTTTGATATTACTTAAATTAAAGGAGCTTAAGGCACGTGTGTGATGATTTAGACATGCAGTTTGCCCTACACTAATTGGAAGTATAAGCTTTAGTAAGTAATTTAGCTAGATTCGCCTCATAGCTCCCGTGCTAACTACATTTGGGGTGAACTGTAATGTAATTTTTTCGCCCGACTGTTTTTGTCGAGGAGTGTGAATATGATATTTCTATGATCTGGTTGAAAATGTGACGTTTTGAAGGCTGTAATTAATTTAGCATTGCTGCATGTAGGTCTGCTCATTAGATCTGTCTCATCAGTGGCAGCATAGAGCTACTTATCATTCACACGTTCTTTTGATGAAGTTATGAATAGCGCAGTCACCTTGCTTTCAGGATCATTCTCCTCGTCCTTCCACCGCACGCTGGAGTAGATATCTGTTACATTTAGTTGTTGACATGAAAAGCACTATAATAAGTATCAGTGGGGGGGCTCGTCTTGCAGGCTGGAGATATGTGCCACGTCCCTTAGATATGCTTCGCAGAGTGATTCCATTCAAGCAATTAAGAAGGACTGTGGTGAAAATTTGATCTGTCTTTAATATATTCCCTTCCACTCGTGAAAAAAGGCAGCGCCTAAAAGTTGAGAGATAAAAGGAGCATTAAATGCAGCGTTGTAGCCCTGCCATTAGCCCAGCAGGAGTTTAATGAGAGGGGGTGAGGTGAATGCCAATTCGCGGATGTCTTTTATGACCTTCTAATGTGTCCAGCTGATGACGACCTGAAAAAATACCCACTTCCCCTCTGTGAATACTAAATGCATTGTAGCTTTCAAGAGCCCTGACTGTTATTGCATTCTGTCCTTAACATAAATCTACTATTTTTTTAAGCTTTGAAATGCTTTATCTTGACTCGTGATGTAAATGGAATTCTTCAGCATTCACTCTAAGTGCACTTATGTTGTCAGTGTTACTAAGTATAGGAGACAAATGAAGAATTTACTGTTGTGTTTTCCATCGTGTAATATCTCTGTAATACACTGATACTTTGGAAGGTAGAGCTTTAAGGGATAAAACAATTAACCATTTATCATGTTATATAGTGTCAGGCTATTAGTGATAAACCCACTAGTAACTCACTTGTAAGTGGATTAGTGACCTCATATGGAGTGACCTACATGCTTCTATTAAAGGAGCTCGTTACCATAAAGTGATTAATCTATATATTCCTATTGAATATTGCCCATTTACTGTGCAGGGTGCAGGAATGTTTATATGTTCTAAAATTAAAATAAGTTCTTAAATGATTCTTGGCTTAATAGTAGTTGAAAATGGTTAAAAGCACCTGTTTGTGCAGAATAATTATATTTGGAATAAAAAAAAAGACTTAGTAATTACAAATCTTGTTTAGAAATTAACATTTTTGAACTAGAATCAGAATCTTTTTTCAAGTGCAGAGTGTACATGTAATTTCTCGGCGATTGTGTCAACACACATCTAATAGCTTATAGAAAAACAAATGAAGACATATTGTATAAGACTTGGGCAAATGGGAGAGGAATAAAATGAGAGAATAATTGATACTCTGTGAAGCATCATGGGCCATGAAAAGATTCTTTTTTTAATCGGAATTTTAGATTTTGTTGAGATTAAAATCAATTCTTATGACTTGATGCTTGCACAATGCATTTCATGTGTGAGTATTCACGTTCCTCTGAGCAAGACCCACTGAAAAGGTGTTGACAGTCTGGCAGAAAGTGAATGTTAATTAGGCATTTCTTTCAAAGTCATTTTGGATAAGATGTTCTTTTCCAAAAGTCCCTTCTCTGAATATATGAAAGTTCAAGCATTCTTCCTCCCAGTGCATGTGTGCTGCCTGTGCAGACTGCATGCATTAAATTTGGCAAATGTCAAAGCTGCAGTAATTAACTTTCCATTTTCTATTTTCAGTGGATCGAACTCTGTGCTCGGAGTTGTCGTCATATATTTATTTTCATTTGTTCCTGCTGAATTTATTAATTATATGGCATATTTAGATCTTACATACTGTAGTGTATAGTCAGAGTAGCTGTCACATAATTGTGTCTGGTTTCATGAAAATCATCCCTGCTGGGCTTTAAGTTCCATGTGTACATGATCAGTCCTAAGCTTGGAAGCATTTGTCCTGTTAACAGGATTTGTTTTTTTATGTACTACACAAAAACATGAACTCTATTAGTGGTAAAAAGCCTTTTCACTCATTTTTGAAATTCATTAATCATACCAGGAACCTTTTATTTTGTATTTATTTGAGGTTGTGAAGTGCTAGTGTTATATTGCATCTAATGAAACATCAAGTACCTCTAAGGTTAGTAAAGAGTTTTTTGTGAATTTGCAGTATTAATATTAGTTAATTCATCATGAAAGCTTCACACACAGTAAATGGCAGCTGCTGTGTTCAAATAATGAAGGGAAGGGGAAAAAAGTGTGTGTGTGTTTAATAAATAATTATAAGTTAATAATTTTAAGTTTTAATTGATATATTTTATATATGTATATGTTTTCTTAGACAATGATGTTGGAATCATGTGTGTTTACATCCAGGCTGGTGTTTGTCCACTGAAAACATTGATTTCTGACTTTTGAATGATAGTGTAACTCCAGGAAATATCAGGAAATGTAAAACATTGATAACGTGTTTTTGTTTTAGGGACTGATTTCTCTCTTCGTGATCTGGCCTTTGGAGAGCCCGTGGTTCCTCATGTCGCATCGTACCGCCCAGACATGGGGATGCCTCACCGCGAATATTCGGTCAGCGTGGGCTCAGACGCTGACACAGAGACGGACGGAATAGTGTCCCCTGAACACGCGGTGCGTCTCTGGGGTCGTGGCAACACAAAGTCCGGCCGCAGCTCCTGCCTGTCCAGCAGAGCCAACTCCAATCTGACCCTGACAGACACTGAGCATGAAAACACAGAGAACGGTGAGTGTCTGCGGAGAAAAACTCCATCCAGCAGGCTAGCAGACCGAGCAGAGTGAAAACAGACTGATTAGTTGGTGTTCCACTGGCAGTGAGGTTTTTTAGGAAGCTGATTTTGTTGAGCTATAATTTTTCTTTCAGAATTGGTGGTGCTTTTTCAGTCACAGTATGTGATAATTCAACTTGGCTCTTTTTCATGACAAGTCTTTGTAAATGCCCTGTATTTACTGTTTAGGAGACATGGTGTTGTTTTTCTTGCTTTGCATTTGATTGAAAAATAATGTCATAACATTTCTTAGGCCTGAACAAAACCTAGATTAATGTGTCTGACCAGGGCCTCTATGCACGATGTCTTCACTTGACTTTTACTTGTTTACTGATCATATTGCAAATATCTGTTTGAATCTGCTTATAAGACAACATGAATAATTTTATGGGATGTTTAAATTGTTCTGTTGAGTAGTGTGTATATGTGTGTTTTTCTGCATGCTGGCAGTGACCTTGAGTCACATGGCGATGGGTTTACCCAGTCCGGCCCCTCGCGCACTGTGGCAACTGTGAAACAAATTGGACAACGGGATGAGTCATCCCCCCCCCGCTCTCATAATTGTTTTTAGATATTTCAGTCTCAGCCCTCCAGACATGTGGAATGAGCCAGTGCATCATTTTACAATGTATGAATTTTCCACATACATTAGCTTGACTAAGGCGTAGTTGAAAGAAAACCATCTTCTAATGGAAGCCAGATGAGTATGAATAGGACTTCAGCTGTCCGTTTAAGTCGCTGTGGTTTTTTTTTCCATTTTGGCAGCATTTGTGAGTAAATATTGGCCTATCTCTGCGATTGGCAGTAATGATTTCCTCACTATGTATTCCGGGGTGCAGTAAAGCTGGCAGGTGGCAGGTGCCTCCTGATGACATCAGTGCCCCAAATAGACTGGGCAGCCATGACGGATCCATCTTCCTGAGGCCTGGTGGTTCTAAATCGCCCTCAAGGGTCCAATGAGTCTCTTTGCTTGCATGGAAGGTCACCGTGCTCTGAGAACGTGTCACCATGAAACATGTCAAGTGTGGCGCCTGATTAAGCTAGGTAGAGGGCAGAGAAGTGTGTGCAATTTGGAGGAGAAGTTGCCTACTGCAGTCAGATACAAGACCTAGACTTCCAGAGGGGTTTTGCTCATTGGCAGGTGGATGATTAAGATATGTAATGCTGTGTCAAGGAAGCTGAGGGTGGGCAAAATGGTAAAAAAAACGAATCACAATACACAGTTTTCACTGTACATGATCCATATCGATATCACAGCACTTTTTCTTTTACTTTTAGTAATTAGTATATCACCATGGTAATGTTTAATATGTTCAATGCAATACTTTTACTTGTAATAGAAAATGTTTACAGTGGAATTTTAGTATTTTTACTTAGTAAAGGATGTGAATATTGCCTCCACCCCAGCTGCTGTTTAATTGTAAAATTACATATACTGTGACCTTTTCAGAGACTGTTATCATACCATGAAAACCTCATACCATTGCAACCCTAGTCATCAAAAACTCTGATGTAATATTTTGGCCTGTGCCATTCTTAACATTTTGCCATGTGTCCAAGCAAATGGAAGATCATTCAACAGTTTGGAATCAGTTTGCCATGTTAATATGGGTGGTATATGCAATAATAAATGATTGTGTAGATTTTAAAATGACCAAAATGTTTTAGTCGGTCAAGAATTACAAACAAATACTTTAATTATTTGCATGATACATGGTTTTTTCGTCAGGTTGTCTGCATATTGAAATATGATGAATTCTGTATATGAATTATATTATACCTTTATTCTCAGCTTTCCACAGCTTTCTCCGTCATCAGAATCTTCTATAGCTCTGCTCATCTTTCTTAACGTTTGCTTCCTGCTTCCCAATGTCCTACTAATGAATTTGCACAGGATTCACATTTTAATCATTTTATCCAGCAAAACTGATGGTGTACACGTCAAACAGTTGCCTACGTTCAGGGTAAAAGTGCAGATCTAGGATCAGCTGTTACTTTTTATATCTTAATGAATACATTTGGGCTGGGGAGTTGTAATCCAAGATCATTCTTCCTGCTGCGAAATGCTTTATAAACCTCCATTTTCCCTCCATTTCCTTCATCGCACTTTTCGAATCCCTTATTATGAAAAAGGGATTCCAACTTCGCAGTGTTTGAATCCCCTATTAAAAAGCTTATTATGGTTAGAGATGTGTTTGGAATATCAATAAGGCTGTACATTGTAGTAAAATTCTCAGTGTGCTTCATCTGTATCAATATTTATGTATGTAGTTTTTCCCCCAAAGTGGGCGCTTTTGTCTTATATCTGTTTTTTATTTCCCTTGGCCGACCCAGTGCCGTTTATTTAATTGGCCTTGGTGCAGAATAAAAGGCCAGTGCAGTGTTCGACATCTGTTTTCTTTTTACAAAGATGAGAAAAAATCTAAACCAGGTTCTTATGAAAATCATATCATGTATTTTGAGCTCAGCTGAGTGGGAAGTACCAGTCATTACCCTGAACTACCTGGGACAATCTAAACACTCCTAAACATGTGCACTTAAAATTACATTTTTTATGTGCAGCACTGACTTTTAGGCTAAACATGTGCTTTTTCTTAAAGACTATGTAGTTTATGACCTTGCTTTTCCATTGCCTGGAAGTCTGCAGCAATGGCTAATCCTTAATCATTCTCCTATTTAAAATGGAACTCATGCGCTTTCTGTCTGATAGAGTCTGAAAGAGCCTTTAGAAGCCACACGTCAAATGGCCTGGCAGCAAAATGCTAATTGTGCATGGTCTCTCTGAAAGCCCAGGAGCAGATCTGTGTGTGTGTGTCTGTGTGTGTGTGTGTGTCTGTGTGTGACAGAGTGCATGATATTCATATTGGAATCTTACTGGAATAGACAGGGGCTCTCTTTTGTGCTGAAATGCAGAATAGAAAGCAAGTGTAGTGATTGTAGAGGATGTTTTCACTAGTAAGATGGACAGTGTGTGCAGATGTTTTGAATACGTTTAATGGTTCACAAGCAAGGCCCATAAGATACACCTGGCTTCTTGTAGCTCACAGCTATTTGTCCATTGCAAAGCAGATCTTCCAAACAGATCTTTATTCCAGTCGTCCGAGCAGAAAGTGCACTTACTCACAGCATGTAATCAGGTAGTGCCTAATAACATACATTTTCTATATGGCAAATGAATTAAAATCCATTGAGCTGCTCAACCCGCTTGTTAATCACTTTACATCAACAAGTCATTTACCTTGTTATTCCAACTACAGGGTTTGTTCTCTGTCGCCCCTCATCTAGCTTCTTCTACCTTGACTAAAAAAATACAATTTCTAATACTGCAAAAAAACAACTTGCTGTTATAGTAGTGTTACACCATTTTTGTTTCTGGCTTCTACATTTTATGTTTTAACTGCTTGTGTCTAAATCCTATGTAAAAACAGCTCTATTCATCACAAACTTTGATTTTATGACCACAGCCCACAAAAGTTTTATGTTTTTAGTGTCAAAACAGGCAAATATTTTTCTTGTCTGGGCAGTCACATAAAGTTCTAGAAAATTCTAAAAGATGCCAGAAAGTTCTAGAAAATTTTGGACAATTCTAGAAAGCTATGGAAAGTTCTCACAGTTCCAGAATATTTTGGAAGTCTACTTAACATATAAATGAATTAAGATTGTTCTTGAAAACAGAGATTTCATTCTCATATCATTGTCCTGAGCACAGAAGCAATGTTTTTGTGGAACACATTTAATATTTACTTCAGACGTAAGGGATTGGGAAAACACACTTTGTACTCAGGAACAAAAATAAAATAGAGCTCTGTTACTTAGTGTAATGTAAGCATGTTTACCTAGCAAATAGGTTTTTGGTGAGGAGTGTGCAAAGTGAAAATGTGCGAGCGCATCATTCACAGAATTAAGTAATAAAAAAATATATAAATAATTAAATAAAACTTACAGTGCATACCCATGCCCGTAATGAGTGTTGTGCAGCTGCACGTTACTAAAATGTGGTGTTTAAATATAGTGTAATGATATGCCACTGGCTTTTTGGTTTAAAGTGCAATGTCACTTTACTGCCTTAAAATGCGCCAACTATGCACTTCATTTAAAAAGCAGCACTGCTACAGTCGGGAAAGTGCAAAACCATTTGTTATTTTGAAAACGTGTGTGCATGGCAGGAAATGGAGAAAGGCAGCAGAATGAAACTAGCAAAACAGCTTTTCGTTGGTGCAATATCAGCTGGTGCAAAATAATAGGGCTATGGTGTGCTAGCCATTGATAGATCACATTTTTACCTGATTAAGAATTTATCAGGTGGGAACGTTTAACATTTTGAACACGACAAAAAAGTTAGATGTGCTATTGGGAAGACGTTGTTGTCTTGAGCCAATTTTCATTTCAGTTTTAGGCAAATTATTTAGCATTCAATTTACAAGCAAAATAATGTTTCATAGCCTATGCCTGTGTATACATATCCTTACCAGTGCAAGTGCAATTCCAGGTATATAATCTAATATTGCTTTTAATTATAGACTCTGTCTATAGCCTTTATAAAAAGAGATGGAGGAACCTTTTTCTCCCATTTTGATCTTACCTGTTAAGGAGCATTATAGTGGGGTAGGAACACAGTGATAGAAATGTAAAGATATTGATTGATGCCTGAGTAAATGTGTTAATTTCTGTTCAAAGCACTAGCTTTATGAAAAGCATTTGACATGATGATAATAATAGTAAATACAATTATGGCAGGACCTACATGCTTAGCATTGTAAGAAAAAATTAAAGATGTAGCACAGTTTTACCATTTTGAACTTTGTGTATGTAAATTATGGGTAACACCACTGTGTGCTCTGGAAAGGAGTGTCTGCATCATGCATCAGTGTAAATGTACATATATTAACTCAGAAGACAGGTGTAGGATCACTGGTGGTTTTGGATAGTGATGGTGAATAAATTACCTACGTTGTTGAAATAAGTAGGTCAGTAGGCGTCTCTGCAATGTATCATTATTTATATATATATATATGTATATATATGTATATGAGCCTACATATAGATATGGCACGAGTGTACATCTTGACATTGTATAAAACCGAGGGTGCATACATGAGTCTGTGTGTGGGTCTGTGAGCTTGTTCTGTGTAAGTCTGTCACCTCTATCCTCTGGCCCTTATGTCTGAGTAGTTTCCCTAAGGCACTTAAAGCCATGGCCTATTGCTGAGTCACTGATCCTACAGAGGCACATTCTATAGCGGCCAGCCATGTTCCAGAAATGAGGGTTGCTCTGGGCAATACAGCCATCAGCTTTCATACTGACTTTTCCCAAACTGCATGACCTCCTTCTAGATCGCTGCTCTCTTAGTTACCTGTTGCAGGCATCGCCAAGCTCTGTTATTTGTATGGGAATCAGGAATCTTTTAATTAAATACAAAAACCTCAAATTTAATTTAAAAAAATTTTCTTCTCTCTTTTCCCCCTTTCTTTGTTTCTGTCTTTGGACAGAGGATCTGAGTGAGGCCTGTTTGAATTTAACCAACTTCCAACTGTAAACACTTTATAATCAATGTAATCTTTGTCTGTGCAGTGTTTCCATCTAACTTGGTCAACTGGGAAATCTGAGGTTGCATCGATCGGCAGGATATTTTCAGCAAGGGCCACATCACAGAGTAACATCAGAAGTGATATCTAAACGTTTGGCCGATGGGGATGAATCGAACACAAATTAAAAGGCTTTCACAAGAACAAAATAGTTCCAGAAGGTTACGATACGTTAAGGATGTTGTGCATAAGTATGTTTTCAGTTATGTGCCATTTGAATTGCTATTGCTTTCAATTGCAATTCAGAGGTGCGACAGTTTAAGATTTGAGGGCATACAGTTCTCAGTTATTTCACCCCTCAAATTACTGTATTCCACTGTAGACCACCCTAACTGTCTTTTACAGCCCCATCTCCCATTCCAGACAAAGATCTGACTGTATGACATCATGCCATTGTTTAAAAAAAACAAAGCCACTTTGTGGGGAAAATGATTTAAGAGGGCATGGAACACAATGTGAGGTAAAAATGAACAAAGCCTGGCTTTTCTTTTAAGGGTTGGATGCATTATTGCAGCCCTGCTCTATCCATTAGCATGTTTTCCCTCACAGGCATATCGCTGATAATGTGCTGATGTGATCTTACTTTAATGCCGGCTACAGGGGAGCATGCATTGATGTGGGGAGCTATCAAAAGCAAAAGCTGTTGATTAGCATCTCTGCCTTTGTCTATTGACACGCGCCGTTCACGGTTGTCTGTGCAAATTGACGGCGTGCCGCGAATATAGACGCTCAGTGACAGCCTCTCTGTCTCTCCAAAAAAGCAATACAAACTTGAAGGGCGAGAAAAGCATCGTAGATGAGGAAAACGTTTCTGATGTTACTACGTCATGTGCGTTACAAAACTCTTTCCTTCTTTTTTGTATTTGAGCAAGAAATCTGAAATAGGTTAATTTGAGTGATTGCGCCTGTGCTGCTGTTTTGCAGAGGCCATGTCAGGTGTCACAGCTGGGGTTCAGAACTTGTCGGAAATGTTGCGGCACTGAAAGATTGAGGTTAAGAAGAAAAGCTCAGGGGAAGAGAAGAGGGGTTTGCTGCGATTGTGGGGTGCTTGAAGAAATGCAGTTTTTTGGCCTGTCGTTACCCGATTTAACCTGGAAACCTGATTTGGACACTGCATGCACGGCAGCTTACGTCATTTTGGCTATTGTTTCATGCTGCTCTTTCATGGCATATTTTACTACATGGTGGATCAGTGAATTTCAGTTAATGGTCATATAGCAGAAACATTAGTATATTCATTTATGTTAATTATTTTATTATTTTATATATATATAATGAGAATAAAAAATTACTTTTTAGCATATCAAAGTGTTGTTCAAATTATAATATCCTGTAACTTTGGGAATTAGATTGACTGAATAAATCTTTGTAAAATGCCTAATAAATATTAATATGGTACTAATAGGATAATTTATTATATTTACACAGTAAATCATTCATTGTGCAACATTTCAATTAAAAATTTAGCTAGATGACAGCTGTACAATATTAATCCTGAAACCATTCTGATATTTATGTTGTTGTCCATGATACATTTTAATGCCTGCAAAGATCATTGCATAATATTGCTTAAAATACAGGTACTTAGCGTGGAGTGTTGCATTTATACTAACATGCCATAATTTTACATAATTTAAAGAAAACACAATATAATTAAAAAAATATATATATTCAAAAAATTGCTTCACTATATTCAAATGATTTATATATATATATATATATATATATATATATATATACATACACACACACACACACACACACACACACACACACACACACACACACACACACACACA
>JBBPDA010000001.1:28776119-28806971 GCA_037974385.1 Arnoldichthys spilopterus | reverse complement strand
TATATATATATATACACACACACACACACACACACACACACACACACACACACACACACACACACACACACACACAAATTACATGATTTGAGTTTCCAAATGAGCAAATCCTGTGTCCATATCAGGTTTCTGGTTCAAATCGGGTAACAACAGGGTCTACAGTAACTTCCTACTTTGCCTAAAGAAACTTGCCACTTAGTGCTAGCAGCTAAGTAGGGATTCTCTGTGATCTTTCAGATGTCCCATATTTGACTATCATCAGCATTTTGGGAATTTAATGACTCGCTAGGGCTCATTTGGGGAAAATCTATTTCAGGAGACTCTTTGCTAATGGCCTGTGTGTAACACTGTTAGCGTGCCGGCAACAGCCTGTCCATTACTTTGCCTTGTAAGTGTTAGCAAATGGCAGGCAGCATCAATGGCAAAAATACTGCTCTTCCCTGGACTTCATGTGAGTGTTCGGGTTGCTTTTCACCAGATTTCATCCATTATTCACTGCTTGATGGCCACACCCACCTGAAGTATCTGATACGTGGAAAGAGGCTTTTGATGCTCACTCCATATTTAGCATGGTGCATTCCCTCCCTCGCTCTCTCGTCCTTTGAACTGGTTCCCCTGAGCCCCGCCACTATTAGGTGCCCGCGGAGTGAAGTTAAATCAGACTCCCAATTAGATGAGACTCATCCTGTTAGAGGAGAGGATTCATTAGGGCGTGTTGTACAGCTGGGTGGCAGAGCAGCAGCGGCAGGATGGAGTTACAGGACCTGACCTTGAAACACTGGAGAGATGGGAATCATGACCACCCAGACAGAAGAAGCAACGATTTGTGAAGATGCAATTTCTTTCAAACGATCAAATTGAAATGGGGTCTCTATGGATTATTTTCGTAATCCAGCACTTTTAAAAAAGCTTTTAAAAAGGTCACACAGGAAAAATTATCTCAAATGAGGAACAGACATAATGCAAAGTGCCTTATTGGAAAAAGATGCATTTAAAAAATAAATAAATAAATAAATGTTACATAATTTAAAATATTGTTGCTGTCCAAATAAAACCACCTATTTTGTTGCAATTTTCTTCTTGGATTTTTATTTTTCTGTGTCAGCACAGCAGCTGGCTTTTACATTTTATGGCGCTTTCATGATTAACAGACCAATAGAAATAGAAATCATTTGATCAAAAATTATTTTTCCATAAACTTACATTAGAAAAAATTATTATCCTGTAAAAATAGCATTATTGATATACTTGCTTTTTTTTGGACAGCGATATGCATTTTCATTTATATTAACGCCTAATCGTTTATCACTGAATAACCACAATGATGGATTTGCTTGTGACCACTGTATTATAGCATGTGACCACTGCATTATAACATGTGACCACTGCAAGCATCCCATGCTCTTTTCCAAGGGTTGTCTTGACATGTCTATACATGTCATGACATGATGGCAACTCTAAATTGGAGAACTGCTGCTGTCACATGACCTTTCCCACCTGTGCAATACAACTTTAAGCTCCTTGTGTTTCTCACTTAATAGTAAAATTCAGTGTGCTGTTTCGTCTGCAGCTCATTTTTACATGATATACGCTCGGATCAGCCTTTGGCTTAGTGCGTGTGCCCCCAATTTCATGCCGTGACTAGAGTCATTCCTTCTGTTTTCTCCTTCCACCAAAACAGACTTTGCTCCTAGATGTGTAATGCGAGACTAAACTAAGCCATGGCCAGGCTTTTGATTAGTAGATTAGGTTGTATTGTGGGTAACATGGTGCCTTTGATGTTTCCTCTCTAAACATAGCTTGTTTTATTTTTGGAAATTAAGATGTAATTGTTTGGCACTTGTAGCTGTATGTTATCGCCGTCGTTTTCCCTAGAGGTCCATATTGTGTATTTGTGGGCTAAGCAATACCACATTTGAGCTATCACATCAAAGAGCCCAGTCACAAACACTCCTCTTTGTAGTAATGTTCATGCTTTATTATAAAATGGCTTTATTATACGTAATGGGCCACTTCATGAGAGAGTTTACATCTTGAATGAATTCAATTCAGAACTCCTGAGTATGTTATGGGCCCTTTAGCATTTCTTATGTGGTTTAAGAAATGCTTGACATTCATTGATTTTGAGCAAGAGTTGCTCATTAGCTCCACTGGGTTTCATCCCCGGTCAAAAAACCATCTCAAGAAACCGCTGCATGTCTTGGAAACCTCAAAGTTCAACATCCGGCCTGAATCCTGAGCTAGCTGTCGAGGACTGCAGAAAAACCAGTCACGCTCGCATTTGAGCCTAAGCATTACTTCAGAGCAGCCACCAGAGAACTGCTGACTTTGGTTCCGATTAATCACGCTTATGAGCGCAGTCTCTTTTTCCCCCCAAACACGTTTTTATTTATTTGTTTACTCCTTTTTGGCTGAGGCTTTTCCTCAGATGGAGGATTAGCAGAGTTAGTGCTGGCTCAATTGAAAGCTCATTTTGAGAGTTTAAAGGCCCTCGTGGACAATGCAGGTCCGCTATCAGCCACGCTCCATAACCGCTATCCTCCGTCTGCTGCGAACAGCAGCCTATCAGGACCAGCATGCTCTTTGGAGGGCTGAGACCACACCACAGCCATAACTGTTAGTCACAAAGAATAACAGTTTACTGAACTACGAAACCCAAAAATAACGCTATCGCTATTATTAGTCTGATGCTGCTCTGTTGCTAGGGAACCGAGCAGTCTCTATAGATGCATATGTCTTTATGTAGAATTGCTCATTTGTTAATTTGTTTCATTAGATGCACTTGATGTAAACAGATTGCTATGTTTTGCCCTGAGATAGGATTTGTTAGTCAGATTTTATGTACGATACAAATGTTGAAAAAATTCCAGCCAGGATGACAGTTCGTAGATTATTTATTTTTAATTGATTTTATAATTTCTTTCTAAATAAGTTTCAAAGGAAAACCTCAGGTCATATGTGTAACTTTTCACAGGCCACATTTTATATATTATTCCCCACCTTTTTCTTTTGGCTGCTTCCGTTAGGGGTCACCACACCGGATCCTCTGTTTCCATTTCTTCCTGTCCTTTGCATCTTCCTCTTTCACACCAACCACCAGCATGTCCTCTCCCACTGCATCCATAAACCTCCACTTTGGCCTTCCTCTTTTCCTCTTGCCTGGCAGCTCCATCATCAACATCCTTTTCCCAACATATTCAGCCTTTCACCTCTATATTGGGAAACAATGTTGTTGATGGAGCTGACAAAATATATTTTTTCTCTACTTATATGTTAAATTCAGTGCCTTGATTGTAGTTGTGCATTCAGGCATGTTTTCTGTACAGTATTTGTACTCTTAACATTTTTGCTCTGTAATTTGACCAGGGGTGCCCAAACTTTTGCACACGACATACATAAAATACCTTTTAAAAATGCATTTAATGACATCTAAATTATCTAATTATCTTATCTTTGTTTTTCTTTTTTTAGCTTTAAGATCAAAAGCCTATCTGTCTTCTGCCTAATATTGGCTGGAAATCAAATCTTTATCTGTCTTCTGCCTAATGTGTTCCAGCATATGACAGACATGCATTATGTATTATACATTTCAAAATGACTCTAATTAAACTTTATCTGACTGACATCAGAATCTGTGTCATCTAGCTTTGTGCATGTGGCATTATGCATGAAAAATATAGTCCTGCTTCTCTTTATAGATATGAAATATGAGCTGGGCCATGGAATGAAGTCTCAGAACTGGTGCAGTACATGGACCTCAAGATGAATTAAGTATTAGAGTGAAGGGAGCCTGCCTTTACAGCATGGCCCATTCCGAATTCCCCTGCACTTCTGCTGTTATTAAGTTGTCTTGGCCTAAAGCAACTGCGCGCCTTTAGCTGCAGATAATGGTTACACTTTCATTACAGTATAATTGAAAACACAGAGGAGGACTGTAAAAATGTGTTTCCTAGTGTTCTCCTCCAATTCAGATGAAAGGTAATTACCCTGTGACTTCAAAACTCCGTTGTCTCCTTACACCTGTTTGCTTTAACAATTTGAGCCCCATAGCGAATGTGAACCCCTTTCAGATTCACACAGTTAGGACTGATGGAGTATTTAAATGCAGCATTGAAAACAAGGGTTAGTTTGTTAAAATGTGATTTAACAGCCATACTCTACAGGAAGTAAAGCAAATTTGTTTAGCTATTCATTCGTCCATTTTTCAAACTGCTTCTTCCATTTTAGGTCTTGGGGAAGCTGGAGCCAATCCTAATTGACTACGGGGCAAAGTCAGGGTACACAAAGGACAGGAGGCCAACCCTTTACAGGGCAACACACAGACAGAAAGACAGACATTCGAACACACACCTATGAGCAATTTAGAGATTTAAATGAACCTATTGGAGCCTTTGTACAGTGGGAGGAAACCCATGCAAACACGTGAAGAGCTTGGAAACTCAACACAGAAAGGCACCCATGGCTGACCCAGTGATCAAACCCAGGACGTTCTTTCTGTGAGGCGACAACGCTAACCACTGCACTACCGTGCCGCCCCCATACCAAGGCCCTTTTAGTAATATTACAGACATTTAAACATTCACAGAAAATAGTGCAGTCACATATCCAACAAGCAAAGTCATAAGAATAGAACTTTATTATAGAACAAAAGAGATCAGAAATGATTTGTCAGAAAACAATAGAGAAATTAGCATTTATTAGCGTTGTTTTTAACTTTCTATGGATCATTTGCTCTCATTAGACATTTACATATTTGGCTGACGCTTTTATCCAAAGCGACTTCCAAGACGTGGAGCAGAGTAGTGGGACGGTACCTTGCTCAAGGGTACCTCAGTAGTGCCTGAGCTGGGACTTGAACCTGCAACCTTCAGGTCACCAGCACAGTGCCCTAACCACTAGGCCACCACTGCCCACTACATAACCATAATAACCATAACCAGCAATTTGGCAAAAATGTCAACACTGAAATAAGTGTGACGCTGAATGTATGCAGCTTCTGTCCTTACAAATCTCAACTGAGAAAGCACTGGTGAATGTCAGATCCATCGTGAAAACTGTGTAAGAAGACAGTTATTGATGAATTAGGCCCATCCCCATTGTTTCTAGCTTCACGTTGCTGAGCCAAAGCAGTAGTTGCAGTAGAAATGTATTACCTTTACCCGCATACCTGTTTGGATGGAAACATGATTAGTAGACAACTCTGAAATGCACACTGCACACATAGAGCAAGGTCAACAAAATTGTCCATTCTCTGGTTTCTGGTCCAGTCTAATGGTTTTTGTTAATCAGCTAATCTTGTATAGCAGACTAGGCAGTGGTACTGGGTATATGATTTAACAAGGCCCATCTTTTTCTAGCAGCTATTACTACAGCATGACCTGTCTAAGAAATTACCCTGTGTGACTTCTGGAATAATTTATTTCTGAGTGAAAATGAAAAGGGATAGAAATTTAGTTCTTATGCACTACTTTTCTCTCCTAAAGAGAAATCTTTTACCTAAGGGTCATTATGAAGCAGAAAAGATATGTAGATTTGGGAATGTTTTGTATGCTAAGCAAGTGAAAAACTCTAGTTTGCTGCATGTCAGAAAAAATGGCTAAGACTCATCTGTTTTTCCCCTTTTTTCTTTTTCTTCTGTTTGTCCATTCTGCTGCAGAGGTTCTCACAAAGTATCGCTGTTCCCATCGTGGGCAGCAGCCTTATCTCAGATGTATGGATTGCTCGCTTTTTACAGGTTACACACGAGCTGTATCCTACACCCTTGCCAGAGAAAGAGAGATGGTAGTAAAGCCTCACAGTAAAGCCTCTGCTCAGCCATTTTCGCTAAGAGACACAACGGCTTTTGTGCTGACCAGGAAAGATGGCTTCGGCCCAGCCTCATCATCAAAGGCCTGATAAGAAATAAATGAACTGGCAGAACTATCTGTAATGAGGTATTGCTATAGCTCTCATTAGCAGGTCCTGGAGTGGACCTAACAGGAGCGGTGTATAAATCAAAGGCAGGCGTTTTTTAGACGAGCATGAGATTGTGGACCCTGTTTTTCTAGTGAACGGTATTATTTTTTCCCCTCTCTGTTTTCACTGTGACATGACCTGTAGACTTAACAGAACATGTCAGTTCTCAATCCTAGCGGAGGCCAGAGCTTTGCGTCAATCAAAAGAGCTCTGCCACTCAAATGATAAGGAATATGTCGTATGGTTCTTATTTGGGCAATTCCCAGACCTTGAGCAGAGACCTACCCAGTGAGTAAACAGCCTCAGTGGTTGGTCTTTCTCCTCTGGTTGTGTTTCACGGCCTAGTTTTATGCGTGTTGGTATGACGACTGATTTCTGCTATGTTTAAGGCTGAAATGATTGAGGAAATGCCCCATTCCCTCCTTTCATTAAAGGCAAATCAATCCATTGATATCATCAGTTGTTTACTCCATTAAACAGAGCCTCCCTTTCCCAATAAATAAAGTTGGCAGTATGCCATTTACTATAGACTAAAGCATTATTATCCTAATTCGTAACTGCGTTAAAGCAGCTTGAAAGAAATTTCACTTCGTTTGTGACGGTCAGCACAAATATAGGGAGAACGGATCGATAGCCTTTCCCTGGACGGTCTTAAACCATAGCAACAGCTAGGACAGGCAGAGATCGTTCTTGTTATCAGGTGTGTAGACACAAATGCTGGTGCTTTGAAAGCAAAGCATGCCTCCAATGCATGTGCAGCATTTAATTCTGCCCAGAATGTGGTAGTCTTTTTCTGTGGTGGTGCATACACAATGCGACTAAAGGCTGTTTCACTCCAGTGAATATGCAGAGAAAAGTTTAGAACTTTTTTTCCCCCTCCTCTTCTTTTCTATAAGTGGTGAGTTAGAGTCACTTTTATGCCTTTGATCGGCGTGTGCATCTGTCTGCAGGGTATACTTTAGCATTTTATTAGGCCAGGCCTGCGACGCACAGAGGCATCATGGGTACGGCGATGGTGCCATCCTCGCTCAGCATCGCCCCGAGCTAGCCAAATGTAGGCCTTAATGAGCAGCTCACAATCCCAAGCTCCGCTCGCTCTCATATGCTAAAGTAAACTTTTCGCTTGCCTTGTTTTCCCTGCTCTTAACTTGTCCCACAGAAAAAAAGCAAGCTCTTTATTTATTCATGTTTTAGTGTTGATTTTAGAGCAAAATCCATGCGTGGCTGAGGCGCAGCGGAAAGCGCGTCAGGGGAAAAAAGTTGATAATTATCCGCTATTAGTATTGTTGTGAACTCTGGGGTTAGCTTCTCTGCTCGGGTGGCGGCTGACAGCAGAAGCAGAAGGAACATGTGTTTTTAACTGATTAACACTACCCGATCCCTTTGATGTGGGAGCCAGTCTGGAGAGTTGTGCAGAGTAGGCGTGAAGGCGATTAGAGGCTTGTTTTTAGGCCACTCGCTGGGAGAGAGGAGACGCTCTCTCTCGGCGTGAGAGGGTGGGGGAAATAACTTGCACACGGAACAGAGTCCGTGCTATGGCTGCGCTTACATTGAAAACCTTCATCACGTGGTAGCCATTTGGAGCCAAGCCAAGTAAGCCTCCACACATTGGTTTTAGCTGTTTATTATTCACTTTTATCATTCAATCTATAGTTATCCATATGCACAAGGTACAGTTATTGTTTACATTAAATAATCTGTTTTTCTGTAATGGATATTTTTATTAGTTAGATTTAACTTTTCTTAATTTGATGTTAGTCTAAGTGTTAAATTTGCTCTCAGGAATGATCAGAGTACATTTCACTACAGGTTGTGCTTGTATATAAATGTATGAGATAAACCATTAAAAACCAGTAAACCATTGTCAGGTGTGCACATACCCAGAAATGAATGCTTTGCATTCCCAAGGTGCAGTACGTACATGAACAGTAGGGGCTGTGTGGAGATGTGACATGATTGGCTCAGCAACACCAAAGAAATATTTTTTGTAGACAAGCTAGATAACAAAGTCTGCAGTTCCCCGAACATTTATGCCATGTCATTGTCGCTACACAGTGGCACATATGCAAAACAGCTGATGACAGATCAGTTTAATTTTAGCCGGCAATGTGCGCTCTAGAGTAACCCTGCAGTAACACGCATAGTGAATAGGCCATGTGAACAAATACGTTCGCAATGCAGCAATGTCTACATGGAGCTGTGGTTAAAACACAGAGCTTTGGCCTAAGTTGTTTTTACTGTTTTGCTATGTTTCAGTATGTTTTAAGTGCACTGGGTTTTACCTTGTGGATGTGACCTTCTGTCCACTTACTGTTTCTTTCTCGTTGTGTCCTTTGAACTATCTTTGCAGAAGTGTTTGCTCATTTTTGCCTGCTTTTAAAAATGCCTTTCTAATGATTTCTAATGCTTCAAAAATCATTATTCTTTTTCTTAGATGCTTTTGCCTTGACACCGGTTCATGTTTGTGTTTTTTAAGTTAATCAGATCTGTCGATTAGTGTGAAAAGACCTGTGCCCTGAAAGGATCTGCGTGCATGTATTTTATCCTCATTAGCTGCTGTCATGTGCTTCTGTTGACTCCCTGACACAGAATGTTGACTGCAGTGAAATGCACAGTGAAAACATAAATTCTGATCTGACCATTTTCATTATAGTCCTACTGGTCTGTAGCCACGTATCTGCTTTAAAGTCAATTTAGAGCTGTACAAGTGGCTCTCGTATGAAAATATCATGTTTGTGTGACATAAATACCAAAACCCATATTTGTGCCACTTCAACCCTGCAGTGTGAACATAGGGCACGTGCGCCACACTTGGAGGACACCTTCTGCAGAGACTGAGAAGGAGAGAGAGGTGAAGAGATGATAGGCTGTCGCTCTTAACCTGGAACAAAGAGAACTCTAGGGAAATGAGCTACCTTGTGGGGGATTTTTGGCAGTGTCAGCCCTTGTCGTCTCAAACTGTAAACATCGATATAGAACATGAGGAAAGATCAGATGGACCCACATGTTTGGCCTTAGAGCTTGACAGTGAAGAGTAAAAAGGCTTAAGCAGGGCAGAAAGCACAGCTGAGCTACAGCGCTGTCCAGGAGTGCTTTGAATACATAATATTACGGGATATTTGTCTGTGAGTAATATAATTATTCTTAAGTTGTTCTGCACTTTCAAAAATGAAGGCTCCTGATTGGTTCTTGGCTTGACAATTAGCAACATTACATGTAGGAGAGATTTCTTAAACTTTAATGGATTCGAAGCTCATTTACAAAAACAAATTCTCTAAAGGGAACCACCTCTAGCCTGAACCTGTGGAGTACATCTGGTACTGGTTGGGTCGGGTTGTTGAATCGGGTTCAAACCATGAATGAATCCAGTTTGATTGTTTTGGTTCGCACCTAAATGCACTTGCTGTGTTCACACCTGCTCAAATAAACCAAACCAAGGGGTGAAATGCACTATGATTCATATCAAATGGCCTAAAGGCTGCAGGTATAAAAACACCCTTCATTTACTAAACACGTTAACACCAGTTTTTATTTTAGGCCAAAACCTCCCCTCAAAACTATCGTAAACCAATGTCTACGGCATCAGGCAAAATATTTGTAGCCATTTAATTTTCTGACTTTTTGTAAAGTAGCTTTTACAGACATTTCAAACGCTTCAGATGTCTGGTTCCTTTTACTATTACTGTGAATAGTCTGACTCAGTGAGTTTCTCTTGAATAGAGCACTTTAGCGTCATCCAGTCATTCAAGACAAAAGTAGACTGATGCAATCATTTAATTATACAGCCATTTTTTGTAAATTATTTGAATTCTCTTTTAAGGTTGTACTGTATGCTAAATTATTCTGAATAATTCATTTTCACCCAGTACTGGTTATTTTTGAATGACCTACATGCTTTGTTAGCTTGTACCACTCTAAAAGCATGGTATGAATATTTGCAACTTTTCAACTTGGCCGTGTTGTTAAACGGTCTCCATATTTTGCTTTTCTCTTGGTACTGACCGTTGCCAACTTACTATGTACCATAGAAGCATCTGTATGAAACCTACACCACAGTGTTCAGCTTTGTGCCCTGAATTGCAATAAAGAAGCCAAAAAAGGAAAATCCAATTCAATACTTTTGATTCTAGTCTCCAGGCTTCAATCTGCTCACTGAAGCCTTGGGCCGCCACCACAACACCGAGCAGATGGCGCCTTTCAGCACAGAGCAGGGCCACAGACCAGAGTCCCTTGATCCCTCGAAAAAAATGTTAAAAAAAACTAAACAAGAGAAGAAGGGATGCGTTAAAAGGTGAGAAAAGACCGGATAGCTGAGGAAGATGGTATCAACTGGGGAAAGCCTGCTGCGTCTGCATTTTGTCTACTGAGGTTTTTGGCCATTTGGTTAAAGAGATGATGCCAGTGGAAACACATAAAACTGGACTTTACTGTCTGAGTGCCATCCACTGTTTGCTGAAAGCTTCTGACCTCTGCAGTTTGTTTATGAGTCGGTATCTCACCACACTCAGGTTATATTGCTGAAGTCTACTCAGTGAAGACCATCCGTATTTACGATCTTTTATTGTATATGGCCGGTCTTCTGGTGGATGATTTTTATAGGTTCGACACGGCTGCTGTCCAGAGACAATTTCTTATATACTGTATGCTGGCTGCTTCTGCTCGGATATACACACAGACACTCAAGGCCAGCACAGTTCGGACAAATATGAACAAATGTGCAATCTTTTCCATTATTTTCAGTATTAATTGTAATAAATTGTTGTTTTTGAGTGTGACCTCCTTGATGAAAGTCTTCATCCTTCTTTTTAAATGAAAGACTTTGATGTCGTATATAAACACAAAGTTAAAAAAAAATTCCTCAAAATGCACCTTTTATTTTCCAGTCCAAACAGTATAGACATACATTTACAAATACAAATCAATTCCATTCATTGTTTTTGTGATTTCTCGAACGTCAGCACATTTAAATAAATTTGCCTACATCATCTCCAGCAGTTTAGTCATGGATTTCACACTGAAGTCATAAGCAGTGCTTCAGCCTGCACTTCTATGTGCAGGACCACAAAGCAGCCAATCAAAACAAGGTTTTGGCATAAAACAGCCTAAAAACACAGCCTGGGTAATTCCCAGGGATAAAGAGGAGTTGGAAAATGGTTATGTAAAAGTGAATGCATGACTTTGTGGTACATAAGCCTACATAAATGTCACCATAAAAAAAAAAAATTTAAAACAGGATATGGGGTGTTACAGTCACATTGCATATGGAAAATCTTTTTAGTTTTGCCAGACTACATAAAGTGAAACTATCTGTAAAGGACAAAAACACAGTTCCAGCAAACGTTTGATTCGTTTTATGGTCACAGTGAGTAAATTAGTGCTTAATTGTTCCACTTGGCCTCGATCAGATTAGGACAAGGCTCTTTGTTTTGTATTCCTTTAAATACTCAGTGTACATTTTATCACACAGATCAGGTTTAGTCACGAGAGCACCTACTAACTGACTATATGGTATGTAAAGTTTAAATAGTACTTCTTTTTTGGAACACAGAAACAAGGCTGTTTTGACAGCAGCTTTTGCTCTATTATGAGGTGACATTTTGAAACACATTCGTTAAACGTTCTTATATTCAATGGACCCACCCTCACCCAGCATTCATTAACGATGCACACTGAAATGCAGTTGGTCATTCAAATGAAACTTTTGCTTTTGTGGTCGTTAACCGTGGTCGTTTTATTACACTGGCATCTAATTTCCATTTTCTCCATATTGATGTCTATAAAAGAAAACATTTGACTACTCACCATTTGGTCTTGATTTTCTCATACATTATACCGCCACTCAAATATTACAATATCGATTGTGTGCTGTTAGATGCCTTTGTCAGGGAAAATTTATGATTTTTCCAATGATGTTCTATTTGAAAAGCCATTTCCGAACTTCCCTTCATTGTGTGTGTGGTTGCAGCTCTTTACTGTGGAGGATGCTAGGGTGTGCCTGGAGATGCTTTGAGTAGAAAACAGTAGAGGCTAATGTGCTGCATTGTTTAGAGCCTGGCAGAGCAGATTATGTTTGAAACTTTCCTTGAGCAAAGTGACATGTCTTGAAGTAATGTTGGTATGGAGGTACTGACGCGTGAGGGTAGGCCTGCAACAAGTAAACTCTAAGGTTCAGTACTTTAATTATGAACGCATTTATTAATATGTGTTAAATATTTGTAAATGGTAAAGCCCTTTTAGTAAATGATGCTTCTACCTGGATTCTCTAGTTCAACATTTACATTACTTCCTGTGAAAATACATAGCTTTACATATCTAATACATTGATATATTAATATAATTATATAATATTATATGCAAACATTAATAATAAAAATATTTAAATTTTAGTTTCATTTTATTCATTTGAAAAATGGAAATATATTTTGAACTTTTCTTCCAGAATATTTAATGGATTTAACAGAATATGCAAACATTTAGCAGGTTTAACAGACTGTTACTGTTTTCTGCAGGTTTATTTATATTAACCTATATAGATATACCTCTATATATGGACTGGGTGAATTGAGCAACGAGTGGTATATTTCATTTCATTTCATTTCATTTCAAAAAGTAGGAGTTTTTTTTCCTTAAGATATGGGCTCTTTGATTTTTTCTTTTTCATGGACTTAAAGCCACGCGATGTAACAGTGAATCACGTGTATAAGGAGAGAATATTTTACCGCATCGTTTCCTCCATGAGCTGAGCGCAGCTTTGCAACTGCCTTGCTATCAGGGACTGCTCCAGGAGACAGATGCTGTTGTCACCGAGGACATTTTAGCACTTTCATGGCGCGACCCTGTGATGGTAAATCCAAGCCAAAGGCAGTGATGGAGAGGGGTGCGCCACATTTAATCTCGCATAGCACTGCTGCCACTGAGCAAGTCTAGTGGGGAAAAGCCGGTTTGAAAGCTCCAGTGCCCACAGTAGCTTTCATGGTCTGAGACCCTGACGTGACTACCAAACACCCTCCGACTCATGTCTGATTTGAGCACAGTGTATCATTTAATGATGGAAGCCTCTGCAGCTTTTAGGCCTTCATGCACTTCATACACTGTTTGACATGAAGAGCCAGATTTCTGCATCAGTTGGTTTGGTTTTACAGATTTGGTCGTTCTGATTGACCTCAAATATCTGACCGTATAATTATTCATTCGCAGCTCTAATACTTGAGCATCTATTAGAAGTGTCCAAAAATTGTGATTAGTCATCGACATCCATAATTAGAATCATGTTAATGTGTCGGCCATTAAGAACTCCAGAGTTCATTGCAGCCCTCTCTGGGCAGAAGAGGGTCAGGTGAGCACTTAGTTAATTAACATCGGCACTTTCATTGTGCGAAACCGCATGGAAAATTGTTCCCTGATTTGAATGATTTGACATTTCTCTCATGCTATAAATGTTTTTAAGCCATCTTCGCATGAGTGCGCATGATCCTGTGTATTATAATATTCAACAGTGAGAGGCTACGCCTGCTGGAATAGTAATTTTGCCCTATTGTCTGTTTATTTTGCATTTAAGAGATGCTGCACCATAAAGGGCAGGTCTGTTGTAAAAGCTACTGCAGTATAAGGTTAACTACAGATTGAACTTACGTTTATGACTCACTACAGGAACACAAGTCCCTGTAGTTGTGTTAGGCCAGGCTCTGTAGGTGTGGGCCAAACTAGGCCTTGGTTACACAACTTATTTTGATGTTCTTGACGCCAATAGGAAGCCGGATGTGAAGCGCTAACACGCAGCCAGAATGATCCTACATGCTTGTTATTTATTTGTACTGCATCTGCAGTTGTACGTCTAATGTCTTTGCCACCTCTGAGGTGAGTTTCCTCCCCTGTTTCTCCAATCTGCTGCAGCAAGCACCTTTTTATAGATCACACCTTGGGCTTCATCCTTGAACAAACAGATAATGCTCCTCTTCAACAGGAAGTCACGCATCTACGCTAGCACATCCAAGTCGGTTGCATTTGTAAAGATGCGCACGGCCGTATTTTTTCAGCCTGCTTGGAAATCTAAGATAAATACCTTGCCTTTTGTTTATACAAATGATAAGACCAGCGCTAGAGCACATCTGGGGGTTTTGTATGCGAAATTCGGCAGAGGTGTGGAAAAAAAAAAAGATGCGTTGGCTAGCCTGTGCCGCTGTACGAGAGAAGTGCAGAAATCTGAACTGCATTTTAGGTAGGCCTTAAATTACTCCTAGTAATGATATGCACATCATGACGTTCCTGATTTCAGTGCTCAGTCTTTGGGTGAGAACAGAACACTGTGCTCAGATTATCGGGTCGAGGGTGAGTTTTCAGTGTCCTCTAGGTGGAGAGAAAACTATTAGCACTTAAGCACTGAGCTCTGCTTTCATGCATATGCAACATGCATTCCTCAGAAGGTCTGCTGAAGGCAGGGCATTCTTCACACAGTAAGTGGAGCAACCAGACCGCACGTTGGCCGACCAACATACAAATGCTTGCCAGGTGACATTTTACACATAACTACACAATATTCAGTGACCCTTTTGACTCAGTTATGCCTTTTCTCCCTCGACTGTCAAAACTCTTTAAGCATGCACAACACTTTTGGCTGCATTTTTCTGCTGAGCTCCATTTGTAGTTTTTATCATTATTTTTATGTACCAAAAGAAATAATAATTCATTTGCAGCCACTTAATTCCTTCAAATTGAGCAGGTTATTTTTGAAACTGCACGTTTAAGACCCTATGTAAATGATATTCTTATCAGCTACCCTGCATTGTGCCTTTTTCAGTAAGCAATGCAAGCTGGAACTTGTTGATTCACTGTGAAAGGGCAGGGCTAAACCTCTATAAGCTGAATGTATGTAACTTTATTGGTTGTGATATCACAAAAACACTTTAAAAAAAAAAAACGAGCTGTTTTTACAGGTTAATTTTTATATATGGACAGCTAGAGGGTATTATTGTAAACATGAACGATGTAGATGTACTATATCAACCCTTGTTTTTAAAACAAATTGTTTTTCCATTATATGAGACCTTTAAGCTTCTTTCCTCCATTGTGATATCATTTAAATTGTGTGTGCATCTCTGAAATGTACAAGCCAAATCATATTATCTCTGTGCAACACTGTATATTCAGCCTTTTACCCTTTCATTTATCTTGTGGTAATTACATGAACCTCTCTATATTATGCAGGCTTATTGATTTCGATGACATCATTTACAGAGTCCTCTGTAAGACTGAAAAAGCACATGGGTGTGCATTACTGCTTGAAAGCATCATTGACTGAGACCCTATTTGTCATGTCACGATCCTTGTAGGATGCTGCACTTGACGATGTGGATGCATCATGTTTGCAGAAGGCCCATACACTTGGCTTTATAACACGACCGCTGGGTCAGAGAGAAAGGGAGGGAAAGCTGTCTCCTGCTGTTTGCACCAATTGCCCTCACATTTGACTTCATGTGTTTGGCCAGGCCTCTCGGGAAAAGGTGGGATACAGTGGGGTTGCCGTGGTGACAGCAGCACCTCGGCCAACCTGCAAATCGGTGGCTCCTGTTTGTTCGGCATGTTACTCAATTTAAGTAGAGTGAGTCTGGTGCTGTCGTGGGTGGTCTGCCAGGTTGGGGCCCTCGGGGCATTGCAGTCATGCTCAGGCTTAAAGGGCAGGCCCCAGGTGAGAGGCTGTCTGAAAAAGAAGTGTGAGTGTGTGTTGAGGCTGTGCTCCACCACTGGGGCTCATAAATTGTGGGTGCGATAAGGGCCCTTGCTGGCTTCTGGCTCTGATTCTAGATGAAAAATACACAAAGCAGAGTAGCCAACTGCATCTGACAGCACTTTTTCACTTAATGCGAAGTTACTCATCTTGCAATTTTCTCAAAATCTATAGGAAGGTAATTTCATGGAGAGCTCTGTGTAGATTTTTTCTTTGCTGTTGTGATTCTATTAATTATCTTGCTATTCAGGTTGTTTGCTCTGGCTTGCAAAGCATAGAGCATTCTGGCCACCGAGAGCCACAGTGGTGGTGGTGGTGGTGGTGACAAAGCCCAAGATATTACTTGTGGAACTGTTTGGCTTATTTTTCTGTTTATAGCAGTAACCTTGTCAAAAACTATATACAAACAATAAAGCATTTCATCCCCATTGTATAGTCCTTTTTATTATTAATTCTAAGAATTTAATCTTTTTATGATTCCAGGAAGCCCCAGCCAAACCCTTAAGACTCAAGGCCAGTCCTTCAGGATTGCCAACCCTAGAATGTACAGAACAATGGACTGCAAAATATCACTTTCTTGATTTATCAAGGTTTATGGACAGAATTCTTGCATAATGTATCAAAGGTTTAATGCTCTATATATACCATGGTGAACAATTTTAGTTTAAACACTATTATTGTATTATATTCTGCTACAGGCATATTTAATTTTGCTTGTTAATGTGAGGCCAAGTGCCACTTCTTAAGCTCCATTTCTAAGTGCTACCTATCATAGCAAAGGCAGAAAAAAGCCCTTTGACACTTAGCACACAATTGAGGAATGAGGTCTGTGCCTACCTTACTTCAAGTAGGCAACACTGACTAGCTAAGTATTTAGCCAAACATCATGGATTTTCAGCTTTACAAAGAGCGGACATGTTTGCAGGATAGTTCAGGGTTGATCTAGTTATTTATAAGGAAACCAAGGTCAAGTAAAATTTTACTGCATTTATTGTACCAGAGGTAGACCCAGTAGGCCTGCAAATCATGTTGAGCATCTTTTATTTTTTCTCCAACACGATGGGCAGAATAATACATTTCTACCAAGAATATATGTGTGGCATAGATGTGGACTTTATACCATGATGGGCAAGCGAAATTTCATTGACCCACAATAATAAAAAACCAAAATGGACCAGGTGTCCCCTCCCTCCCATAATGAAAGTTTTCTCGTCACCTGAACTCATGCTCTTGCTGCCGACTTTGCTGCTGGTTCCTCAGTAAGTGGATGCAATGAGAATGAATTACTCTGGGTTAACGTAATTAAACACAGTCAGCCAGAGCCAAGCCTTTGACCGCAAGACAAACGCTCTCTCTTTGCATAGCTGCACGCAGGTATGTAAATGCAGAGTGTTCTGCCTGCGACTTTCAGGACTTTCTTAGAGGACTTTAATCTGCGGTCCTGTGCTGGGGGAAAATGCATTCACAGGAAGTTGAAAATGTTTTGGCACAGGTGGAGCGAGTTAGAATAATGACTCCGAATAATGGGGGAAACTCATTTCCAGAAAAAGTTCTTTTGCCTTTTTTGAGAGCATTTTTGGCAGCAACATGGTACTATTTGTTTTGGTTTTTCATCATCTTTCCTGTCTTTATTTGGTTAAGCTTTTTATGTGATCATTGCACTTAAGAATTATTCCTAGGGTTTTAGCATGATGAGTGGAGGATGTGTAGTGTCTGAGCGATGACAGGTAGATTGGCTAGTCGAAACGCTTTCCCTTGCGACTAATGTTAATTTCACTAATTGTTTCTTAATCGTCTTCGAGTCACTGAGCTGTACATCAACACGCTGCTGCGATAATTACACACTTTTGATCCGCAGATAGCAAAGTGGCTCTATTTCCCTTTCAGATTCTGATGATCTCAGCAGTGATTTTAATATGGCTGGGCAATGGATGAGAGAATGGGGTCTAGACTGATGGCTGAGCTTGTTGCAGTGATGTTACTTAAGCACTCATTTTTCAGCATGTGGGAGAATGACATTGAATGTTAATCACACTTTATTAGATCCACTGCCGTGATTCAGCCCCTGATGACAAGCTGAAGTGTGAAGACAATGAGCTTTAAATGAGGGGATTCAGAAAGGCAGTGGAGGAAGCCTCTTCTGACCCAATCTAAAGCACTACGCAGGGAGGCCAGATTAGGATGCCCCCCTCTTTCCCTTTAATGTATTTTTAGCAGTGTGGTGATTGTGTTCTTGCTTAAGAGTTCATCCTACTCTAAATGACTTTCCATTTTCGTCTCTCTGTTGTGTTGCATGAGAGTGTGATGCTGTTAATCTTTTTGTGACCATGCTACATCTTGTAAAAGGAGCTATGTGTAAGATTATACAGGCAGACTAATGGGACTTTTGCTTCCAGAGTCTGCCGCTGTCTTTAGCAAACTGCTTAATCTTCTGAGGACCAAGTTTTTGGAGAGTCCTTGTAATTAACACTTATGTAAAATATGCAATGTCAAAATTAAAATCATTACATAATCAGTCAATTAAAAAATCTTCAATATAGCTCCTTTGACCATTATTTGAAATTTATATAAAAAAATGTTTCAAAAAAGGACAAAGTCCAGAAAAAAAGTTACAGGTGAAGTTTTTGTAACAGAAAAAGAAGGAAAAAAAATTTTTTTTTTCTTTCTTTTTCTGTTTTTTTCTTCTTGCAGAAAATTTAACAAAGAGGACTGAAACATTATGCTTGAAATGATTAAATTTGTGTTTTGTATGTGTTTTTTTCTGCTAGTTACTACTGTTAATTACTTCCAGTAACCATTTCTAAATGTTTCGCATAATTGCTTTGAAAGTTTGCATTACCAGTAAAGTCTATCTGTCTTTGGAAGAAAACGATCCCTCCTTGATTGCAGTTTCTTGTCAAAACGACTTGATGCATTTCCAGCTGTGATTCACAGCAGTTGTTCAAAATCTTCCCTCTCAAATGAGGGCTTGCAGAGAGGGGGGAGGACAGATAGCTTTTATTCATGCCATTTCTGTTATGTTTACTTTGGCTGATCAGAGCCTTTGCATGCTCCTGTCTCTTTATTTTGGGGGTGCTGTGCTGTTGTTTGAAAGTGTGTTGTTTTATGTTCTCTCGATGTGTTGTCTCTGTTTGTGGTCCACAGGTCCTCCTCTACATTGCTCATCTGCCTCCTCCTCCCCTGTCGAGTCCCCATACCCTCCCCCTTCACATGCAGCCAATGAGAGCCAGGGAAGGTTGCTAGGTAACAGTGGGGCTCAGCCTGGCCAGGATTCTGAGTCAGAAGATGAGTTTGGCCCCAGTTCATTCTTAGTTAAAACTGGCTCAGGAAACATCTATGCTCCAGCCACTGCTGCTGCTGACGGTGAGTGCTTTAAAAACTATTGCTACTCGCTAGAGAGGCCCCAGCAGCCCCTGCTGGTCATGCTTTGTAGCTTGTGGAGTTAGCCATGGGCGAAACTCTGTGTCTTTTTTTTAAAAGAGTAGCTTTAGAGGGAAGTGAAACATTGGGTGAGTTTTTTTTTGCCTGGGGTATTTACCAAGGCCTACAGGGGACTATAACCCATATTCAAAGAGCTGACAGACCTTTACTGGAAGAGATGTGCACCATGAAAACATGCCGAAGATGCTTTATTGGAAGCGTACACAAGAAAGAAATGTCTTTGACATTGCTCCACTAAGTTATATAAAGTTAAAGTTCCATGACTCAGCAAATAACTACACACTTAATTACGTTTTTTTGGAAATGCTCTTCCATATTCCATGTATATTGTTGTGCATTGTAGGGAGAACCCTTTTATGATCCTCAACCATAGGCAAGCTACAAATTTCCATTACAATGGACAGCCATTATCATAAAATGGAGCAGAGGATGCACTTCTCCCATTGCTGCACCAATTACAGTAATTCATTGTGTTTTGACATCCGTGGTGTTACTTTTGCTCTGTTCACTGCTGTTGAAGTCCTTTTTTGAGAAGTTGATTAACTGGAGATGTCTTCCAAAATTTAATTCAGCAAATGGCTTATTCCTCCGATCGTTCCTGACATGCAAAAAATTGCACGCTTCCTTTCTCCCATTGTTAGCCTTTCTTCTGTTTAGTGTAGACTTTGGCAAGTCTCCCTTCATTGCCCTTGTCATGGGAGATTTCACCCCATGTCATGACTCTTGAAGTGGCCCACAACTGCTTCACGGTTGAAATCTAGCATTTGCAATTTGCATGTGCCTCCAGTTTTAGACATCTTTAGCAGAACTTTCATAGTCCTTTTTAAAGAGATAGTGTGAGAAATCAATAATAATTTAGCACAATGTCAAAACTGTAAGATGTGGCAGCTAGAGAATAAACAAGTGCATCACCTCTTCCTGTTTTAGTATACATTAACCATGTATTTTTAGGAAATGATGGTAGAGGTATGATGCAGTTAATCATTAGCTAACTCCTTTCTTTCAAATGTTTGTCCCTAGAGATTTGTGAGATCTCTTCTTGGGCTAACTAATATCTAGAAATTCTAATAAAAGTAGCTGTGCAGATTTTACAAAGGTAAAGAAATTTCAACTTTGCAGCTTAGAAAAACAAAACTTTGACAAAACACTTTTCTTTCACTATTAATGCATGAAACCCTACTGTGTAACAATTAGCATAATCTTGAAACAGCTACTTTTTATTAATTATTGGCAACATTGGCATTTTTGATCATTGTCCTAGGTTCCTAAGTTCCTAGGTGACCTACTCCATGAAGAGAAGCAAAGCGGTGTACTATGTTTTCAATGTGCCACAGTGCTCACTGGGTGTAGCCACAGTGAATCAATGTGACATGTCACTAATCAGCTAATGAGCTGTTTATCAAAAGCACATTCATGCCTGAGGATTGGTTGTTTATTGGTGTTGTAATGTTCTGACACAGTATATGAAGTTTTTTTGAAGTAACAAATCCTCAGTAACACTTTTGTCAATGTTTGATATTCAATCCTCCTCCTACTATTCCATCTGTATCATCTTCTTCTTCTGCTTCCTCTTCTGCTTCTTCTGCTTCTTCTTCTTCTGCTACTTCTGCTTCTTCTTCTTCTGCTTCTTCTTCTTCTGCTTCTTCTTCTTCTGCTTCTTCTTCTTCTGCTTCTTCTTCTTCATCTTCTTCATCTTCTGCTTCTTCTTCATCTTCTGCTTCTGCTGCCACTTCTGCTTCTTCTTCTTCTTCTTCATCTTCTGCTTTTTCTGTTTCTTCTTCCTTTTTCTTCTTCTTCTTTATCCTTTTTCTTCTTATTCCTCAGCTCCTCTTCCTTCTTCTCCTTCAAAAAAACTGTTTCAGCAACCTTATTTCCAGACACAATTAAAATCATCCTTTCTTTGTTCTTATTCTATGAACATTAAATCTTTGCAGAAGCAGCACTTACATTTTCCCTTTCTCCTTTTGTACTGAAGCTGGCACTAGCTTATCAAAAACGAAATAATGAAATGAGTAATTGAAAGGCCTTTACAGCTGAGAAATTTCACACTGCAAAAAAGCGATTTAAGATACTAAAAGGTGGCTTGCGCAGTGGCTTTGCTTTGATAATAAGAACAGTGTGGAGGCCGTGCACGTTTGGAGAAGTCGACATGGGAGCGTGAATGGTTGTCATCACCAGCAGAGCTTGGTTTCTCCCTAAGGCCCCTTGACACAGCAAAACAAAAAAAAAAGCTATAAATAATGGATCAGATTTACAAGTTAACCAAAAGCTGCACACGCAATAGATGCTACAGTGTCCCAGCCATCTGCTACCACACTGGCTTTTCTTTTCTGCAACTTTAGAATAGTATCTACTTTCTCCTCAAGCAACTGCTGGTCACCTAGTCGTGGCTCGCCAGTGCTGAAGCCGGGATTTGTCATTTCGACAAAAGGCTGCGATTTGCATCAGTTTATATAGGCTACCCTCAGGCTGACAGTAAGGGGTAGCACACACACCAAAGGATTCGTCCTTTTTGCCTCCGAGCTATGTGAGGCACCATCAGGCTCTGTTTGACTGAGACAAAAGAGCATAACACCGTGGCATGAAGTAGCAGCTTTATGAGCTGAAGGAGGTATGTGTAAAGTAACCAAAGGGTTCCTGCATGACATTCTACTGCACTGCCCTGCTGTTTATACAGTAGCAAGGCTGGCACAGCTTAGTTTTTTTTCTCACTTTGACATTTATATCATTGAGTTGTCCTTCATCTAAGAACCAGGCAGCTCCCATGTAACTGCTGTATTCCACTTTAAGAACCTCTCACCTTGCATTGTAATTGCGAGGTGTAAATAAGTGGTAAATTATGCAAATAGCTCTATTGGAAAGCTTTGTCATTTTTCATTGTTTGGCTACTATATTTGCCAAGCCTTTGACAGAACAAGAACCCAATTACAATAAGAAAAGGGAGATGCTTCTATTTATTCACTTACACCACCTAATGAGCCGTTGAAGTCAATTTTAGCCATATTACCTGCAGCTTGCTGCTCAGAACTGGGAAAAAAACGCTTTTTACTCTGCATTACTGCTTTACTTTTAGCATATTTGTTAGTGGGTTTTTGCAGTTATACGCAAGTACGAGCCGCATTCTCCTTTTAATTTTGTCCTTCATTTTATGAATAGATGTCTTTAAATGCATGTGAAATAGCACAATAAATGTAAGTCCTAGCTCAAGACAACATGCCTTGAGTTAATTAGCTCAGTTAACATGGAAGATCTACCATTTGTAGGTTTTTTTTCTTTCCTCTTATGTTGTATTTGCTGTGATTAGTGAAGATTAAATGGATTCGCTGGAAGGTATATAATCAATTTATATAGAATAAAGTTACATCTCAGGGTTTTCTGTGACATTTTTTGCCTTAGTGAAGGTTCTCCTAAAGGCCTGTATGTGAGCTGGATTTATCTGTCAAGTCTTCATAGCTCATTGACCCCTTTACTGTTCTCACCATGTCAAGAAATTAAACAAGTACATTAGAGCACATTTTGACTGTGTTGTGACAGAGGCCTCCTCTGTAGATCAATCCTCAATTTAGCATTCCTGAAGTGACAAAATGAGAGTGAAAAAAGAAAGACAGGGTGGATGGAAACATGCACAAGTCCATATTCTCACATCTCATGAAAAATGATAAGAGGGGATAGAGCCAGATCTGAGTTGCTGGCATAAATGTGATTTTGTGTGTGTTGTTAGAAATCTGCACTATTATGTAGTTAGGAAATGCGATCTGGTGCTGAGATGTAGGCTAAAAAGGCTTAGCTCAGGGTTTCGGGCTGTGACTCTGAATACCGAGCATGTATTCAGAGGAATTTGGAATGCCTCTCACGCAACAGAGAGAGAATTACACATAAGGACATGGCAAAGATAATCCAAAAGTCTGAAAATGAAAGAGGCCTGAAGCGCGAAGCTAACTGAAGTTGAAAATGAGGTGCTTTTGCTGTTAAAATAGTCAGCCTCGCATTGTTCCTAAACATCAGAGCCAGTGTGGAGTAGTAATGGACTACATGTAATCTGGATTACGTGATCAGGGCTCATGTTCACAGAGCTACTCAGAATAGGAGTGGTGATCAAGTGCTGATCTGTTTTAATCAGGGAAGTCAGTAAATTACATATAAACCACATAATCGCTATGTTGCTATGACTGATTACAATGATTGTACGTGGTTTTGGGGAAAAGCAGAAGAGACTTCAGATGGTTTGAACTTCAGAAAACAATCTACCAGCTTTGGAAATAAAGCAGTCAGATCAGAAATAGTCCAAATGTAATCAGATGAGATTTCACTTTTTAAGAACTTAAAGCCTTCCTCAGAAAAAAAAACCTCAGATCTGATTTTTCAGCATGTCTGATTTGGGCAGGACAGATTTTCTGCAGTCAGCATAAAGCCACATGAAATCTGACCTTTTCTAATCAGATTCAAGCCACATTTGTAGGCGCAAATCTAAATCAGATCTCTACACATGTGGCTCTGATCTTTAACAGACAGTTAGATATGTATGCTGTTTTACAGAGATTGTCCATGAAGTCTTGCCTCTGAATAGAACTGGTAATGCCTGTAAGTCATCTGCTGGCCAGTTCATCCCACTTATATTCCAGTTGCTAAAATGTGCACCAGTGTTGTAAAATATAGCCCATTTTTTTAGCTAGTTGCAATTGTTGCTGAAATATACACAAACACATCCAAGCATCCAGCATTTACATTTTTTGCCTACCCCTGGCTAGTCGGTCACCACTATTTTAGCTAAATTTGATATGCAAGCAAATGTCTATTCAATTTGTTTCCCAAATAGTAATTTTCCACTTATAGTTTTTTATTGTAGCACTTGCCATCTGTATTTTATGACTAAGAGAAATGTGTTGGACTTCTGTGTAGCACTCACCCAAGTGTCGTCCTGTGCAACTTGATTGTTCCTGTATCTTGGAAGTTGCTTTGAATAAAAGTGTCAGCCAAATAAAAAAATAAAAATGTAAATTTGCTCACTTGTAGCTTTAAAAAATCTGAACACTCAGGTCCAAAAATCTGATTTAAGAAGCCAATTTGATTTGCGCTGCAACAAGAACAAAGTCTAAAAGATGACTGAATACATTACTGCATGTCATTTGTCCAACAGTACTGAATTACATTTCCTAAGTAATCAGCCCAACGCTGAGCTTAGCGAATAGTTCAGCCTAATGGTGATCCCATAAAACAAAGGGTTTTCAACACAGTGGCCTGTTCACATGCTTGGTTCTCCAGCACCTAGCTGCATTCATCAGGGTGACTGCAGTGATTTAACTTTCTGCCAGTGTGAAGTTGCAGCATTTGAGGAAAAAAAAAAAAAACAGCATTTGTTGCATTTTTTAGAACAAAGTGCTTGCGGCTTCATTTTGCATTTCGCTCATCTACAGCAAGTCCCTCTTGGAGATGTCCTGAGTGTATGCCTCTGGCTGTGTAGGCCCAGTGTTAGAAAACAGAGACAAAGAAAAAGAGGAAAAAAAGAACTTCTCTCAATGCCCGCTAACCTCCATTAGGGCAATGCTCCACGCTCACTGAAGCTTGAGCTCCTTTATTGAGCATGTGTTGCACCATGGCCCCTAGCTTTTTCTCAGGGGCCTCTTCCTGGAGAGACAGCTATTGGGGTCCGGAGACACCCCGCTGGGCTCCTGTTCTCGAGTACAGAACACCCCCGCAACTCTCGTCTTAGCATCTTTTACCACTGAGTAGCATGGGGCTTGGCCACAGTAGGCTGCTAATTGAGTGTGGTTCTCCTCTGTTAAAGGCTAGAAAACACGGCTTTGCAGCTGACTGGCCAGGAATAGGCGGTTAGAAACGAAGCCGCCGGGTCATCCTGCGCGTCTGCATTTAGATGAGCTGAGCTTCGTTGGAACTTGCTTAATCACAGGCCCCCTCCCACCTGCCAGCGTGAAGGGAGCAAATGGAGTTTAAAGAGGTCACTCTGGAATGGGTTTCCAGAGGAGAATGCACGGAGATTTAAACATGGAAAGAGAAATTGTAAGTTAATGAGCAGCACATGGCATCGCTGAGGAGAAATCTGAGGTGTTTTTTTTTTTCCTATTTGCCATTCCTTTGGCAATGTCTTTTACCTGCGATTCCTCACTCACGTGAGATTATGGCTGCTTAGCAATGCAGTTCTCCTAAGCAGCATATGCAGCAGCAGCAGTCCATAATTTTGATTGCGTTCCGACAGCTGTTGCTCTAATGCATTGTCACCTTTGGTGAAAGCATTTCGGGTGCCGATGCATCTCCGCTTTATTTAGACAATCCTTTCTGAGGTTACCATGGAGATAACAAAAGAGCTAATCAAAGCCATCTGTGCGTTTCATCATCAAATATATCTTCAGGACCTCGGAGGATACATGAACTATGGTATGCATATTAATTGAGGGGGGATTATTTTTTCAGTCCACTATATAGATAGTCATTGTGTTGGTAATGCTATAGAATGAATGACTTGTTCAAATTAAAAACAACAGCATGTGGCCAATTCCACAGTGATCCTCTATTCCTGTGCGGCAAACTCCTAAACTCCCTCACTGTTTGTTCTACTGCAACAATGAGGTCCTTTGTTGTCTTATGTGTTGGTGTTGTAGCAAATTGGTGAGAGTGCCATAGACTCTGTTCTCTGTTGCCTGGGCATGTTAGCTTTCAAATGAACCCTGTGAAGACAGTCTGTATTCCCTCACGTCCCTCCTTCTCTCTTTCCTCTAATAGTGAAGAGCAATATCTTCACTGGTGAACCAAGCTGGTGTTGAAGCCAGAATTCCCCAGACAGTGAATCAGGCTTAAGGACCGTAGTTTTCTTTGTGTGTTTCTCTAGGGCTAATGTCCAGCACACAAATTCTGTTTACAAGCCACTGTGCCCTTTTTACAATAAATAAATTATAGTTGTTTATTTTCACAAGTTAATAATTTAGTATTGACAGATGAGATTAGGGATTTTTTGTATACACTGACTGACTGACTGACTACAGCCCAAGGCAAGGTACATCAGGACAGGAGGCCAACCCATCACATGGCAACACAGAGACAGGCAACCATTCACACACATTTGTACCTATGGGCAATTTAGAGTATCCAGTCAACCTAAACTGCAAGCTATTGGACAGTGGGAGGAAACCAGAGCACCTGTTAGACCCAACACCAACATGAGCTTGCAAACTCCCCACAAAAAGGCACCTGTGACTTCTAGCTGTGAGGTGACTGTGCTAACCACTGCACCACTGTGTGTAATAATAGTTGCTTTTCTTAATCAATAATAGCTTAAACAGTAAGGTACAATATAGTTACCAGAATGTTCTATTTTCAGTTTTTTTATGCCATATTTAAAGTTTTTTTTGGAAGCACCATGAAAACTGGATAAGAACTAAATGTTATTGTCAATAACTAATTAATAAATAATTTACTGTATAACAAGCTATTTACAGTAATTTAGAATGTGAGGCATTCTGCATGTCTATTTAATATACTTTTTATATATGTACCTAAAGCAAAAAAATTTTCTAAACCCTTTGAAAACAGCCACTGCCTTTACATTGTGAACAGTCCATGTCAATACCAATAGAAAAATGACTTGTAAGATGAAAATCTCCTTGTTTTAACTTAAGGTGCTTTCTCGCCTACCTTGTTTGGTCCCAACCTTCAGACATTTCAGTTTGGTTTGAGCCATAATAGCAGGTGTGAAATTTACGACGGACCGTGGTTTAGATCAAAGGACCAAAATTTGGCATAAACAAAAGAGGTGGTCTCGGTCTGGTTCACACTCAACCATTCGGTTTGTTTGTAGTGTGAAAACACCTGTATTGGATTACAGGAAATTGAGGCAGGCTATCATCACCCGTTAACCAACAGAGGAATAAAAAGAACTGGAAGAGAAATAAAAATGAGCCGCACTAGCACATGGGGGGAGGAACAGATGAAGAATTTAATTCTTATTTGGTTCAGTGAAAAAATCAAAGGGAAAAAAACTCATTTATTTTCTGAGCGCATTAGACAAGGGAAATGAGGGGATGCGAGTACAATGCCACCTTGTGATAAAGAAACTATGGAAGCAGTGTATGAAGGTTCATGATGCCATCAGAAAAGGCAATCCATCGATATAGGAGTAGGACAGTTGGACAGTATGATGAGCTGAATAGCATTCGTGCCATAATAGTGATGGTATAATGGCAACAATATGAATCATTCTTGTATTGCATTCAAATGAAAAGGCTGACCAAGTTGACAACACACCAACGTCAGACACACATCTGTCTACAAAACAGTCAGTGTCAAGCATAGGCGTCCATGAGGACAAGTTCTGGAGTAATTTGTAGTGAATGTAGTAAATTGCATTATGAAACCAAAATGTATACACAGTAACAAAAACATGAATCTTGGTTTGGATTTTCACTTGTAAAAATTACTTAAATTTCTAAAATGTATACAAAAGCATATGTATGGTCTGCATGTGTGTATATATCATTGCCTTAAAAAACTGTCTACATTTTTGTTGTATTCTCTAAATTTTTTAACTTAATTTAAGAAGCTGTTTAACATTATGTAGGATTATGAAGAGCGACAGAAGTGCTGCAAAATGTTGTAACACTGACTTACATTCAAAAGTTATTGTTTGTTTGGATGAATGTACGGACACAGAAAAGTGCTAGAAGTGCACTTTTGGCTCTTAAAAGGCTTGAAACAGTGCTGCCCTAATGATTGATGTGCTCACACATTTTCACTTCACGCATGAGCGGGTCCTTTTGCTCCCAAAAACCGATCTGGTTTGCCAGCTAAACGTTTCAATATAATAGCAATCCACCATAGCTCATGTGCACTTTTTGCACTTTGCGCTGGTGAAAAATCTGTTTTTCCGGCCAATAGAATAGCAAAATGAATTTAAATGTGTTCCTTCTTCTGTAAAGTAACTATTTTTTAGAGATACAAGGTTTTGTTCTGACAGAGAAAGTAAATATTAAGCGAATGTTAATGGGCCACCATCATCAGCACTGGGTTTGGGTGGACAAACGGTATTGAGCTGGATGTTGTTGCTCCTGTTCTTCGCTGCGGGGGCTGCAGCAGTGGATGGCTTTTAATGATCTGTCTGGCTTGTGATGGTCTTTTGATTAATTCTGTATCAGTCTCTCCCAGCTCAGCAGTTTGATCTGGTGGTCAGGGCATGTCATGTCACTTTTTTCTTGTCAGGTGTGACCATCACTGGTGTAGGTTGTTATCTTTGAGCTTTGAGTCGATACAGTATTCGTAGGAGTTGAGTTCATGTTTCTTTTTCTGTGTATAATTAACTGTGGCAAACGTGTAATAAGCCTGTGATTTAGTAGTATGACAGTGCAGAATTTGAAAATTGTTGATGCTCTTTTCTACTATCAAAGTTTTATCGACTTGGATAATCAAAGAAGAAACATTTGAAGGCTTGACCTCACTGCTCATCAATTATTCATATCCACAAATCAATTCTGCGCCAGTTTTGATGGGTTGGTATCAGCCAATGGTTAACTAACACTGCCTATTGAAGCAACCTGATTTTCCTTGGAGATTGACTTCAGACAACTTTAATGGGTCTTTGACGCCTGCAAATATTGAGCAGGGAGAAGAGTCTTTCTGATTTTTTTCATGCTGCATGACCAGTCAGCTATAGAAGGAGAATCTCAAATGTACCCAGGGTCAAAAGCGAACTTTAGCTTGACAAACTTTATTGTTTCTTCCTCTTTCTTTTCTTTTTCTTCTTCGTTTTCTTCGTCGTCTTCTTCTTCGTCTTCTTCTTCTTCTTCTTCTTTCTTCTTCAAATAACTTATTAAATTGACGAAGAACTTTTTTCCTGTGGGCCTCTTTGTCTGTAATAGCTGTTTGACACATTTGCTGTCCCATAATTATGAAACAATTTGATATCTTACAAAATGTCAACTTGGATAATTAGGTGGAAATTACATAGCATCTCAAGAGAATATTTTTTCCACCTCTCCTCCTGAAGGGAAGGGATTTTTAGCAAACAGGAGCACCTGGAGGAAATGTGGTGAAGCTTTTTTCCTGGATGCTATTTTGAAGTTCAGTATTGGACTCTTTCTCTCTTCACTGGCAAAGAACTCTTGTCTACAGCCTCCAAGATGTTTTGCAAAGTAGATTGATTGGGGCCTGTTCCATGTTTTTAGGTGCTTTGGGACTGTGGGTGAATCATTCCTGCTGAATCATTGCTTCTGTTGTTGAGATGCTCATTGTCTGAAGGACTCCAGTGTGCCGTACCTTTCTGTACTTTTCAATAAAAAAAGCTCCCATCCTTGGACACTGCATCAGCCATTCTCATTCACCGTCTGCTGTTTAAGGGATACTGAGTCTTGTGCAAGGGCAAATGTGGTATGGAAACCTGATCAGTAATGCAGGGTGAATACAACTTGTAATTTTAATTGCAGTTGTATTTTCATTTGCATGCTTGATCCTGAAACCAGACTAAGAACATTTATGCTGTATACTGTGTTTTTTTCTTGTGGCCCACTTAAAAGTAAATAGTTGGTTGGTTTAATAATAAAAATTATAATAAAATTGGAACAATGAAGGTGCATGATTTATTTTCTAAGCAGACTTCTTATTTTACTGAGCTTTTAAGACTGAATTACATAAACTTCTTTTTTCTGATTTGTTGCCCTGTATTATGTGTTATTTTAACAAGTGTTACTTATGGTCTACTCTCATGAAGCACCCCCTTGTGGAGATTCTTTAGCTTGCTTAATGTGAATGAGCAAATGATTTTGTTGGTCAGTTAGGTAGTTAGGTTGGTATGTAGCTTTTTAACCAGATCAATGGCATGTTTCACATCAAAAAACTTTACTGAGACACAGCTAACTACCATGAATGGGCAGTGCTACACTGCTGTAGATTGAGTAGATGGATATTTTAGTTTTCATGACAAAAACAATGAACTAAAATGTGTGTGGTTTTGAGGCTTAATTTCTATATAAGGACATTTGGGGCGGCATCGTGGTGCAGGAGTTAGCGCTGTGGCCTCACAGAAAGAAGGTCCTGGGTTTGATCCACATGTTGGTCACCAGTGACTTTCTGTGGGGAGTTTGAACACTCTCCTGATGTTTGCGTGGGATTTGTCTGGGTGATCTGCTTTCCTCCCACTGTCTAATGGCTTGGAATAGGTTTGGCTTGACCTGTGATGGGTTGACCTTCTGTCCTGGGTGAACCCCGCCTTGGGTCCATAGTCTGCTATGATTGGCTCTATCTTTCCTGTGACCTGAAATGAAAGAAGTGGTTTAGAAAATGGCGAACAGGCTGGCTGGATGGTATAAGCTTGAAAGTAAATTGTTTTGAAATGTTAACATTGTTTACTTACTGCATTGACTTATTTATTTTATTAATTGATGTTTCTGTTATATAAACCCTTTAAAACATTGGCATTATTAAGTACAGTTATTTCTTATAAGCCATGGAAATTCTATCTTCTTTGGGCCAAATGTTCTGTGTAAACATCTTGACTTCAGATGTTTAATTGACCCCAAAAAATATATATATATAATATATATATACACACGTGGACAAAATTGTTGGTACCCTTCAGTCAATAAAAGAAAAACTCAAAATGGTCACAAAAATAACTTTAATCAGACAAAAGTAATAATAAATAAAAATTCTATAAAATGTAACTAATAAAAGTCAGACATTGCTTTTCAACCATGCTTCAACAGAATTTATTAAAAAATAAAAACTCATGA
>JBBPDA010000001.1:28741096-28776019 GCA_037974385.1 Arnoldichthys spilopterus | reverse complement strand
TCATAGAATTTTTATTTATTATTACTTTTGTCAGATTAAAGTTATTTCTGTGACCATTGTGAGTTTTTCTTTCATTGCCTGAAGGGTACCAACAATTTTGTCCACGTGTGTATATATATATATATATATATATTACTGTCCTCATAGTAACATAGCATATGTGTTGATTTGATTACTGACAAAATGACAAAATGCCAAATTCAGACACTTGGTAGCATATCAGTGGAGATCTTCATTTCCTAGACTTGTGGCAGTGTCACTTGTGCCTTAAAAGCAAGGGAAATGATCTTGCCTTCTGGTGCAGCACATAGATTTCATTTCGGTTTGATCCAGGTTTCATCAGGGTCGTCGCCGGCTTGGCTCGGAGAGGTATCAGGCTCTGAGTAATCGGCTGCGTAGGATTGTGGGAACGTGACTGTGTATGGATCCATCTGTCACTGCTCTTTGACAAACAGTCCTGGCCCGCGCCTGAAATGAAAAGGAATAAAAAAGTAACTGGGTTCCTATCGGTGGCACATCCCATAACGGCTCTTCACAAAAATTCTGCTCAGCACACAGCATAACGCGTGGACCTGCTTGTATGTGAAAGGGGAGAAATAATACTATCTCTCCTAACCCAAACATAGCACCAAGAGAAACACAGTCTATTTGTAAAATTGCGTTTGACACGCTCAGTGTTTATTGCTTGTGCTGTTTGAAGTGGAAAGACTGAAAGCTGTTGGGCATTTTATCCAGTGGAAGGTTGTAACTTTTTTGGTGTATACACTGGGTTTTAACCTTTAGAAAAGTGGCATAGCCAGAGAGTCAGAGAATCAGCCAAACCACAATGAAGAGCACTAGTTATGTCTCCGAGACTTTCACACTTCTGCAATGAACCGTTTAGCACAAAAATGCCTAGCGAGTTGCTCTAAAATCAATTGGATCAACTTTGCTATGGCTGCAAGAAGCATCAAACTCCCTTTGGCAAAAGTAGATAGTTCCCTCAGTAATAGCAGTAAAGTACTAAAGTCAAACTCGGAGCTCACTAAGGCGAGGAGAAAATCGCTAAAAAAAGATAAGATTACTGGACAAAGAAATTGCCACTTTCATCATTTCTTTTCTGAAACTTGATTTTTGCCATCTTGCCTTTATAACAGCTTCCTGTCAGGTAAGGATTACACTTGAGATACTTCCTGTCCATTGTACTCTACTCTTCCACTACCTGGTAGACCTTTCACTGCAGTCTATGTGTGTCTATTCCTGCATTTTACCTGCTGTTCCTCATTAAGTCAGTCTGGTCAGTCGAAGTGTCCCAGTGTTCAATCATGTCTGTAGAACCAGTCTTACACTGAACAGTCCCCTGCCGTTGTCTTTTTTCGAATGTGTGAGTCAGTGTTGTGATCTGCTGGGGCATGAAGCACAAAGGTGGAGATAAAATGGACAGAGACTGTCTGGAGAGACTGGTGTAATCCTTACTTGACAGGACTGATGTTATTAAGGTAGGGGAAAGTCTAACAATGTAATAGGAAAAAATTTAGCAAGTGACTCACTATATCCGGTGAACTTACCCTCATTTGAATAGAAGTTGTTCATTTTCTAGGTGGATGAGGCTCACAGTGGCTGCATCTTTTTAGATTTAGTTTAAGGCTGTCATGTCTATTCTAAAGGTGACCTTGTTAGTTAAACTTGATGACATATGTTTAATATGATGAATAATCAGTGCGTTGCTATTGGAATAAAGCTTTATATCTCCAAAAAGTACATTTACAGGAAGAAGAATATTCTTCTTAACATTCTTGAAATCCAGTATAGGGTAATGTAACAACATTTTGGAGTAATTTTTGATTATTTCTGTGTTGTTGACATAAAATTGTAACACAATATAAATTGCATTTGGGATTTTCATTTTTTTGGACATTAAAAAAAGATCTGTAAGCAATTTGCATATATATATATATAATCTGCATTTTATTTAGCGTTTTTACTAATCTGTTCAGTAACATTGTATAAAAAAATTATATATATATATATATAATAAATACACAAATCCACAGATTCCTCAATTACAAATGTAGTCAACTGTGATAGCCCTCGTAAAATAAACCATATTTTGCACTTTGAAAGAGAAGCTCCCTGCTGCTGTGTTTTGGAGGTAGACGCTCATTGATTAATGGCATCGCAGATATGGAAATGAATGGCTGTGCAGTGCACAAGGACACCTGCTTTTTATCTCTCCTTTTATCTCGCCTGGGCTGGGAGTATCAGATGCGGCAGAGATCTGCCGGCTCCAGTCTGATCTAGGCTATCTTAATGTCTGATAGCCCTCAAGTCCCATGACAAGAAGTGACAGCGGGAAGCGAAGGCAAATGTTGCAGACTCTGAGGAGCCACCCACTGAGTCAAACCTGAGCAGCACATCATAATGGAAACGAATTTCAAACAGGTTGACACTGGTAATTCAGCCTACTTGGTAATGATAGATTGTCAGCAGCGCGGGTAGCTAAAGCTGTATGCCAGGTTCCAGTTGTCAGAATTGATGTGTGTGTGCGTGAGCATGCATGCATGTGTGTACGTGCTGCAACAGCAAGTGTTGAGCTTATGGCACAGAACAGAACAAGATGATTTTTTTCCCTTTGCAACTTTTGCAAATATCTCTGCATTGTGGTAGTATAGACCAGTGTTGAAGGACAAAAGTGAAGCTGCAGATCACATTGCTCCTGAATACATTCCTTATAACTTATTGGCCAAAGCCATGTCCAGTTATGAACCTAAGGTTTTCTTTAGTTGTTCACATAACTATGAAAATACAGAGCTTCATGCAGTGAGTGCATAATTGACAAAGTTGTTGTTCTTTAGTATTTTATGGTTTTGTCCCAAATGCTTGAAAACATCTGCTTTTGACAGCTAAATAGGTGCCACAAAAGGGTATTTGAGCAAGGCCATAAAATAACTCCTGTGCAATAACTCCTGTACCAACCTCAATAGAAAAACAGTGTTTAATAGTACAAAACCCATTCCCAGAAAAGTTGAGATTTATTTAAATGATAAAAGTTCAGAGAAAAATGTTTTTCACTGATAAAATAAATTGTATTTTACAAATATTTACATATTTACAAATTTAGAATTTGACGCTCAAAAACAGTTGGGAAAGAGGCATGTTTACCACTGTTTTATATCACATTTCTTATGAATTACACCATTTAATCATTTAGGAACTGAGGAGACTAACTGCTACAGTTCTACAAGTTGAATTTTTGCCCTTACTTGCTTGGTACAAGACTTCAGCTGAGGTGAGCTTGGGTCTAGAGAACTCAGCTGTATAAAAGTCTATCTCTTTGCATAACATTCAGGCTGCATTCCTTGACACAGCAGCAATCTGTGCTAAAAGACTGCAGTTTTCTAAAGCCCATGTGGCCATATTTATCACAGTACCATGACCCTTTCCTATAAGGGCTTGAAAGTTTCCAGCCTTGTCATGCAATGAATAAGATTTTTCCAGATCCCTGATCCTTTCATAATATTATGTACTATAGATGATGAAATACCTTAATTCTTTGTAATCTTGGGTTAAGAGATGTTCATTTTGAACTGACTGATAATTCTCTCATGAAGTTTGGATCAAATGGAGTAAAAGTAGTTTAACAGTTCTTTCTAGGATTCTTCTGCTATGCTGAGGTCCTTTAATCTTTAAAATGGTACTTTACACTCAAATCCTATCTTTCTCAAAATGGTTTTCCAAATTATTCATTAAAGGGTTTTTTAGGGAACCAAAAATGGTTCTTCTGTGAACTTGTGCAAAGATCTCTATCTGACCCCCTTGTTTTAAAGTGCATGCAGACTTACTATATCTACTGGGGAGAGATTCAAAAGTGCATCCACTAAACTTGACGTTCTACAAAATAGCTTATACTGTCTGTGCCAATTTTAATTTTTGATTATAGAATCACTGTTTGATCATTTGGATAACTATTTTGCTATATTTGTATATATATTTCTTTATTCGCTATATTTTTGTATTGTTGTGTATCTACTATTGTGTAAATGGATTCTCCAGTCACATTTGTGTTTTAAGCATATTTTAATAAATAATTTTGAATTAAAATACCAAAAAATATTTGAATGAATGAATAATAATTAATGAAGATAATCATAATTTTTTTATTACATTTCCTAGGTAATTTTATTCATTATTAGCCATAAAAATGTCAGATGTTTTGCTCAAGTTTAATTTATATAAATAAAACCCTTTCTCTTCATGACTCTCTCCCTCTCTCTGTCACTTCTTTTCAGACGGTCCCTTCCAGAACCACTCGCGGCTGCGGACCCCACCTCTCCCTCTGTCTCACTCGCACTCTCCCAGTCAGCACCATGCTGCCTCTATGGGCTCCCTGAGCCGAAGTAACTACACCCCGCGCAGCAACGCCAGTCCGGCGCCCACTGACAGCACAGCTGCTCCAGAGGGGCCCTCCAGTGCCCAGGACTCTGCCAGTGCCCAAGACAACTGGCTCCTCAACAGCAATATCCCCCTGGAGACCAGGTAGAGCTAAGACATTTCTTCTATGTCATAGGATATGAATAATAGAACAATAGAATACGATGGACATGTCATATGTGACTTTTATAATAAGCCTGCATGAGATGAGTCTGTCATGCTGTGAACTGTAGGCCTAGATCCAGTGTCTAAGAGTATGAGTCATCATCCTCCATCAGGTTCTGTCTTTAATATCATAATGAACATGAACTACATTTAATTTTTGGCAGGCACTTGTGAAATTAATGTTTTGTTATTTTATATGCAATAATAAAGCCAATTTAGATATTTTAGTTGTTTTATTAAACAATTGAGATGTTCTGGGAACAACAGGAAGTTGATAAAAAGCATTTCTTGTAATTATCTCTCCATGTTAAGTTATCTCAGATTTGATCACCACTTTTGAAATGCAAACGTTTATTTTCTAATGAACTACATAATATATATAAGATTTTAATCTAATAAATGAGAAAAAAATTCTACATATTTTAACAAGCAAACATCTCACCCCCTTTAATACAGTGCTTACAGATAAAGGTGAATTACTTTAACAAAACTACAAGGAAAAGTGGCTTTTTTAGTAATTTATACAACAAATGTACCTTTAGCTACAGAAGCTAGCATTGCCCCTATTAGCAAAAAAATGACTTTTTCTGTTTCGCGTAATTGTTCACCGGATTCTGAGGACAGCTTACTGAGATTTTTGACCACTCTCCCATGCAAAATTCTTTCAGTAGAGATTTTTTTCAGTGTTTTTGTGCATGTGAGGCCCTTTTCAGATCCCACACAACAACAAAAATGAAGTTAAAAAAAAAAACATTTTTTCTTCTTTCTGAGCAATTCCTTTGTGGATTTGCTAGTGTCCTCAGGATCATTATCCTGTTGGAAGGTCAACCTCTGGTTCAACTTCAACCTTTGGACAGATGGCCCCATTTTATCTTCAAGCACTTAATGATGTGCAGATGTTGTGATGATGCTGAATTCATGGCTGAATCACTAACTGCAAGCTGTCCAACCCCTGAGGTAGCAAAGCAACCTTATACAACAACATTTCTACTAGCATGGTTCATACTTGGTATAAGGGTTCTTCTCCTGTCTTTGGTCTCTACATCATACATGTGTACTCTTACTGTTGCCAAACAACTCTATCTACATTATTCCATAAGGTCTGGTCTTTGCCTGTGTGTTCTCAGGCAAACTGTAGTCTTGCTGTAATGTGTTTTTAATGCCTCCTCTGCAGGTCAAATTTGTCCAATCTCTTTTGAGTTTTCTGAGATTTTTTTCACATAAAATGGTCTTCTCTCAAGCAGAATTTGCTGGGGCGGCTGGTCCTGGACAAACCAGCAGTTATCTGAAATGTTCATAACTTATAATAATTTTTCTTTAGTGGAATGATATAGTTCAGGTCATTCTTTTAAAAATCAGGTTCCAAACTCATCATCCACAGCCTTTTTTCTGGACACCTTAGAGAGTTCTTCAGATGTTGGAGTGATGACATCACACACTTCAATGCCAAAGAGAAAACCAGACCTTTGATGTCAGGTTGAAATAGGATACATCTGATGTAAGATCTAATCAGTTGCCCATAATCTGGAACACCTGATGTAAAGTTAATTAAAGGTGATCGAATTTGAAAGTGTGATAATTTTAAGGGAGTACTTACTTTTTCAATGTGACTGGTCTGTTTTTAAATGTATAAAAATAACCTCAAATTATCAATGTAATGTGTCATTTTATGAGTGTAATTGCAGGTATCTGTAGCACTATATCAAAGAGGGGGAAATGTTTGCTTGTTTAAGCATGTTTCTATTATATGTATTTATTTTTTTTACAGGACCATAATTCTTAATGCCATACAGCTGTTGCACAGGACCAACAAAATAGAATAACTGTATACATTTTTCTGCAACCAAAGTAGTTTGAACATTTTTTTGAAAAAAATTATGAACAGTGTTACAGATAAACCTGTACGGCATTCTGGGCATGTGTAACATTTTGAAATCTTGCTACAAATCCCTTAAAAGCAGTTTGGTTGCAAATGGATGCATTTAATGATTGGAAGATGTTGGCCTTGCTTAACAGATTTTAAGATTTAATAAGATTTCAAAATGTTTGATGTGTCCAGAATGATGAAATGGGAGCTGTAGATGGTCCCTGTATTCTGGACACATCTAATATTTTGAATTCTTTCAGAATCTCAAGTTGCAATGTACCATTAATGCGAATCTTTAGCTTGGTACTCAGATTGTACATGATGCAATATAGAGGGGTGTGAATAAGTTGGTATTCATGTATGGATTTACAAGGAAACCACATAAGTATCTGCATTGTCAAATAGGAGTTAAACAAGTGCATTTTCTGCCTTATAATGATTAAAATTGATTAATAGTACTTATTACTGATTATATTAATAGATTAAATGATTTAGTCTATAGCTCTGGTATTTATTATAGCATGTATCAAATAAGCTGTGTTTCCTTGTGCATCTATACTGTGTCCTTTAATGCAGAGTTGCATACCCTTACTGCTACTGCATTGACTGTTGCTGCTGCAGATTGACTTTTAGTGGACGTCTGTTCAAAAGGGCTGTCTAAGGACCATCATGCTTTCAAACCATTTCAAACAAGAGAAAAGTAATGTTTTCTTTCCTTCTCCTCAAAACTAGTTACACAGCTTGACATTCTTAGGATCATCTTCTTATAAAGCATGTAATCCTAATATATAGGTAATTGTACCCAGGAACCTGTAGGACTGCTTTATCTCTCCCCGATTCCAACCTCGGGTCCTTATTTTTCTCCCATCAGCCCGCGCTCAAGCTTGCCTCTTTGGGAGGCTTTTATATGAAGGAGATCAGTCAAGCGCCGTGCGAGCGGATGTCTGTTTGCGTTGTTCTGCCCACTCCTCATGCATGGTAGAAGGGAGATCAGGGCTGTCAGGCCAGGCTTGAAGAGAACTGATACATACTGATGTTCAGATTACTCTCTCTCACACTAGTGAACCCATCTCTTCCCAGAAGCCCCATCTACTATTCATTTTAGCTCCACATGAAAAAAAAAGAACCCTGAAAAATGAAACTTGCTTTGAGGGAGACTCCAGTCAAAAAGAGGCAGTGTTGCTAATAATGAACAGACATTACTGGAGGCCAGATGTCACTATGTAAATGAAATTGTGCTAACTGGTTTCTGTTAGATCTCCTCAAGTGATTGGGGTGTTCATCGAAATCACATTTTTGTAAAAGACATTTTACAATTTTCTTTCCTTTTTCTTTAAATTATTAAGCCAGGCGCTGCCTTTTGTAACCTAGATGCATGATGTGCCCAAACCGAACATTTAGCATTAAGACACAAAATCCCTTCTTAAATTATCAGAAATGATGAAAAAATAAGAGATGATCAACAGAAACCAAAATCTCAGAGAACTCTGGGAAGCTCTGCACCCAGACATTTAAGAAATGGCACAACTGAGAACTGACATTCATATTTCACAATTTACTGTTGATAAGTGACAATCATACTTAGTAAAACACTGACTAACCTATCAGAGTATGACATAACCATATAAAATAATATTCACCAGTGTTAGCAGTTAATGTCGCAAAATTACTTTTAGCTTAGTCACTGATGTGTGTCTCTCTCAGTATGTCTGCCTTAGTGGATCGGAGGAATCTCATTGACTATCACCTACACTGTGGGTGTGTTTGGCTACTGAATTCTTTTGGTGCAATTTTACTCTCTTCTCCATTTTCGACTTGATCGCGGCTGTGTGGCGGTCCATTCAACAGGAAAATGACTGTTAATTTCAGTTTGTGGAGGGACACTTAGCGACATAATGACTGATTAAGTGCCACGGATTTTCCCAAAGTTTAATCTGGACCAGGTATTCCCAGAGGAGAAGCGAACAGATGGCCACGCCAGCCAGCATGCGGGAGAAGAGGAAGTGTCGGAAAGCGAATAAATCGGCAATATCAACCCCTCCCTTCTCCCGTCTACCCGGGAAAGAGCTATCAATTATCTGTGGTCCTCTGACAGAAATTGGAACCATTAGGAAAAGTCCACAAGGGCTTGGAAAACATGGCCGGTTGTTGGGGCTTTAGTTAATGGCCTCATAATGGTCCCCTCTGCTGGCTTTAGTTGAATGGGCTGGAAAGGGGACACACACTTTTAGGATGCTGTGGTGTAGCCTGCCCCCTCTTTTGCTGTTTTTTTCTTCATCCCGTACTTTTCCTTTCTCCCTTGCCTCCTTCACCCGTTTTTGCTGAACCTCTTCCTGGCCTGCCTCCTCTTCATTAAAAGTTTAATTCGTCTCCAACCGCCCAAACAAATGACCGAATGAGCACGAGCCAGGGGAGAGACAATGAGAAGTGAGCCAGTAGCCTGAAACAGAGGGCGAAAGGGAGGAAAACAAGTCTTTTCTCTTGTCGAATGAAAGGTGCGGAGCCTGTCCTTTTGCATGCCGATGGTTCATTTCTCCATTGCATTATCTCAGCCTTCCCTTATGGAACAGCAGTCTCATGGGGCGAAGAGCCCTGGCAGATAGAATGCATGTGCCTCAGCCAGAGAGAAAGTGCACACTGGTTGTCTAGAGAGAGAGTTTTTCTCCTGAATGTTAATAACCCTACGCTTTATGAGACTATTTATTATTTCAAAAACACATTCTCAAAATAGGACAACGTTTTGCCTATTGGGGATTTTGTCAGCATATGTGTTTTTTTTTTTCATGAAAAATGTACTGTGTTAACCATAGCAAACTCTTACACACAAAAACAACAAAAAACATACTGAAAAAATAACTGTATAATGGTTGCATGGTAATATCACACCTTGTTTTCTTCTAACCATGACCACAAAGGAGCCAGAATACTCTAATGTTTATCAGAGAGGAGCAGGACTCTTGCAGAGAAGGGCAAGGGTCATACAATACAAGGTACATGCTCGTGTTGGGGGGGGAGCCACTTTTTTTTTTTTGGTCTAATATAAATGGGGAGGCTTTTCACTGGGACGCCGAAACCCCTTCAACAATTAACATAGTTCCATAAGGAGCTTGAACTTGTCTTCCTTCGTTTTTATATGTCCGTCAGTTTCGTCCGCCTGTAAAGTCGCTGGGTGATCACGTCTGTGTTTCCTTTCTTGCATGCATGTCTCTCACTCTCGCTCCATCTATCCATCTCTCCACCTGTGTGTAGAAACATAGCAAAGCAGACATTCCTAGAGACTTTACAGGACAACCTAATAGAGATGGACATACTGGCCGCAGCTCGCCGCGACGATGCTTACACTGACGGGTATGTTGCATGCTCTGACTGCGGCCGCCATGACTAGTAGGATCTGCTTTGCCATGCTGCATAGTGGTACTTCTCTGTGTTTTCTTTCCTTTCCATTAGTTTATGTGTAAATGTGGAACCAAAGTCAACATCATCAGTTTCAGTGCAAATATGGGCTGCATGTCTGTGTTGAATCGACCCATCCATGCTCCACTCACAAGTAGGTTCTTTCATGGCAACTGTGGTCGGGCTGGGAAAGCTTTACAGAACAATGACAAATTCTATTTAAACTAATGTAGCAATTATAGTGCACATTTAAATGTTTGTCATAATATTTAGAATGTGCATTTATTGATTGATTGATTGTGTGATTATCTTTTCCAACCTGATTTTGCATTATATCCATAAACTCCAATGCCCTTTATTCATAGGCTGTAGAAGTGTGTGATACAAGACTATTTAAGCAGTTTAAGATGTCTAAACTACATGCTAAATTTAATCGGTTAAATGGCAAAAATGCGACATGAGCAAAATTTTGGCAGAGCGTTGGATTTTCGTCAGCGTTCTGCAAAACTTGTCCAACCTGGGAACAGTTTTTATGAAAGAACACATTTGTCAGTGGAGCATGAGAAGGTCAGTTGAATCACATTTTGCACAACCCTGCATCTTCATCAAATCTAACCACAATCTACTTTAGCAAGTAAAATTATTATTGATTTTTAGCACATTAGGCTGGTTCTTACTGCATATATTAATATCAGGTTGCATACACTTTGCATACACATTTACATACAACTCCCTGAGCATCCCTAACATGGTCAGTAAAGCAGTCTGTCCAGGACCTAGAGGCACCTGCTTTAGCTTACATATCCTTAAAGAGTGTGTCTTGTTCTTCAAGGGCAAATAGGCTGCCCTCTCCGCACTCATCCTACTATATATATCTTGCCGCCTCTTGGCACTCCTGACACACACCCTCTCGAGGTGAATTAGAAGTCACCACGCGGGCTCATATTAACAAGGATCCGCTGTGGTCATTCGTGCTGTAAATTAAATTCCGTATCGATTCCCTATTTCAATAGAACAAACCCTGGTGGCAGGAATGTTTTTACCTGCCCCCATCACCAGGGCTCAGAGGTGGCTATGGCAACAACTGCTGAAAATGCTTAGCGACAGCTTTGCTGACCGGGTGCAAGGGGCTTGAGCCTTTTTTCATTCTACAAGCACTGTTTAACGCAAAGAGTGAAACACTTAATCTCAACACTTACTGGCTATTGTTGTTGCACTCTGTGCAATATGGTTTCATTGCGATTTCGCAGACATTTTCTGTTCAAGCCTGGAGGGACGTCGCCACTGTACTGCACGACGTCGCCCGGTTACCCTCTGACCTCCAGCACGGTGTACTCGCCCCCACCCCGGCCACTGCCCCGCACCACCTTCTCCCGACCTGCTTTCAGCCTGAAGAAGCCCTACAAGCATTGCAATTGGAAATGCGCCGCCCTCAGTGCCATCCTCATCTCTGTCACCCTGGTGTTCCTGCTGGCCTACTTTATCGGTGAGTCCACATATGCATCATATGAGCACAGCCAGGGCTTTTATTCTAGAAGCCAGTGTATAAACACTTAGAAGTAAGTAAATCTGAAAAGATACTTTATCATTACTGTATCAACAAGCAGAGAGAATGTCTGAATTCTATACTTTGAATCCAAACCACATCTGTATTTGTATTTAGGAGATATTATGTTTTGGCTATTATAAAGGTATTGCTTTGTCTACCATGAAGAAAAGGGCATTTCTGCTACGTTTTCCTCATGTGTTGCCAACAAAATGAAAAAAAAAGCCCTCAAAACAAAATGCAACCAATTATGAAACCAGATATATAAGTAATGTACATTTAACTCTTTTGCAAGTATGGTCCCACCATTGGAGTGTCCAACATTGAACACTGATGCAAAAATCAACTTTAGTCATGCTCATTTTATATGCTCTCACATGAGACATGCACTTACACTACAAATGTCATTAATCAGCAAGTTCAAAATACACTTACATGCTATTTTCTGCCCGATTCATACACAAAAACATTCTGCTTTGTCAGCCATGCTGGGCACTTGAGGCACAACACAAATTTTTATTTGTACTGTTGCTTTTTTAATTTCAAGTTATACACCTTGGAGACAGCATACAGTAGCCTAGTCAAAATTCAGCCATGCAAATGGTTGGGAGTGCCTTGTTACTGCTGCCTCTGTGAATACAATTTCCACAGGATCCCTCATATGATCTTCTGCCCTACATTTTAGCATGTGCCTGCTAAAAGAATTTAGTCTGGGTGAACCATTGGATATAGCCAGGGATTATTTGCAAAAGGGTGAAATGTGTATTGTAATGTAAGTGAAGTTTGTAGTATGTGAAACATTTCTCAAATATAATACAAATGCACATCAGAAAACTTCATACAGAATGTATTTAGCAGTTATGTGTCTTCTGTTAAAGTTTTATGGTTGTGTCTCAAGCCTTTCCTCACTCAAATGCTTTCAATGCATTTCTTACCCTTAATTATTTGGTGGTGGCCTTTTCAAAGAACACTCAGGTGTACTGTTTGTGAATCCTGTTTGCATAGGTAATGCGTATGATCTCACCAAATCCTTCTCTTGTCTTTGTCAGACTCCCTCTGCATGTGAATGTAAACCTGTTATGCAATGTGACATATTTCACACATGATCCTTTAACAGAAAAAAGTGTCAGGTGAAAATCTGAGAATCTGTACCTTGGTCTCATACACACTGCAAATGATTAACACCCAGAATCAGAAGAACAGCATGCGTTCTACAATAAAGAGGTTCATCATATGGTTTGCATTATGATGTACCTATTTAGCATATAAATGGTCACACTGTTATGTCGGAAAAGGGGATTCGAAGTGAAATAAGATTTTGTGAAGCTGAAAAAATGGGGAAAAAGAAGTGTGAAGGCGCATCCACAAGAAGATGGCAGCATATCTTGCACAATGGTTTTTCATCAAGAGAGAGATTAATAGCTTCTGTCACAGAAAATAAATATGCATCTGGGGGGGGCATAATTTTCAATTCTCTCCTCTGGCTAAATGATGCCAAAGTAATTTTATTAAATATATACATATAACATATATACATATAGTTACTTTTTTTTAGTTAAGTGCCCAAAATCCAAATTAAAATTGGCTGTTTACTGCAAATACTGAAGACTAAAGATGAAAGACAGATTACATGGTGAATGTGGTGGATGTGCTTAAAGTTGAGTGTCTCTGACTGACTTCAGTTTTGACCTCACCAGGAGCTTGCAGAAGCCCACCAGGCTGATGGGACTTAATTACTGCATGTAATTACTCAACCCAAAAAATCAAGACCATCTCCCCACGCACCCTCAAGTAAACATGTAGGAAACCTTAGCTCACCCTGAGAATCAAGAAATTCCAATCAAGAACAAGGGGCCACGTTTAATTAAAAGCTGATGAGAAAATATAGTTAATTTCAAGTGCAATTAATTATGGAGGCCTGTAATTGGAAACTCTAGCTGTGTTGTCTAATGAACCCAATTAAACCTCCTGACAGATGTTTTGACTCAAGTGTGTGTGTGCGTGTGTTTTTCATGTCTTTTTTTTTGTGTGTGCTGTAGTTCACATGAAACGGTTCGTTTAAGAAGGGGAGGAAAGGGGGTTAGGATGTTGGAAGGCATGTGCATTTTCTCCATGGTGGCATTCTCATTAAGAAGGTCATTATGTCCTCCGCATCTGAAGGTCATCAGCATCCCTCTGTGTTCATTTCTGCTCACGCTGGGTCCTCATCTTAGTGCCCGACCCGACCCCTTCTTCAGATTGAACTCCCACACACTCAGATTCCCATTTCAGCTGATGCCACTGAACTTCCTTCTCCTTTCAGTCTCCAGTTCTCCAACGACCTGTTTCGCTCAAACCTTTTTATACTCTGGGTCTTGACCAGAGAAGCCATAGGGAAGTCTTATTGAAGGCTTACTTCTTTTCACTGTCTACTGAAAAACATGGACCATAAAAAGTGCCTCTTTAACCTGTGATGTGTTTTGTATTTTTAAAACAAATTTAAATTCAAAAATCAAAAGGGTGCAGTTGACCAATCATAATCAAGGATGCTTTCTCTCTAGTCACTCATCCAATAAGGAGTGTTTTGATTGAGAATTATATGTCAGTTTAGAAAAGTTAATCAGTCATATTTCTCACTCATATTTCTGTCTTTTGTGGACCAGCTTGTCAATCAAATGCAATAACCCTTAAGCAGACCTTACATTTAAAAAAAATGAATGAATAAGGCACTGGAAATGTGGGTATGACTTTAGGAGTGAAACTCCTTTTCACTCATTATATTGAATCAGATTTTTTGTCAATGTTTGGTGAAGCTTGTCCAGTCTCTTAACAGTCTCTATGAAAGAATGTGCTTGTGGGTGGAGTGTGATTAGGTCCGGTGGTATTTGATTTTAAGATGTTTTGGAACATTGGCCAAGTTTCTTGTTGTGAAAAAACTTTGGAATTTGTGATTGGAAAGCCTTTTGCGTTCTTGCCTTGACTTAAAATTGTAGACAGGAGATGGGTTGGTTGCACAGCACTGGATTAGACAGCGCTAGGCTATAGAAACATGGGCATTTAATCAAAGAATAGAGTGAGATTGCACTTCAGTGGTCAGCCACACACACACACACATACATACACACAAAAGACAAAGAATTCAGTGTAGAGAAATGATTCACTCTTGGCAGATACCCCTCAGCTTCAGTCGGAAAGTGAAAGATTGATAGAGTGACCAGTATACTTGCTGAGGGTCTGCTTTTTTACTGTTTTTAATTTACAGACTAAGGATTGATCAAGGACTCGACGTATCCCAACAAGGAAAAATGACATCATGAGATTTAAAAAGCTGAAAGTGTGTGTGTGAGTGTACGTGTCATCTTTACTATAGAGCCCATGACCAGGCAGCCACTGCCACATCTCTCACTAACCCATTTTGTTTGTGTAGGTGTGAATGCAAGTGTCTGTGTGTCACGTGAGCCCTCTACAAATCTCATTATAGTTGGCAATCAATGAATTAATGAGAGGGGAAAATCTTTTCAGAAGCCACTCAGAAGATTTAATTACCCACTAAGCGCTACCTCACCACTGGCTATCTTTGGAAGAGCACGATCGTCCCTTGACCATGTTATCTTCCTCTTGTTTTCAATCAGCTTATGGAACAAACAAATGCCTTCCGGTCTCTGCACATTTCCTTACTTCTTTTCTCTCTCATATCAGCTGCCTTTGTATCGATGGCAGTCTGGTCCGAGACGAAAAGGCACCACGGAAGTGTTGCACAGGCTTTGCGCACCGGCCTATTCCCCCCTGCGAGAGAGGTGTCAGAGTAATTAGACAGCTAATGAGAGGACAGAGAACTGCCTGCGTTCAGCACATCATCCATTCAAGTGTCTAAAAGGAATTAATTAGCCATATGCTTGCTAATGTGAATGCCGTCCATTCTCTGATGGATGGCCGATCACTGGTGTTTCCTCACACCAGTTCCGCACCTGTCCTGGCATCACCTCCTATCTCTCATACTGCATCTTGTATTTAGGGGCAAATTCGAGTCATTCTGAGCCATACTGCCTTGATGACCCCACCGTTCTATTGATTTTTAAGAATGGATCTTTGTTTCCTTAAAGAACCATTTTTGAAGAGATCTGTAAGTGAAGGACCTTACAGAACCATAAAGTAAAGATTCTCTTGCAAGCTGAGGGCCTTTGCTTCCTAGAACCTTTGTATTATTTTAAAGTTTTATAAATGTTAAACAGGTTTTTCACACTTGCATATCCCAAAATGTAGGGAACCAAAAGTGATTCTTCTGTGGTATTGCATGAGGATCCTTTTTGGACATCAGAGTGTTGTAAACCTGATGTAAGCAGTGAATCTAGTCTACCTGGACAGTTACTAACTAATGTTTCCAAGACTCCCAATCTCATGTAAAAATTTTGGTTATTCAATAATTCTTTCTGGTTATAATTGGATGTAACTTGACAATCAGTTCATCCATTCGTTGACACTATGAACGGGTGACTAATCAGGGTAAGTGCCCAATTTAAGTAGTGAAATATGATGACAGCAAAATCAATTACAGTTATGTTAAACACAACCACATAACTGCATAATACATAACAGACAAAACTGTGCATACTGTGAAATGCAAGCTGTGTAAGACTACAGTGAAGTACACCCCAAACAGTAAATGACAGACAAAATGACCTCAAAATGAGGCTACTAGTTTCAAACTGCTTCAAAAATCATTGATGCCAAAAACATTCTCTTTGTAATTTAACTGTAGCAAATAATCACTGGTAAAAATCCGACCAATATTTTATTTGTTCATTTTCTCAGGCTCATGTTAGGGGTTGCAGAGCTAGAGTAAACTACTCCCTGCACCCTGTGTAGTCTTTGTACAGAGTACACGTCTGTCCTGAGACTTATGGCCAAAAACAATTGGCTAAGAACCATGGTGACACATGGCTTTCCAAATGCATTTAAGCTATTAGTTGATTGCTCTAGCCACTAGTCAGCACTAGGACAGTTTATTTAAAGAGTAAATTTAGTGTAATAATCATGTAGTCCATATCTCATATGATCTCTTTCTTTGATTTGGAGCATGTTTCTTTCTGAGGAAACCAAAGGATAAATGTTTTTTCATCCTGGGCATTCCTGTTGGGAGAGAGTATGGGGCTGGAATACAGGATTGCTGGCACAGTGTGGTAATGGCTCTCATTCTCTCTCTGGACTGCAGGAGCAGTTTGTTTCGATGTTCCACTTGCTAATTGGCGCGTGCCACTCTGCTACATACCTTGCCAAGACAGGGAGCAGAAAACAGAATGCCTGGGTCCAACCTGCAGCTTAAAGATGGCTGCTATGTCGCTCCAGCAGGTCACTGCATGTCTCCACAGCACCGGTGCGGCTGCTCTGTGCCAGGAGAAGCCTCATTAAAAAGCCACCTAGCTTAGCTAGCTTAGTTTTCTCTCACCTAGCCTTTTTTTGAAGCCCTTTCAGAGAGCCTAGATATCAGCAGAGGAAAAGCCAAGAGTCTGGGCTGTGGTCTGGTCAGTTAAGCTAGGGGCCACTGTCATAAGCCATTTTTCTGGACTCTCCCCAGGCATTCTGCATAGTACAGATACCACAGGCTGGCCTGAAAGAAATGATAACCTGGGTATGTTATGTTCAGAAGACATGGGGTAAGGATGGCCTGACGAGTCATTTTCTATGAACAGAGGGTGGGGAGATGGGGTGATTGGCCAAGGGACCTTATAGAGGGGTGAAATTTTTAAGGTTTGGAATGAGACATCCACCCCCCAACATCGTTTGATGTGGCTGTCCCAGCCAATGTGCCTTAATGTGCACTCAACTTTTGCCTGTTGACAGAGCCACAAATCAATGAGAGAGAGAATTAATTTTTGAGAGAAAGAGAAGGAAAGGGAGAGAGAGCAGGAAGTAGTGAAGGAGAGAGAGAGTGAAGGCATGTGTTACCCAAGCTTGACAAATCCTGCCATCTGTCGCAAAGTGCTCTGCCATAGTCAGCCCCAGTTGTGTGGAGCGACCCGATCGTTTGCATTTATATTGTCTCGCAAGACGGCCTTGACTTTTTCCTCTCTGTCCCTTATTTACTTTCTCAAGAAAAAGAAAGCGGCACAGAAATCCTTGCTCAGTGGCGGGAGTGCTGAAATCTGGTGGAATGCAATCAGCAAAATGCACTGAACAATTTCCCAAATAGCTATTGATTCAGTAATCCAAGGCAGAGTACTTCCAGCCTCTATGGCAGCCTCTATCAAAGGCCTCATAATGTTTTGGACCAGATTTTCTAGGCGCATGTGAATTGGGAGAATTAAAGCAGGGTGTAGCTATCTAATATGACTGTAATTATTGGACGAGTGCGCACTGAAGAGTGGAGCTGTGCTTTTCCATTTATCACCACTAGTTTGATCTGCAGTCTGTCAGCTCAGCGTTAGGCCCATTTAAACTGCCAATTTGAGGCTAATGCTGACGCCAAGGCAAGCACATCTCTGCACAGTCCTAGGGATCATTGATTTTACAGCATCTAAAGAAGGGCGAGTGGATATCATAGTATGTACTTGATGAGGCGAATTACGCAAATTCTTTGTTTTTCTTGGGAAGTGAATAGGAACTGTGGGAAGGTTCCCCTTCAGTAAACAACACAGCCGACCAATCAGTCTCAGCTCAGTGAAGCATCTTTCATTCGGATTCATTATTAATGACACCATGTTACTACTAGCCACTGTCTGCCTTCTGCACATTAATGGAGGACTAAAGGTTCTCCTATGCGTGTGCTGCACTAGCTGGATTCTGCCTACATTTACAGCCATTATTTATGAAGTTACATGGTGTTTCATCTTTACGATGCAAAAAGGAAGGAGCTGAGCAGTTGGGGGCATGTTATGAGACTATAGATTAAAATTTACAATGCTGATTTTTATAAAAAAAAATACCCATATTGTTTAATGGAAAAAATTGTTGAAAGTTTCTTTTCATCAGTGCCTGTAGATTATAAACATTTTTACCAGTGTTAAATGAACTGTTTAAGCAGGTATGCATATTGCAACCATTGTGCCTTGAAACTAAACACTTCAAACGTTTTTTCCCCCATGAAACCCTCAGCCGAAGGCATGTACTATTTTCACTGCCTTTTTGTTCCCTGAGCTCTTTTATCCTAAAAAAAAACACAGAACATACTCGTTTGTGTGCCCTGTCACATGCAAATCGAGATTGATTTGAGTATTTCACAATTATAGCAGCTCTTCCGTTGCTTTTCCCCAAATGCTATGGTACCAGAATAAATCATTTAGACCCTCCTTTTCCTTTGTCAAGACAAGATATTTGCTGCAGAGCAAAACAAATACATTCTCTCTTTGCTGTGAAACTGAGTGGAGCGGAAAACTAATTTTGCCTCAGAATTGTCACTACAGGTTGTCAAGAGGGTGCAGTAGAGGAAAGTGCCCATGTAACTTAGAGCCAAATGTGAGCTGATGATGAAAATCAGAATGATGAAATGTGAGCAGGGGGAAGGAAAGCACAAGGACATTGTTGTTTCGACAAGGACATTGTTGTTGAAACTTTGTTTCGTTTCACTGTGTACTGTGAACTGTATATGGTTGAAATGACAATAAAAGCCTACTTGACTTGATATGTTGATTCAGATACGAGCCGGAAGATCACACCCTTAGATGTTCATCTAGAACGTCTTCAAATTTCACACTTTATAATGGCCTTGCCCTGTTATTTATACAGAGAGCTAAGAAGTGCCAACAGAGCCCAATAAGAAAGGTTTTTTCTTTGCTTGTGTTTGTTGCTGACCAAAGGTTTCTGGGATGGGCTTTTGCCCGGCTAAGCTGGTTGTGTCTATTCTCTTTCTGGTGATCCATCATGGTGGGCCCCTCCTCCTCAGTCTCTGGCTGTTCTGCTGTTCGTCCCAAAGGTTGCTCCTTTTGTTGACCTTGTGAAATATCGGCATGGCTTCTGGTTGCGCGCACACATTCATCCATGCCTGTGTTCTCTTCCTGCTGACTTGATCGTTTCCTTGTCTCTGCTGCTTCGGGGAGGGGTTATTAGTAAGGTAATTGGTATAAGAAGAATAGAGCTACCCCAGGGGCTTTGGCTCTTCTGTCTGCTGGTAGTTACAACACTTTTTTTGCCCTAGAGGGTTGGGGCTTGTGGGGGTTTACAGCTCTTTTGGCTTCTCGCCAGTGCTCTGTCAGCATGTAAACTATTAACCATTAAACTTTTTTTTCACCTTAAAGTTTGTGAAATTCACTCCTTGTTTGGCCTGTTACTCCAAAACTATTTTATTATATTATAATTAAGCAGAACTTGAATAAATTGATAGATTAGATTAGATTTTTTTTACTATTAGCACATTGTTTGAAAGCATCAGCTGTCCTGGTCTGTGTGAAAATTGTATAAGTGGACCCTTAAAAATGGCCCAGGTTTACCTGTAATAAGCTCTTGTTACTTTAAAAGTACATGAGTATTTTTATTTTTTCTGACAAATAAACATTTAGGTGGTGTGGTAGCACAGATGAACTACACACACGCAGTGCAAAAACATGATGACATGCAGAAGGCAAAAGCATTTTTATGGTGAATGTAATCCATGGCGTAGTATTTTTTTGTATTCAAGTACTTCATCGGCTTTTGCACACCTGTATCATTACTGTGTACCATAAAGCTGCAATGGAACTGCATTTTGATCTAATGTATGTATAAATGAGTTCAGTCATTGCACAGGATGCACACCTATTTAAACCAAAAGTGGTGCTAACGAGGCTAACGGAGAATGAAAGGTAATTATGCTAATAATGATGTCATGGTAAATCTCAGCTAAAGTCTTCACTCCTTGTTGTGTGGTTGAACTATAACTTTTAACAATTACGTCGTTTTTACAGTTGATGCTGACCCCATAGATGTGTTTTTCTTTTGCAGCCATGCACCTGTTTGGGTTGAACTGGCACTTACAGCCCATGCAGAGGCAGATGTACCAGCTGGCAGAGGACAACACCAGTGGCCTGTCCTTGCCTACAGACTTGGGCCTGCCGCCTCTAGGCAACACTGGCCTGGAGCTTCCAGATCGGAGGGGCAAAGACGATGGTAAGCGTAACTGTTATGCACTATTAATAAATAATGAAATAGAATGGAATCTTAAATTAAAAAACTGTTGCCACACATCACACTCCCTCACTTTGCCAATGATGAGATAAAATAAACTCAACATCTTCAACACTGTAAGTGCTCATTTTGATTTTTCTTAACTGATTCAATCAGTATTGCCACTAAGTGCCTTTCAGTGTTGCAGAAATTCAGGGTAGTCTTTAAACTTAGCTGCTTGTACTATGGTTCATATAATCCATTTGACTGACTGGTGCAAAGCATCATACTTGAGAAGTCGCACAAAAAAAACAGCAAAGATAAACCATATTCCATTCTATTCCATTCAATTGCTTACATTCAGTTGCTACCTCCACAAAGACCTGATTCTCAAAACCAAGAAAAAACTGATCTTCATTATAAACCATTCATACCAAAAAATGCACCATTTTCTGATGATTTTATTTCTTGATCATATTGGTAATATGTTTCATTAACATCACATCAGGCTGTAAGTGTTGAAATCTTGTTATACTTACTTGTTTAATCAGTTGGTCTTAAACCACTCATTAGTTAGAGAAGTTGTCTGCTTAGTTGGAATGGAAATCTGCCGCCATACCAGCCTGGCAGATTGGTGAGTAAATTAAGGGCAACACTTTTTAAATTGAGATTTCTTTTATAAGAACTTCTTTTGTTAAATTAATATTTTTCTGGTTCTAATCTAACTAATCTTTTACTCTTTCAGTTTTGTTTCATTCTTAGATTAACCACTGATTTTAGGTGAATCATTATTTATTTGGTGTCACTTATTGCTTAAGGACTTTGCTTTTTTCTGTAAAGTCATGGTTTGGAACAGTGTGTATTCAAAACCTTGCAAAGACTGAAAAGTACTACTTAACCTCCCACCCAAAACTTTCTTCACAGGCCTTTGAACTGTCCTTCAGTGGGCCCAAATCCGGTCACACGTTCCAAAACTGATCCCCCCCCCCCCCCCTTTCTTTTTTGGCCTGGTTTCCCACTGACGCTGCTCATCACTGGCCAATGTTATAACGTCTTAGTTCTGATTTTTCAAAGACTTAACCAGATCCAGGATTATTTGTCATCCAGCTCCATGCTGCGACCAGTCTTGGCGGCTTGCTGGGAGATCTGCATTGTAATCCAATGAAAGTTGCTGGGGAAGTGGAAGGGCATTATTTGTTCCTGGAGGAAGGGATGCTACAGCTTTAGGGAGTGGGTATCCAGGGGCTCGAGGAGGATTAGAACTTGTGTTCCATCCAAAGAAGGCATGCCTTCCTTTCATCTCCCAAACTAGTCTGGAGTTTTCTTGGCAGCGTACGTTATCCCCCCATGGTAGTTGCGATGAGCTGTTCAGTAGGGAAAGTTTGCTCTCCCCAGCTCTCGAAACAAAACAGAGTTCAGATTTAGCTGTTTGATTTGCTATCGGGCCTTTGAAGAAAGGTGGGAGATCGCAGCTATTACCATATAGATGAGTCACAGAGTCATCCTTTTTCATTTAGCAGACAGCAGAGAGAGAGCGACACCGACCCAACCACTGCCAGCCTGTCCCTGTCTGAGTGACAGCTGTTGCTGAAGGGAAATCAATAGACTGGGGTTTTTAATTCTGCCTCACAGAGCACAGTTGTCACTAGAAACACAGCCAATAGGTCCAGTGTCATCCCAGTGCTATGCATACTTACTTACTTCCTGATGAAATGCTCATCCGATTCAACCTCAGTGTCCGTACGAGGTGTAACTGTTTACTGCATCCAGGTCCCTGTTGTTCAAATAATGGGATTCTTTGCAGAAAGACTGAGAAATGTCACCACACTAAAAGATTACATGGGCAGTACAAGGTAGGCAAGTGAAAACTGGACGTTTTGTCACTACTGTACTTTTGAGACCATCTAGCTTAAAATAAATGTTTGAGCCGTACAGAGAAATATCATTCGACATGTAATTGGGGCTGATGTGTTGACGCATTATCCAAGGCGATAAATTGGAAGGCAGGAGAGCGTGCCTTGTCTCTCCAGATCTAACACATTGCAAATGATGGACTTTTTGAGGGACCGCCATCTGCTGTGGTGTGTGGAGCCGCCCATGTTGCTGACTGCCTCAAAGTCCTCGGGGCTCTGTTTGCAAGGATGTCTGTTTTCGTCGCCATCACCGCGGAAATTGGCCCGTGTACACGGGCGAGCAGATGTTGCCATTTCCATGGGGTCCGATGAAGAAGGGTGTGCTGCGGCTCAAGCAGGCTTTCTACCTGTACATAATGGGTTGTTCGTTGTGAATGACTCTGGCCTTACACTTTATTAGCTGAGCACAGCTTTATGGTCAGTTGGATGATATTTTTTGCATGTGACCAGCATGATTGAAAGTCCAGCAGGAGTTTGTCCACTGCTGTACCTCAGGGCTGAAGAATATAGGATAGTATATTCTATTGTAATTCTGTTATAGTGTATCCTGCAATTGGGCTATTCATGCTCTGACCATGAAAATGTTTTTTTGTCACACAATTACAATGTTTGGCAGGCTTTACAGAACATGGTGGGAAAAGTATTGAATATAACAGGGAAATGTTTCAGAAAGTTGTGTAGAAAACTTGAGGGACCCCTGACCAAATTACATGTTTTGTTGATTTTCTAAGTGGGAAAAGTGCACATCCTCTATGAAGAACACTCTTTGCTTGCTGAATTTAACTTATTTTTAAAAAGAATGCGCCCTTTGCATGGTGATGAAGCCTTATATTTGTTATATTATTTATCCCAATGCATGAAAATGACACTACTACTAATAATAATTTATTTAATAATCATTTATTTACATAGCACCTTTCTCAAACCCAAGGTTACAGAAACACAACATATAATTGGTTAATAACAAACAAAGAACACGAACAATTAATCTTTCAATCAAGTAAAAAGATTAAAGAAAAAAAGATGTAGGAGCTGGATGTAGAGGAGTAGTACTGAGAGAAAATAGAGCTTTTTAAATGTGTTTTGAAAGATGAGAGAGAAGAGATGCTGCAAAAATTGAGGGGGGGAGAATTGTTTGGGGGCAAGAACATGGATGATCTGCTTCCTGTCAAAGAACAGTGAAATTTGGGCACAATGAACAGACCAGTGTCAGAGAAGCGTAAGGAGTGAAGTATAAAAGTGAATATTTCAGAGAGATATAGAGGAGCAAAACTATGGAGGATGTAGCTTGTACTGAGTACAATAGGGTTACTATGTAACCAGTGATCTTTATAAAAAAAATGGTAGTGATATGTTCAGATATCTTCGTGATGAACTTGTCAATTAAATAGAATTAGGGAAAAGTCACATTTAAGATTATTCCCTTTAGAGGATGTTACTTTATGTTCACTTCAGCTAATCAGCCAATCCTAATTTGGCTAGGGGTGTAATTTGCATACAGCACTGTTAGAGTGGTTGGGGGTATTTGTTTGTTTGTTCCAAACCTCGGTTGGCCACAGTTAAAGAGTTAATTAGTGTGACTCAGTTACACACAACATTATTTTGAGCAGAATTATTTACAGTTGTTGGATCACATGGGTCCCTTGGTTCTCCAAAACACCCTCAGGGACCATCAGTGATTAGTCAAGATTTAAAGAGCACCTAGTAATCTACTGAATATTACAAGGGCACATTTTGAAGCCTGTAAGATTTCAGTATTGCATATGATAATATTATGTTGACAATTACCAGAAGATATATTGGTCAACCCTCTTTCTTAATAACTTAAATTAATTCATATTTTTTTCTTTGCTTTGCAATACAGGCAAACTGGACGGCTTGTTTCCAGATGACAGCTTCATAGACATGGGCGAGATAGACGTGGGTCGCAAAGTTTCACAGCCGATCCCACCTGGAATCTTCTGGAGGTCGCAGGTCTTCATTGACCACCCAATGTACCTCAAGTTTAATGTGTCCCTTAGTAAAGATGCCTTGGTGGGGATCTATGGAAGGAGAGGACTTCCTCCCTCACACACACAGGTGGGCTTTTAAAGCAAACAGAAGGCATTGGCTGTGTCTATTCGCAGGTCTTAACATTACCAGGTGATATCAAACAGCTACTATTACAGAAAAAAAACACCATATTCAGCCAGTTGTGGAGGTCAGTTAGTGTTGATTTTCTTACTGACTGCCTTTAATCAGATCTGTACTGGATAATTACAGCACCTTCACATGTAAAACTGCAGCTTGGACTTGGGCTTAAGACTAATTTTACGCTAAAGCTATTGATTGTGTAAATGTTTGAGATACTTGACGTTTTGTCCATGCAAATCAATGGTTATTCATTTGTCAACATTTCTATTTTTATATATGGACAAAAAATATGACATATGGCTTTACCTGTAGTGTACGTTGGTGTTCACTGGATTTCATTTTATTTCGCGGTGCAGACTATTAGCCGCACACAAAGACTCAATGTAAAGGCTCTCATACAAACAGACACCTAATTTTTGTATTGAACGTCGAGCTTCTAAACCTCACTTTATTGATTTGTACCATAGGCGCAGTGTTATTATATTACTAGAAATTTCTCAGAGCCCTAGATCAATAAGTTTATTACAAGGTCAAATTGAAACCATATTTTGAAGATTATTATATTAACATTGTGTTTACGTGACTAATTGCTCATTTACTCACTCTAATTATTTGTTTTGTAACTGAAACATAAAGGTAGCATTTATTTTGACAGTTATTGTTCAAGAAATCTGGCCAGTTTTGCTTCTTTGATGATTTAATGGATTTTTAAAAGTTTACAGCATAAAAAAATAGGAAATAATAACTCTCTACCTTAGGTAACATGATGCCACCGATACTACCTCTGTCATTGCACTGTCTATCGGGAATGGACAGTCAAGGATTCAATTTTTTTGTGAAATTTCCCTGCAAGTGCTTTTCATCCTGCAAAGTTGATTAAAAAACGTTATCAGCCTCACAGCCTTTCATTTTTGGGCATATTCGCACCTTCAAAGTGAGGAGTAGACAGCAAACCCTCCACTGACCACTCGCCTCTCACAGGGAACTGTCATCCTTTCCCTGACAGGCCTCTGGTGGCTCCACTGTGTGTGGGTGTGTATGTAGGGAAGGAGGGGGGCTTATCAGCTCATTTGGCTCACATGTCATCCTAATGCCTGTCTACGGTCTCCCCTGTCTCTGCCCCATCTTCAGTTTGACTTTGTAGAGCTGCTGGATGGCCGGCGGCTTCTGGCTCAGGGGGTTCAGGGTCTCGAGGGACCACCGGCTCTGACCCAGCCACGGAGTCTCATGCCCCTCAGCAGCCATGACACCGGTTTCATCCAGTACATGGACTCAGGCATCTGGCACTTGGCAGTGTACAATGATGGGAAGGAAACCGAGCAGGTGTCCTTCCTAACCACAGCTATAGGTGAGTACTGTAGTCACATAAGCTCTGTGAAAGTGTGGTATATTTGGTGTACATACTGACCGGTCTACTGACAGAATGTTTGTAAACAGAAGGGTTGGCTGTATTGCCTAGTGGTTAACCCACATTCAGTCAGTAGTGGAGGTAACTCATTTAAAGATTCACCCAAAATATTGTCAAGTTTGGTAAAATCTTTTGTGTATGGCTGTAATTTCAAATCTACCCACTTACATAACAGAATAGTTTTTAAGTTTTTCCTAATTCTTGACACCAGGTGAAGTCTGACAAAGTTTCTTTCTGCTCAGAACAGCTCACTTGCCTACAAACTCTCATTTATTCTCAGAAATAGAAGTGACAGAGATAATGTGGAGCAAGCTAGCAGTCTGACATGCTGACTAATGACAAGCTAGCATTAAACCTGAAAAACAAATGTTTGTTTTCTTCCAGATAAGCATAGTTTCAAGAATGTGTCATTTATTCAAATGGTTTTTTAAATTTTATTACTAGATTAACATTTTCACATGTTTTTTGCATCCAACTTTTGTATATCTCTCAGAATTAGTACAAAATCATGTTGCGCCACGGCACTACTGGTGTAACCCACCATGGCCTAGTGGTTTGGGACCTGCCCCTGCGATCTGTGGGTTGCAGGTTCAAGTCTCAGCCTAGGCACCACTAAAGTACACTTGAGCAACACTGCTCCACAGGTGCTGTTCATAGCAGAAACTTTGATTTGACAACTATCAACAGCGCCCAGGGAGCAGTGTAGCAGTTTGGTACCTACCTCAATGGCCCCTTGTGGTGCCCAGGCTGGGACTTGGACCTGCGACCTTCAGGTCCCAAGGGCAATGTCCTAACCACTAGGCCACCCCTACTTCAACTGAAATACTGTGTTGATGTAATATATATTATTTATGGGAAAATTATGTGCACATTTGAATCAGGTCTACATAATTGAGAAACGTGTATAAGGCGGATCTAGATCTAGATCAGCAGCACACAGTAATTGGCTTGTGAATAATGGAGTGAAAGGTATTTCCATTTTTTATGTCAATGTGGTCCATTGTGTTATGTGAAGCAAAAATATAATGCATTCCTTGTTAGCTTGTTTTGACTGAACCATTCTTTTAATGAGTAGCTAGTGGGAAAACAGTGCTAATCATATAGCATCACAAGTATTCAGCTCTGCTTCAATGTGAAACTGTGCATTTAATGATTAAGACTAGGAAAAACAATCAAGTGGTTCTAGTTGCACATTATGCGACTGCATGGTACTTTGAACAATCATAGATTTTATTAGATAGCATTTCCTGCGAGTGATTTGACCATTCACAGATGTTCATACTGCCTGATTAACCACTCGTGTGTTGTGCAGAATGCCCCGTGGCTGTATACTGGAGTGCTTATTATTAATTATGGTTAGTAACAGCAACCGTGCACAAACACAAAGTAATCATTTCATTTTGGTTCACTCTTGTACTCCTCAAGGCTAGCCATCTACTTTGTGTAGTCCATCTTTGTAGGAGATTCAATGACAAGACGTTACAATTTAAGGCTCTTCAATTTGATGTTGCTAAGAACCATTATCTGAGACACTTGTCTGATATCCATGAAAACATCTTCCTCCATCTCTTGATTCCTTGCTAGCGAAGAAACTTCCAAAGTCAAAGTCTACACAAGGGGAGCTTAATTTCTCCCCCCAGCCCAGAAAATGACAAAATTTTGTGACGCGCCCTGGTACTTATCATCTGGTGCCGCACACGACCTGCTGCTCTTCACCACTGATCAGTACAGTTTCAAGCAGCCTGGGCCTCTACACAGCAATCAAGATAGATTTGAATAAGAAAGATGAAGGGAGCGGCTAAAGCTCTACAACATTCTGCTATTCCTCCGCTGATAGATCCTAATGCTCTCTTTTGTGTTCAAGGGGCTTCACTGCGGCCTGTTTTCCATTTTTGGGGCAAGCCATTTGCATACAACACCGGCTTGCAGGATTCAAAGCATTCTGATTGCGAAACCCCCTCTCATGCCCCCTGCCTGGGCAATTATTGGTCATTATTACTACCAGTTTGCATTTACTTCTCACTGATGAAAGAAAAAGCTCTTTTTTTACAAACTGTCTACTCCTCTCGGCACCGTCACACGCTGCAGTGGTTCCACAGCCCAGCTGCCGACATCTGGCCACCCCCTCTAAAGGAGAACATTTGTTCGTTTTGTCCTCTCTCTTATGCTTGCTAAAAGCGTCTTTGATTAGCAGAAATGCGTCGAGCTGATGGCAAGGAAGAGGACGGTTGGGGGTAGGGGGCGTGAGTCGACTCGAGGTGTCAGCTTTCACGGAGGTGGCAGCTGGGAGCTGTTCTCACATGCTCTTTAATTAAAAGCTCCTGGGCCATGGTCCATCTGTGACAGACAGACAGAAAAGGACGGGTCTGGGGGAGGGCCACAGAAGCCCATGGATCGATGGAAGCGTATCCTCAGTACAACTGGTGCGGCAGCCTTGGCCCATCAGGAGACACACAGACACTGTGCCTCCAGCACCAAGGGGAGAATCTAACACCTGATACTGTAGAGATGGGAGGATACAGAAACCATGTTTTTTTATTTTGTCTTGCGAATATTACTGCTTTTATGTTAAGGGAGAAAATGGTCAATTATACCTTGGATGTATTCATTTTTAAAAGAAAAAAAAATTAAACAGGTAATTTTTTCTAACATTTATACATGTACAGCAATGTGCTTCACCTTATATTGTTTTAATATTCTTTTGACCCAATTGATATGCAACTTAAACTACCAGAAGAACCTTTCACAACTGCTAGAGGTTAAATTAAATTAAACTAAGTTAAAGGCTTTATCGTGGCGGTTTCTCTTTTTGTCTGTACCATTGATTCTTTCCTGGTTCACTGGCAATTAGCATTAATATTAATAACTATTTAGACAAACTATCCTATAGCCTGTATCCTATAGCCTGTATCCTATAACAGACAGTGACCTCTGCGTTTAGCCAGTCCATATGTGGCACAGCAGGCAGCTATCAACAGCATCTAGGGAGCAATGTAGCAGGACAAGACCTTGCTCAAAGGTTCCTCAGTGGTACCTGAGCTGGGACTTAAACTTACGACCCTCTGATCACAAGGCCATAACCACCAGGTCACCGCCGCCTACATATTTTATTAAATGACATTGGAACTACATTATTTTGACAAAGCAAGTTGGAGCATTACTTCAGTTGACGAAGGACATGATTTTTAAACCTCTCTTGTGCTGTACTTGAGAGTTGACATTAAGTTAGATGTGAGTGGAGGACTGTGGGTGTGAGGTGTCCTTTTTATGTCCGTGCCTGTTGCTTCTAGGTATGCTGGGCATGAGCAAAAATGGTCCCACATGTCTGCTATTCTAACTGCAATTTAGGAGGGTGTAGAAGGACTTGGAAAAGGTTTAGAGCAGGCAATGTGTGTAGTCGAGGACGCCGGATCGATTTGAAGGGCGAGTTCGTCCTGCTTCTCTCTCTTTGAGAGGGAGAGTATAAGAGGAAGAGAGAGAACTCGGGATAAGGTAGGGAGAGAGTTAGAGGGTGACATAGAGGAGGAAAGAGGAGGTGTGATGAAGTGAGAAAAGATGGAGAAGAGAGAGAAGCTGTGGAGGGGAGAGAGAGAGAGAGAGACAGTGGAACATCGAGAAGTACTGAAGTGGGTCAGCTGAACGATGTCCTTCAGAAGGAATCAAGCTGTGCCAGTTTTTAGCATACAGGCCTTAGATGATCCTCGAGCACTCAGGGATTAAAAGGTTTTATGTCGACTTTTACATTTATTCATTTAGCAGATGATTCTATCCAGAGTGACTTAGAAGTCAGGGAGGCAGTAGACAGTGTACTCTGATACTCTCATAGTACACTACAGGCCTGCACTCATAACCTAAATACAGGAGCTTTAGCAAGCCTGTTCAAGGTCAAGTGTAGCCTACGGACTGGACCAAAGAGCTTATTGCCTTATCAGAGGGGGTTTTAGATATTACTCAACTCTTCAGCAAGATCCTTATGGAATTACATAGTGAAGTAGTCCATGTGTATTGGAATGTGTGTTTATATATATATATATATATATATATATATATATATAATACATTACATTGGACTTATATTAGTTAACATTAGTGAACATTACTGAATTCTAAAAAACAGTTCACTCATCATATTCAGAAATAGATATGGATAGATCTGCATCTCCATTATCAGAATAAAGTCTAAAGGAAATATGCAAGAAATCCTTAAATGGGAAAGAATGCTGGAACATGAACAAGCTCATCTCTTCTGGTAATGGTTAATTTTGCTTATACTGGACGTATACAAATACATATACCAGACAGCTGCAAAGCATGTGAAGTAGAATCCTGCTAAACTTGCATACTGCAAGTAAACAAAACAAGGCAGCAGACCATGTTGTGCTCCCTCTGAAATACTTAAACCTCAGAATCACCCATAAATCTTGCCAAAGTCTTGCTCTATCAGACAAATAAAATAGCTATGTAAAGGTCTGGTGTTACTAAAGCTTTAACAGTTGTAGCTCAATAGACTCATCAGTGCTCCGCCCACAAATGTGTTCTTTTGTAGCAACTGTTGCAAGGTTGGACAAGATGTATAGAAGTCCTACTTAACCTCATACATCATATGTTTAGAATGTGTTATTTATTTCAAATTATATTTTATGCACTTGAATGTGTGTGTAATGTTTATGTAGTGTAATCAACCTAATGTTAGCATGGAACTAGCTTAGACAACAACATAGCACATAGGATGATTTTTGTTAGCTTTTCTCATTAGGTTGAATAAGATATTTGTCCACATTGTGTAAACTGTGTCTAACTTTGCACCAGTTCCTGTAAAAAGTCTTTTCTTTCCTCCATCCTTCCCACCTTTTGTTGGAGTTAAGTCTCATTTGTCTTTGCCGAACCCCCACTTTGAATTCTGTGTGTGCCTGTGAGGCCAAGGCCAAGACCATAATCTGTCCCCTGACCCAGGCTGTCCAAGTCCATTGGAGTGGTCAGTAACAAAACAAGTTCATGACTAGAAAACTGTGTGTGAAGGCCAGACATGTTATATGTTGTTCATGGGTTTGTGACCCAGTGCTTATTTGACGGCTCATTCCTCTTCGTGTCACTGGGGAGTGAGAGAGCCCAGCAGGAACATAAACTGTACTTCTGTTTTTTACGGAGTGAAACATGGAAAAAGATCTTGTTCTTGCCATCGTCACCCACCATCAGTCGTCGGAGATTATATCAGACATGAGGGTTTGGGGAGAAGATCAGGGCTGGAAAGTGTGCGCTGGTGTTAGATGAGTGGGTATGTGGAGTGTACATCACTCTTGATGACAGACAGACAGGCGTGCGGCCGGGAGTGTGTGCATGCTGTAGGGAGGGACTGAGGGGTGTTGGCAGATTGCAAGGCTACACTGAGTTGTTGGAATGCCACATGCATGTCCGCAAAGATCACCAAGTTTTCTCAACTTGAATACGGAAAGAGAGAGAAGAAAACTTCACGGCTTCAAATTCATCTTATCAACCTTTAAATGGTGGCAAAAGGGACCACTTTTTAAAGGCCCATATCCTCAGTTTTTATCCATTTACAGCGTTTACATTGGTCTATGTACCTTAAATGGTCATTATTCAGTGTTACTCAGCCATTCCCCACTTCTCTATTCCTGGAAATCAAACAGGCTGTTTGTTACTGTGCCTTATTTAAATGTAAATAACGTTTATTGTGATTGGTTGTCTAAATCAAAATGCAGCCTGGGCTGGAACACTCCTTATAGCTTCATCATGAATGGATGCTGTATGCGGAATAATTGGCAATGAAATAAACAGAATTCAAATGTAATTTCTGTTAGAATCAGGTGTATTAGGTTAGGGCTGGTGTTGAACTCCTGGAGTAGGACTGGAAGCACCTGATATAGACCAGTCATAGTTACGAATAAGCCTTCATGTGGGTATTTTCGTGAATTATAGTATTCATATAATGCAACAGTTTTTTGGTCAAAATAGTGTAATTGGCCATATCCGATTAATCCTCCAATAAATGCATAAATGCAAACCATATTTTGCAGCATTTTAAAACACCTAACTCCCAGTAGTCCAAGGCTTTGTGATAAGAGTAGGGCTTTGAAGTCAGAACCAGTGCTTGGAGGCAGCCACACCACACACCACCAAAATATTGATGGGCCTTGGACCCACCAAGGGGAATTGCCAACCCTGTAACCTCTTCGTCTCGCATTACTAAGCTAAAAGTGTGGCTGGAGAATGTAAAAAACGCACACTTTCAGCTCACTTTGAAATTCCCTTCTTTCTCTGTCCTCTTCACCAACCCCCCCCCCCCCTTCCCCCCCCACACTCGTTGTGTTGCATCCTTTGCAGTAATTCGCTCTCTTGAGGAAGGACAGGGCACGGTGAGGAGGTTCACATTTCTAGACCTTTTCTTCCACACAAAAGCGGCTTTGTCGGGACCAGTCCTGGCCCTATAGGAGCACCAGCAGCCCCAGGGCAGCCAGAGAGGGGAAATATTTTTCAGGACCATTTTGTGTTTAATTCACCGCCTCGTCCGATTTTGATTTTGACCAGCATGAATGGTCTGCGAAATGACTCTCCTTTGCACAATTGTGAACTCCACCATCTGATAGAATTTTAATGCTATGCAGAGCAGGTCCGGAATAACCTCCTGATCACAGGGGACGAGTAGAGACAGCAAGCACTTGATGCGTGAATGAGTTTGAGCGTGTGTCCGTGTGTGCGTGCTGCGAAGGTGAAGGGTATTTCTCCTTGGAAGCTGGTTCATGTGCTTTTCTCAGTTATTAGATTGGAAGTTGTAACCAGTTGTTGATTTGCTGTGTCTAAATGTGTCCCTGGATCTGTTACTACATTTTTTTTGGACAGTTGTAGATTAAACTAAATATTAAAGTGTTGGGTGGAACAAAGAAACATGTTACAGAAATATGATTACTCTTTTCTGTAGCAAAGTAGCTTAACACATCACAAGGAAAATTCTTTTAATCTCAGTTTCTCATTTAATAAGAACTCGTTTATTAAGTGTTTATTTTGTCACTCAGAACAATGTCACTTGCATATGGTGCATTTAAAACTAAAAATTTAATGGGGGTCTATTTACGTAATTTGCGCGTGTGCTAATTGCACCAGCTGACTCTGCGACTTTGCATATATGAGCAGTGCTGTGTAAGCACAAGGAGCACCATAAACTCCACAGGCAAACTGTCGGGACATGCAGTTCTAACATGATAGACTGATGGATTAAGAGCCCCATGCTGAAGAAGAGAGTGTCCTGACTGTATCTGAACAGATCAGACTAATTTTCTTTTCAGAAACAGCTCTGTAGGCGTTACATTGTATTTCTCTCACTTTACAGATATCAAAACTGCATTATGATGAATACCACTCTGTAGAAAGATTAAGATGTTTTCCATTAACATTCTTTTCAAAAACTCCTTATATCCAAAATTTGTACAAATGTATATATACCGACCAACCACAAACCATTGACAGGTAAAGTGAATAACATTTGTTTATTTTTTGTGGCACATGTCAAGGGTTGGAGTATATTAGGCAGCAAGTGAACAGTCAGGTAGCCCTACACAATATTAGGCAGGTGGTCTTAATGTTATGACTGGCTTGTATTCACAGCTTTTAATTTGTAATGGATTAGTTTCTTTGACTAACTGCACCAATGCGGGATAAATATTTTCTTAATATTCATTTCGATCTATATTTCTTAAACAGGTAGTGGCACAAACATTCATTTTTATCCATAACTCTAGAACAGAATGGAATCTTTATTGCCACACAACCAAGGAGAATATTTGTGGTCAGCACAGCTTTGTTACAATGGCATGGGCATGAATACACAATATCCAACATACCAGTCCAGAATATGCTTCCTGTATGTGGTGCATATTATAAGTTAAAAAATATTCTTATTCAGAAACAGAACACTAACCATGTCTCTACCTACTGAATATGAATGTTATCATTAGATCAGCAAGAAAAATGATATTTTGAGTGTAAGTTGCACCTGATTGACATCCACAACTATACTTAACTAAAAAAACTGTAAAGGTGATGTTTTAAGAGTTTGAGTTTTATCAGGACTATGAGAGCTGCAACATGTTTCATTTTCAGTTAGAGAAGGAAGGCTGGACGTTGCAGCAGAAAAAAGATACATGTATTTATATCTATTTATGTGTGTGTGTGTGTGTGTGTGTGTGTGTATATATATTTATATATATATTTATACACATATAAAAAAGAAACACTGTTGATATATGTTGTGAGCTCCTCTGACCGACACTCCCCTGACCATCACATTTTTCTGTTTATTTTATTTTAGACTCAATTGATGACTGTCCCAGTAACTGTTTTGGTAATGGAGACTGCATTGCTGGAACCTGCCACTGCTTCCTGGGCTTCAGAGGACCAGACTGCGGCAGAGGTAAAAGCTCCCTCTCTCTTTTTATTGCCTTCTATCTCTTTCTGTCTTTCTCTGTCAATTTTATATCCTGTTCATCTATTATTTTCTTTGGCCATTTGCTGGTATGTCACTCTGTCTCTGTTTATTTGAGTATTTGCTTGTCACTCACCCACACAAATCATTAAAATATCAGTCCAAGACACAAGCTACAACCAGGAACTTTCCAAACACTGAAAGAGATGGCATGATACGACGTTCTGAATTGAGGTCTGATTGAATGTGTGAACTTCATGTTTTCATTGTGGTAAACAACAGATTCAGATCTACAGTGGAGCATTGTTTTAAAGAAAATTGGTATAAACTTCAGTAACTAGAATAAAATGATAGTGGGAACCTCTGATTGGGCTTAAGATAATAAGCTGTAAGTATGAAATTATCAATAATACATTTTGTTTTGAAGTGCTGCAGACACCATAGTCACGACTCTCTCTGCAAATGCCAGAATCCTTGGACAAGCATTGTTTTGTAGCCATGCTTGACAGACCCCATTCAAACAAAAGTGTGTGTGTGTGTGTGTGTGTGTGTGTGTGTGTGTGTGTGTGTGTGTGTGTGTGTGTGTGTGTGTGTGTG
>JBBPDA010000001.1:28724390-28740682 GCA_037974385.1 Arnoldichthys spilopterus | reverse complement strand
TGTGTGTGTGTGTGTGTGTGTGTGTGTGTGTGTGTGTGTGTGTGTGTGTGTGTGTGTGTGTGTGTGTGTGTTTGCTCTTCCATAGCTTCATGCCCAGTGCTTTGCAGCGGGAATGGTCAATATCTGAAAGGCCGCTGCATGTGTCACAGTGGATGGAAAGGGTCCGAATGTGACGTTCCTACTAACCAGTGCATTGATGTGACCTGTAGTGGACACGGAACATGCATCGTGGGAACCTGCATATGCAACCCTGGCTATAAGGGAGAAAACTGCGAAGAAGGTAACTCCGTTCTCAAAATAATGTGGTTTGATCTGCTTTTAAAGAAAGACCCCTCTGGACATTGTTTTTTTGGGTTTTGCAAGGTCACTAATACATACCTTTCCCCTAATAAAAACCACTGTCAAAGGCTCAAGGTCAGTTTTCTAGCAAAGAGCAAAGGGATTTCAGTAGAAAACCACTATTGAAAGGCAGCTGCAAAATGTATACACACATGTCTGTAACAACCAATCATTCTACTGTCACTGGTCTGCCAGCTTTCAGCCAAATCTTCCCCCCTTGCATTTGCACACACAGCATGGGGCCTGCTGGATTGCAACAGCTTGCCTAGCGATGTACTGTGGTTAGGCAAAGAGTTCATGTTTCTGGTTTTTCACTACACAAAAATCCAACATTTGCATAGTGCCAAACTCAAGAGATGAGCCATAATTTAGATGTATTACTGTGAAAACACCATTTCATCCTCTGTGCTTATGGGGCTTTTCAGGGGTGGTCCGCACCCTGTTCCTGAATATTTCAGAACCCTCATATTTAGGACTCAAGCCCAAAAGTATCTGATTTTTCTCTGTTAAGCTGGTGAAGCTCCTCACTTCTCAGTACATTATGAATGTTTTGGAGCGGTTCATAGTAATTCATTTATCCACACAAATTAATCCCTTTTGTTGTCTGAAACCCAGTAAAACCCAGTTTTACAAATGTCATTTTATACCAGGGCTGTCCACCCATGCTCTCATGAAGAGTTTAGTAGTAACTAGGGGTGGGTGATATGAGCTCAAAAATATATCACAATACTATTCTACATACTAAAATGATATATCACAGTACATTAAAATAAATAAATCATATAATTTCCTAATAATAATAATATTATTATTTTCTAATATATAACTAATATTAATAGCACTGAACTATAAAGCAATAATAAAAAAGGAAACTTATTCTTTTTCTTGAAGTTGTTACAGTACATAGCAAGTTTTATACCACTTTAATTCCCATCCTTAATTCCAGCACTAATGTAACCTAATCATTGGATAGAAGCAGGTGAAAAGTAGAGGCAGGTCTGTTAAGTCAGGGCTGGAAATAAGCTGTTGGTGGGTAGATCTCCAGCAGGATTGGGCAGCCCTGCTTTAATCTGTTAATAGCATCCCAGAGGGCCCAGCAGAGGGCCCTGGGCCAAGGCGCCAAGAGATAAGATTGAACTCGCCATTGTGTTTGGCAGCTCTTGAAGGCGCTCATTTCAAGATGAAAAATAGAGCAGCTGATTTTGATAAATGAGGGTTCTGACACCTCTGATTCCCCTCCTCTCCCCCCCAATATTCTATTTTGGGTCACACTGCAGACAGGCGGAGAGAGAGAATGGGGCCGCTTGCCCTTTAAGGCTTCTACCTTTCTTCCCTGCGACCTTCAGGCAGTGATGATTAATTGCCAGGAGAGCAGCTCTTGTCAGTTAACCTATGATCTCCGAGCCTTGTGCCCAAGCCATCTGCTAAGAGGCCACAGCTCCTGTTTGTCTATAGGCGAGGCCTTTATACACGTTTATGCTGTGGTAAAGAGAGACGGCCATGCCCCCTGCGTCTCCCTGTCTCCTCCACCCAGACGCACATTTTCCATCTGTGAGAGACAATTTGTTGTTGTTATTATTTTGTAATTGAGGACCTTTTTCTCGCGGCTCTTGTCCTCTCGTTAACCAAGGCAACATTCGCCAGCTTTCTCGAAGTCTCTGTTTTCATTAAACAACCATTAACCGTCATTAGCATTACCGTGGGACTGAACAGACTTTGCAGTTTTTTTCTCTTTTTGGCTTCTCGCCAGAGGTTGAGTGATGGAAGGATCAGCAGTCATAAGTCAGGCTAAGTTCTGAAGGGGGATATGGTCGAATAAAGAGCAGCGAGTGTGTGTGCGGGGGAGAGGAAGGCTGTTTTTTACCCGCCAGGCCTGGGTGTGTGGCAGCAGCCTTGTTTGCATTCTGTCCAGCTCTCTGGGTTTCTGGGTACGGCGGCGAGCGAGCGGGGGAGCACGTCCAGCGCCGCTTTTCAATTTAGCCCAGCATGCGCTGGCTGCGGCATCCCTCCCTGGCGCTGGGAGGAAATCTCATTACTAACAGTGAGGGAGGGAGAGAGAGAGACAGACCGACCGACAGAAAGCGAGAGACCTGACTGTGTGTTGCATGCCTGTAGGGTTGGCTGTTTAATTTGCCTGTTTATAAATCTCTTTTTGTCCAGCTTTAGGAAGTTTTGGCTGGAAATGCAAAGAGCGTCTGTTTTACGAGAGATTTCTAGATCCAGTCTTTTAGAGACCCTCAGTTTATTGGCATTACTTCATCAAGTACTGTATTCCCAAAAATGGCTTGCACAAGTAGCCCCAGGGTCCAATCACAAAACACATTAATTAACATTTTGTTGTGGTTGATATTACCAAAAACCAACAACTTTCTTTTATATTTTGCATTTTAAAACAAGGCAAGGAAATCTGTTAATGTTAGCTGCCTCCTATTTTGTAGTCCATGATTTCCTAACTTTGGTCCTGGAGGTCCAACGTTCAGCATAGTTTGGTGATTTCCCTCGCTAGACCTGACAATTAACAGGGAGGTGGAATAAGGTGTGTTTGACCAGGGATCTCACCAAATTGGGCACCAACTAACCAGGACCATAGCTGGGAAATCCTGCTATAGGCGGTATAGCAGGCATTATTTCAAGATGGTGCGGCCGAAGCCAGATGCCTTCCTGTTCGCTCCGACCAGACTGTGTGTTTACTGTGTTTTTTTTGTTTTGTTTTGGGTTTTTGTTTATAGTTCTGATTAATATTTAATTGAATGTTATTGGAAGTAGGGATGCACCAATATTTAGACTGAACATTTTAGCCAAAAATGGCAAAAATGGCACTTTTATGGCTGGGTGAAAAAGAAAAATAGATTAAAACATGCTGTAGGCTGCAAACTGTGACCAGTTAAATTAGTTAGTTTTTTGTTATCTGTGTTTTATTTACTACTGCTTTTTCTGGTCTTTGGTTTCAATTTTCAACCCAGTGTGTCTTAAATTATAGTTTTGGTTTACAGCCAAAACAGATTTTTATTTTGGGCATTCTTTAGTGAGTTTTCTCTTTGCTGTGTTTTTGTGGACAATTTGCTTCCTCACCGCTGATGTTTCATTCTGCAGCTGTAGAGCATGCCTGTATGTGCATCGGTGCAAGTCTGAAGAGTAAGACAATATTTTTCAATTGTAATTCCAAAACTGGATCAGTTACCCCAAATACATTTTCCTATTGATGGGCAAATGACATGACTGCTGATATATTGTGATTATATTTGCCCGTGTTTTAAGAATTGACTTAAGAGCTGGTCATAACCAGGATAAAGCAGTGATCATCTCTCCCCTGCTCTCATTATTTGCATTTGAGCTGCATTTGGTGTTTTAGTTTGGATAGTATACCAGCTTGGGGAGTATACAATCATACCGGCATGTTACAACATTTAGAAATACGGTTTGACTTTTCCTAAAAAAATTGACACATATACCCTGGTCTGACATGGGGACGGTTTAGAAAAATTATTGGATGGCATATCCTTACCCTGGTGTTTTTTTTTTTCTCTTAGTGGACTGCCTGGACCCCACTTGCTCAGGGCGAGGTGTGTGCGTTCGTGGTGAGTGCCACTGTTTCATTGGCTGGGGGGGTCCTGGGTGTGAGAGCCCACGGGCCTCCTGCATGGACCAGTGCTCAGGACATGGAGCTTTCCTGGCTGACACAGGCACTTGCAGCTGTGACCCCAACTGGACTGGCCATGACTGCTCCACAGGTTAGTACTGTCATCATGTGAACATCTCAGCTGCCTCCTTGATGCATATTAAGGCATCCACAGACTGTCAGCATGTCATTAAGAAATTTTTTGTTAAAAATGAAATTCACACAATGTTCACTCTACCTGAAATCTTGTCTTGCTTATTTAAGTTCTGACACGGCATAATACACTGTAGTTTAGTCACATATCTCTAAACAGCATCAGCATCTTATGCTGCGCTCAATGGATATTGGAAGTGGGAAGTCGTAACTTACGTCATTTACGACCTACGCGTGTTCAATGTACAAAGTGGGAGAGAAAGAATGGCGGCCTCCAGGTTTTCTTTTGTGCTTTTTGTAGAGAACGAAAAACTTATGAAAAAAAAAAAGTTTTAAAACCGTGTCAACATGACAAAAGTACAGAGCAAACTACGTTCTTCAAACTTCAGTTTATACCCGGGCGATACACAATCATCTGATAACAAAGAGTAGTTCAGTTGTAAGCTGTAGCAGTGCATCATCTCTGAATCCAGGAATAGACTCATGTTCCTCTCTGTGTAGACTGTAGGAGTGAATGCATCACGTATGTCTTTTATGAAATTTCTACGTTTAAAAAATGCAAAGTTCTGAGCAAATATAATGTTAAATTGTGAATATAATGACACTGACTGATGAACACAGCACTGTGATCTTTATTGAGAAACACACTGATGCGTTTACCTTGTACAGCTATTGAACTCACATCTAAACTCATTAATACGCATTAGTAGTGTTTTAGGTCTCATTTACCTTGTGTGCAGCTATGCTGGAGGTGACATCAAATGTGTAAGTCAGAGGAACCCGGGGTTCACAGATCATATCCGAGTTACAAAGTAGGAAATGTGACCTTGAGGTGTTTTCTAGCCAGAGATCCCACTTGCCATCAAATGTAGCATTAAAACTTTTACCCATATGTTTGTCCAAGGCTCAGTTTATACTATTTAAGGCCTATTTCACATGAGCGTTCAACTCTTGGGTAAGTGAATGCGCTCTGAGCGCAAGGCTGTTGGTTTCCATATGTTTAGCGCCAACCTACAGCACAGACTGTAATTCTGTGTGTTTACCTGTGTAGGGCAGTAATCAGTGTTTTTTTTTTTTTTTTTAATCCATGGGGGTTTGAGGTTTATCCTGCACTGCAGTCCAAGCCCTTTGTGGACAGTCAGATTCATTTCAGCGTGCAGAAAACCAGTCAATGTTTGATCTGCACTCACCTGATGACACACATTTCCAGAAAGTGCTTAATTCAGACGTCAGTGGACAGAACCTAAATGGCAAATTTTATCAATTTGATTTGGTTTTTTGAACTATAGTCTATTATGTTCTAGTCTTTCAATGCCCATTTTAACATTTTTAGTGGTGCTTGGTTAATGCTTGTTAGTTGAATGTGTCCTGGTGCCCTGTATGCTCTTAAACATTTCATCAGGTATGGGTGTATGCTTGTGTCAAGGTACAACTCTGCCTAATGAAACTGGAAGCAACAGTTTTCTGCTAATCTCACCCTATTACCTGTTGCCATGGTAGCAGTCACTTCCTCCTCTTCCAGAGGTGTCAGAGTATAATTGCACACTAGAGGTAATTTGTCTTGCAGTTCACTATTTGCGTCATTGGGAGAAATCTCAGAAGCTGCTTTTAGGTTTTTTAAATTGCAGAAATGATTGGTTATTTGTTAAGACCTCCAACTGTGGGGAGAGAGCTAAAATATTTGGATTTGTTAAAATATGAATTTTAATTACTTTATTTCAGTGATCAGTGTCAGTCCTGGTCCTGGAGTACCACTGCAGTGCATGCTGTGGTGTTCTCTATGCTCAAACACACCCAGTTTACTTCAGGAAGACCTTGTTAATTAGATAATTAGTTGCACCAGGTATGCTGGGAACAGGAGATACATGTACAGGGCAGTTGTTCTCCAGGATGAGAACTGAGAACCACTGCTTTAGGTAATGGTAACACTTCACTGAAAGTGCAGCATCTATAAGGCAACATCATCTACCCAAACCTTCCATGACTACTGACATAAAGCTATGTAAGTATTCATTAAGGCTTTTTCCAACAAGCATCAGTGATCATAAAGGCTGCTTCTGTCAATTCTGTTGTGATTTTACCCCAGGTGGGTAATTACTGGTGTGGTATCAAATTGGAACAAAATCCTGGGTATAATTTTATTTTCTGGGCCTAAACTACCCATGTCTGGATTTCACCTCCACAGCAGAAATATTTCTGATGACTGATCAAGTCAAGCAGCTGTTTCTTGTGGTTTCAATAATTTACACTGCACCATTAACACTTCCCCAGGACCATGGTGCATCACAGAACAGCACAAATATATAAGTGTGGACAGGGACTGCAGAGAGAAAGCACAGGACTTGAAAACACAAGAGCGAACATTACAATGGTACAGTCAAACAGTGCAGCTGGCGACAAGCAAAAACAGTAGAAGTGTGAATGAGTGCAGTTCTGTGTCAGATACTTTATTTTCGCAGCGGAGTCATTAAATGTGCAAAAACATGAAGATATATGAGGTAAGGAATCATAATCATAAATTGTGCAAAAACAGCAGCAATAGGATAGAAAATGTAACCGCATATTAATGAAGGGAATTGTATGGTATTTTGTGAGGTGGCAGTGCAGGTGTGCCTCTTGTTTATGCCGTTTTAAGTGTGTGTGTGTGTGTGTGTGTGTGTGTGTGTGTGTGTGTGTGTGTGTGTGTGTGTGTGTGTGTGTGTGTGTGTGAGAAGAAGAAACCATTCAGTTCAGGAGTGTGTTTGTGTGTGTGCAGTTCTGATAACTGTTGGAATAAGCTTTCTAAATGTAGGTGTATGTCAGCTGATCTAGCCTTACTGTACAAATGCCACCCTTCAATATAGCATCACCTACTGAATTAAGCAGATTTTTTTTTTGTTTTGTTTATTATTTGTTTTGTTTTGCTTTATTCTGTCTTTGTTCTTTCTTTTCATTCTTGTGATCTTTGCTCCCTTACTGCTGAAAGTGGATTTTAGGTTTTGCTGCTGTCTGTCCTGATATCACTGGTGAACACCACTGTTCATTGATCTTTTCCGGCAGTTTTTTTTTTTTTTTAACAGTTCATGCTGATAAAACTCTTACCAGTAAGGAGGACACAGCAGGCTCTGATGCAGTGCAACTGGCTTACTGCTTTACCACAGTAGACTAGATCTTGGAATGCAGAGTCAGGTTCAAAGCACTTCTCATTTGAGGCCGTGGTACTTTGCCTTTCTGCTGTAACTGTTAAACACAGTGTCTAAACTCACACCCAGCAGAAGAATACAGTCTGACAGCAGGTGATACTGAGGCTGCTTTATTTGGCTTTGGTATTACAAAGGCCAGGATTTTTAAATACATTTTTTATTTTTTTGCATTTATATTTTTTCTCATTTATTTTACCCTGAAGTGATGTGATTGCATGGCATAAGACCAGTTCATTAGTACCTTACATGTGAATGAATAAGGTTTTATTCAAAGTAGCCATGATACTGAGACCTATTGATCTTCCTGAATGTCTTTCACTTTATTCAGACTTTTTGCTTCCAGCAAATGCCGCTGAAAAGCCTTAAAAAAGATCATCCAATTAAAAATAATATTTCTTTTCTGAAGTTTTAAAACACACCTATCTGTGACTGTGAATTTCCACATTAATGCCAGGCAGACAGGCTGACCTATTAAGTAATCCATGGGATTTGCTCGGAAATAGGCATTTTAAAGCCTGGCTTCTCAAGCAGAGTCTGCTCTGTAAATTATGATGAGCTTGCACTTTCTCCTGGCCCTGCTTGCCTCCTGAGCTCACGAAGCGCACCGACATTAAAATGAAGGAGTGTCTGCTGAGAGAGAGAGAGAGAGACTACTACAGGCCGCAGAGTTCAAGCACTAATCTGTAACAACATGAATAGCCAATATGCGCAATGTCCTACATTTTCCATACTTACTTTCCATGTATTCTTCCACCTCACTAATGTTTAATTATATCAAGAAACAGTTGTGGTAGGGAATGTTTAATATATGCCATTTTCAAACTCCACCTTTTGTTGAACTTCCCACAGCCTTCACTTTTACATGGCACCACTTTTTTGTGGCCACTTAAAGATATTTTCTTTGTTGGATTCAGTTCCCTGACTGTGCAGTAAAGCTGTGCCAAGTTTGCACTATTGGCCCCCGATACCAATGCAATATGCAAATGAGCCTTTACTGTGCTGTGAGCATCATGACGAACTGCAGATCTTTAGGTGTCTGGATGAGCAGAGGAATTTACATTATCCAAGGGACTTAAATAATTTTGTTCAAAAATGAATGCCATCATCACCGCAAGTGTTCACTAATGCGCTTCAGGTATATGGGACAGAATATCTCTATCAAATTGGAATCAATTGCACTGTCATATTTTGTCCATATTGGGCAGTTTAGAATATGGACTCTGCTCTGCAACCCGGTATAGGCAACAGACACCGCCTGCATTGCCTACAACATAATACTATTTGCACTTTGCTACATGCACATTTGCACACTGGCATTTACACTTTGTCACTTTGCCCTTACACTTTACATTTTTGTACTTTCTGTATTTAAATTCAATCACACATCTGTAAGGACACAATCACATTTCTATATGTTCTATATACAGATTCAATTCCATTTACATTTTACATTTTCCTTTATTCATTTGGTTGACGCTTTTATCCAAAGCGACTTCCAGGACAGAGGAAACAATCAAGCATTCGCATTGCATAGAGTAGCACTGAAAGTGGTGCTACTAGAAGACCAACGCATTTCTCGCAGTTCTAAAATTAATAACAGACGCAACTGCTATAATACATACATATGCCATGTGCTTACACTACTACAGACAGCAACTACTGCAATAAATACATAAGCCAAGTGCTTATACTACTGCAGAGGGCAACTTTAATAAATACATACATATGCCAAGTGCTTACACTTACTACAGAGAACTGCTACAACAATGGATACATGTGCCAGGTGCTTACAAAAACTACTACAATATAACAGTTGACAAGTGCTATAGTAAAAACTACAGTAAAGACTAAGTGGAACATTATTTTCTGGATGACATCTGGTCAGTTATTGGGAAGCAATAGATCATATGTGACCACTAGGCTTATGTGCTGAGGTGGGTGCGGAACAGTTGAGTCTTGAGTGGCTTCTTGAACGTTTAGAGAGACTCAACTGATATTGTCACTGGGCAGCTCATTCCACCATTGAGGAACAATGGAATTCCATATATATATATATATATATATATATATATAATTTATTTATTTTTATTTATTTATTTATTTATTTATTTTTTCTCTCCCATGTTTAATCTCTTTTTCTTCTAACTGGATGCCATTGCAGTCATTGAAGTGTTCAGAGGTACATTATACTACACATTGTACTAGTATAACTGTGTACATAACTAATAAAGATCTTGAATACTGAACTACTGCCTGAACTGCTACATGTATTTGCTAGTATATTGATTGTATTTATTTTATTTAAGTAGATCCTTATAGCATACCTACAAATGTTCAAATATTTAACAAACTACTGATTTAACAAACTCATATGATTCTCAGTAGTGTTAGGGTTAAGATCAGGAGCAGAGTTAGGTCTAGGTTTTGAGTTGTGGTTAAGGTCGGGGTTATAGTGTGTAAGGTTTAGGTTGGATAATTAAATTCAGTTTGATATATAATTGGGTTAATAAATGTTAAATGCATGACCAGCAGCTTTAGACTGTAATGGGCTGTTTAAATGGTAAAGTGTTATCTATAAATAGCTTATGTGGTTTATAATTTTGCCTTTTTTTCTGAGTACATTTCAAATCCTAAAATGGGACATGATTTTCGCCCCAGTGTTTTTCTGGCCTCCCTGACTGAATCAATTTTATCCGCTGTTACAGCATGTACTGTATGTGAGCAAAATCAGCTGTGGAAACGCCACCTCAACGCATAGGCCAGCCCACACAGGTTTGTGATTTGTTAGACGTGTGTTTCTTTCTGCAGTGTGTGTGTGTGGAACTGCATGGCAGAGACTGTCACGATGATAAACAGGCTGTGGAACACTGCAGACAGCCCCTTGAAAAGGCCACAAGTTCTCTTCAGGAGCCAGGCCTAGAGCTCTGCTGATCTGGCGTCTAATTGCATCTACTGTTCAGAGAGAAGGACTCTCGAAGTTCCAAAAAAAAAGCTTTGATTCTCACTTGGTTTTTTTTGTTTTTTTTTCTCTTTTCTTTTCTTCTGCTGGTCGCTGCTAGTAACTCAGTGAGAAAGTTCTCAGCTTAGGCATGTAGCTGCTTCTCCCTTCGTGTCATGTTCAGAAACGAGCTTCTGTGAACGGTCACGATCTGCATCAATTAGACCCTTTCCTTTATTACAGTGGCCAAGCAGAGGTCATTAGATTATTTTTCCGTGGTTTATAAATAATACCCTGCAATTTTGTTCTGCCTTCTTGAGCGTAGCATTGGAAGGATGCTTAGCCTTGTCTGAATTGGTCATTAATCTGTAGATATTTCAAAATTAAATAAGAAACGTTTCTTCAGCACTAATGAAGCGTCTTAAATGAGAGAATAGGGCTGAACAAAGAGAAAGACTGTGGCAAACAAAGTAAGAGACACTATGTGGTGGTGGTTGGTGGGGTGGTGATTGTGTCTCCCAGACAACTCAAAGCAGGGAATGATGAAATGCTGTTAGGACGCCTCTAATTGAAAAATTGCATGTGGAATTAAGGCCATTTACATAATTTAACAAAAGCCCAGTTCTGTAATTAGTGAGGGGGAGCATTTTTTTCTCTTTAAAGATTTTAAAGCTCCTAATGCCATGTTATGGTCTGTGGCTAAAAGGCCTAACTTGACTCCATTTAAATTTCGACAATGACTGAAATGGGGCACTGCACAGGACGTAATTGACCCATTAATGGCCTGTGCCTTCCCTCTGGTCTTGTAGCAAATAGGTGAATATGTTTGGCTAATTGCAGGAGAATACATGGCCATGGCTAGCCTCCATGTGCCAAGTTACAATGCTTTAACTCCAAGTGAAGTGCAGTCCACTTGATTTGATTCACGTCGCGGCCTTGTTTTCAGCAAGCGCAGTGCTCTTGAGCAATTTTCCAGCTTTTGTTTCCAAAATCTAGTTGCTTGTGAATGAGCCTCAGGCTACAGCCAAAGTGGCTGGCAAACAGAGTTTGGAGAAAGTTTACAAACTCGTGGCGCTGCTGTAAAGTGCTGCACTTTAGTATTGGCTTCTCTCGCTTGCTTCACTCCACCTGGATAGCTTGATGGCCCCCAAGCCCCAGGAAGCAGGAAAGGGCATTTAATCTAAACACTCAGATGGCACATTCTGAGGCTTCTGTTAGGGCTTGCTGAACATCCCTCATCTGGCCCTGCTTTACTCCACTGACTCACCCAGTGCCTGTTTTTTTTTGTTTTTTTTTGTTTGTTTCTTTACTATAGCGACTCTTCTCTATTAACACTTTTAGACCATTTGTGTAACTGATTTCCCTACTCTCCCTTGCTGCCCTATTATGGGTTATTCAAAAAGTTGTCTGGTCTGAAACATTCCTTATAACTTCAGCTTTAATGGGTTGTACTTAACCGCTGGGCCTGGAAAGAAATGGTTCAGGATTTGGTGGTGTCATGCTGAGAAAATATGATAGATCAACACAGTTGATCATTACTTTTGCTTGTTTTGGCAGCAATTGTCTTGATGTAACTGACCTCATGTCACCAATAGAGTCATATAAATCATGTAAAATTATTGTTTTGTTTTTTTTTCTTTTATCAGTGTACATTTACACTGCTTTTGGCAGATGCTCTTATCCAGAGCTACATACATGGACACTTTCTTGTCTAGAAAACCCATCACACCAGTAAACCTAGACTGTGTTTGTCCTAAATGCTCTGTGAGAAGGTCATCAGTCATCATAGGCTAGAATGACAAAACAGAGATTTTCAAAATGTTTTGGATTTACTTTAAAATCATCGCGGTTCAGTTGTTTTTTTCTGTTAAATGGGCCTTTAAGGTTAATGACTGAATAATAATCCCTCGGGTTAAATGGTTAAGGAGGGCTGACATGTGTTTGCTGTTTCTATAGAAGGTCACTATTTTTGCCACCTTCCCATGGCACAAAAGGGGTGAATCTGCCACCACACATACCCCCCTCTTCGCTTTGTAATGGACTTATTAGATTTGTATTGTCCAAAAGGGATCCTGCCACCCCACCACCCCCTACCCTTTCTTACGAGGAGTGAGAATTTCTTTTTAGTGGCCGCCGGACGAGCTAGCGAAGCGTGGCCGGTCCATCTCCGGCAATAACTTGTGGATTTGTCTTCTCTTTACCCCCCTGTGGTCCTCTGTCCCCCTCCCTGCCTTTCTCCCACAGAGCTTTGTGCAGCGGACTGTGGCGGTCATGGCGTCTGCGTAGCGGGCGGCTGCCGCTGTGAGGAGGGCTGGACGGGCGCCGGATGTGACCAGAGGGCGTGCCACCCGCGCTGCAGCGAACATGGCACCTGCAAGGACGGCAAGTGCGAATGCAGCCCAGGCTGGAACGGAGAACACTGCACCATCGGTAGGGCGTGTGCGCATGTGAGAGACTGAGTGTAAGGGAGTGAGTGACTGAGGGTTGGATCGTTAAATGGGGGTGTTGGTGTGGGGGGGTTGGGGCGAGAAAAGGGAGAAGCATGCGTAATTGAATTTGTGCAACTCGGCATAGCATGAAGAGGTTTGCTGAAGGATCTGAGGCTTGCCTTCATGCATTTTAATGTGAGAATGTGCTAAGGTGTCTTTTCATTTCCGCTCATCCTTTTCCTCATCCCGCTTTCTTTTTTTTCCCCCTACCCTCCTGCGCCGTCGCCTTCCTTTTGATTTGTTGATGTGAAATACAAACATTTGCAGCATCTCGAGCAGCACAGTCACTGGAAAGACATTCTTTTTAGTGGGCCACTTGACCACAAAGAAAAGGAAAAAATAAAATGAAAGTATTTTCTTTACTCAGAAAGCTTCAGTATTTAAAATTAGTTTCCTCAAACTTTTCTTTGACTCTACTTTGGGATTTGATTAAACGTGCCAGAGACTCAATCGGCTGAGGAGCTATGTGACTGACATGACTCTTTCCCTCGCCTCATGCTTTGATTGCTTTTTTGATTACCTCTGAGTTGACACACAGAGAAAATGCTCACAAACAAACATCAGTCCAGAGAGAAACTGTGTCTTTATGCCTGGATTCCCTTAACTTGATGCCACTGCAATGCTCCCAATCACTTCTAGGTTGGCAATAAAATTTGTGATGGCAGATTTCAGCGGCTGTCCGTTTCTCTGCATGCTGATGCACATCCCAGCTTTATGGGAAGACAGAGCTGCCAAGAAGCAGTTTAAAGAAATAGTACCAACCAAACAATGCTAACGCTGCTTACTGCCATTACTGACTTTCATTCATCCCTGGTCCCTGTTAACACTGATTGGTTGAACCAGCTTGAGCCATAGGAAAGGTTTCAAGGCAGCAAAATGAGCCTCCTAATCTCATGTGAATTAAGTAAATAAGTTGGTGACTCTGATTTGTAAGCAACCTCACTCAAGACAGATCTTGGGAAGGATAGTGCTAGGCCTGGGCGAGTGGCCTCTTGGAGCAGGGATGCACTGTGGGATGTTAAACAGCTGCAGTTTAGAATTCCCTGGCTGTAGGCTCTGGCTATAAGATTACAATAAATGATAAAACAATGATCTAAAAACTACCCTCATATTTTTATTTATAACTCCCCTATTTACATTTTTCATAATTTACGCTAATCTGAAAATAAAGCTGTTAGTTTGGTTCAAAGTTTTCAGTCGATTTGCTAAAAAAAAAGCAATGAGCAATGCAATGCCTACTTTCTTGGCCATAAGCCAATTAAACCTAATTTTATTGCATTCGTATCCCTAAATGGGAGTTCAGCACTTTGGTCCTGGAGGGCCGGACAGTTTGGTAGTTCCCTACACTCCGTCTTGCATTGAACAATTTAATTGGACTGGGTGTATTTGGGCAGAGAAATCACCAACTGTGCTGGACACCAGCCCTCCAGGACCAGCGTTGCCTACCCATACCCTCTTGATGCTTGTGTTAGCTTTCCCTTCAACCTTATAAATGGCATATAACGAAAACAACAGCCCCTTAATCATGGAAAACAGTAAATGTAGATGCAGCCTGTGGCTTAGATCTGCAGTTGAGCAGGGATAGTTAATTAGCTGAATTTGATTATGCGAACTAGCAGATTTTTATTCTGTGATATATTATGTGCTCAATTACTCATGTTCCACTGTGTTTCCACATTATTTATTTATACAGCGTAAGTTTGTTAGTGGATTATGTGTTCTAAATCCTTTTTAACAGTTAAACACTAAGGTCAGGGGGTCAGATCACACCATTTGGACAACAACTGCGACTTGTAATTAAATAGAAGACCAGTTCACATCTGGATCATCTTGATGGAATAGCTTTCAACTCGTTTTATGGATGGATTTACCCAGAGAAAACATTAGAATCGATTTTTGGTACCATTAATGTTTTGGTGGATAAATATCCTTATGGGTACACTTGACCTCCCTGTACCTTCTATGTATTACTACATGGTGCCACAAGAAATGCTGATTGCATTTATTTCATAAATTTCTTCTCCCTTTTTTGGTCCTGCCTGGGGTCTGTTCACTTGGAGTTAGCTGTGAGGATTCACATTCTTTCAGCTGACCTTAAAAAGCCTGAATGGGCCAGTGCACTGACCCGATCTAGGAGACTGCCTTTTCCAGTGTGTCTGTCTCAACACCATTGTGTCTGTCTCCCTGTCTCCTCTGTTTACTCTCTCTCTCTTTCTCACTCTTTTCTTTACTCTTTCTCTCTCTCTCTCTCTCTCTCTCTCTCTCTCTCTCTCTCTCTCTCTTTCTCTCTCTCTCTCTCTCTCACTCTCTCTCTCTCTCACTCGCTCGCTGTCTCCATCTCTCTTTTCTTCTGAGAAATGTCCCTGCCACCTCTGCTCACTAGAAATGGGTGACACAGTTCTTTGCTGCTGTCAGTGCCATTTCCAGTGCTTGATTTTCGCCTGTTTATCAGTCATTGGTCCCAGAAAAGAAATGGGCCGTAGACAGCACATATCAACCTGCGCAGCAAAGAAAGTAGGAAAAATAAGCAGAGGAATGTTTTGACTATATTTAGATTCTCACATCCTGCAGCTGTTCAAAGCATGATGGCATCTCAGGCAGTGTGCGCACAGAGCTGCAGGGTTTTCACCCGCTTCTAGCTAAGGCATTCAAAGTTTAATATTATGTGAATGCAATATTAATACGCCTTTTTCTATGTGTTATGGTGAGATATCATCCCCAAACACAAAGAATCATACAATTACACACTGAGGAGGAGTATTTAGACCTGATATTATTTGCAGTGAATATTACTGCTGTCCATCCTGATATACAGTACATACTTTCTTTTATTTGTTTTTGGTAGGGCCAAACAGCGAATTGAATGACTGATGATATCAACAGATACTTGCAGTTTGGCATATTTATTGGTTTTTTTAATATGATATTTATTGCCAAAATGTCTGTTTTAGTGGCCTCTTTTTATTGTAATGAACAGACAATTATAATATAAAATCATTTATTTTATAATAGAGGCTGTTTGTGTATAACAAGGGGGAATCGACATATAATAATACAGATGGGCTAGTACGAATACGTTCAAATCTAATCTAGGAAAAGCTAGGAATTCAGAAAAGCTCCTCCTCCTCCACTACAAGCTGAATTAAATAAGACTTATGAGATTTTCTGCTGTTTGTTGCAAACTGAAAAATCATATCAGTTAGTAAAGCATGTTTTTCATTTTTAGCTGTAAATTATAAAAACATTTAAATTTAGTCCAATTACAATATATACTCAGCTTTTTAAAAATAATATTGTATGAATCTGAGTATATTGGCTTTATCATGATTTCTACTGTAGCACCTGGCTCTTCATTCATCTCTCTCTACCTCTCTCTCTCTACCTCTCTCTACCTCTCTCTCTCTACCTCTCTCTACCTCTCTCTCTCTACCTCTCTCTACCTCTCTCCCTCTCTTTACCTCTCTCTCTCTACCTCTCTCTCTCTACCTCTCTACCTCTCTCTACCTCTCTCAAACCTCATAATCATACATTACACACACACACACATACACACACACACCCACACACACTCT
>JBBPDA010000001.1:28669339-28707404 GCA_037974385.1 Arnoldichthys spilopterus | reverse complement strand
TCTCTCTTTCTCTCTCTCTCTCTTTCTCTCTCTCTTTCTCTCTCTCTCTCTCTCTCTCTCTCTCTCTCTCTCTCTCTTTGTCTCTCTCTCTCTTTGTCTCTCTCTCTCTCTCTCTCGTGTAAACACACTCTCTCTCGCTCCACTCTGTACTGAACCCTGGTGAAACATGCTCAGAGCGGCGTGAAATCACAAACGCACCTGTTCAGCCACTTAGAAACTGGGGAAGGCTGTCTCCACTCATTTTTATGATGTGTTCTTTATTGTACCGGCACCTCCGCCCTTGCCCTTCTCTACTCCTTCTCCACCACTACTGTCACCTGCCCATCAACAAAGACTCGTACTGACCAGTTTTGAATGAACAATTAGTCTTGGCATGTAAATCTGGTGCAGAGTCACATTTATACATTAATTAAATTAAATATATAAAAAATCATAGAAATTCTGACAGAGATGCTATGATTCAGTTTTTTGTTTATATTGGAGTATTGTTTTTTATAAAGTAAAAGCATTTTTTTATTTTTTATTTCTTAACAATTCAGTATTAACATGTTGGTGCCTAATATAATTATCAGTTATGTCATTAATGATGCAGTTGCATTTCTACATAGAAATAATTATGTAATCCAAACTGAATGTATATCATGTCATTTCTAAAGATTTAAAGAAAGGTTTGACTGTGGGGTTTCAATGTAAATGTAATCCATTGCTTAAATGTACAATTACTTATGTAACATGTATTATGTACATGTTACATGTAAATAGCAGAACAAACCCACACTGCAGATGCTGTGGCTGGTTCCACCCATGCGAACCGTCGTTCACGTACTGGCCTAATCCACAGATCCAGTTAACCCCTTTGGGTTAGCTCTACTGTCCCTGTGAAACCCCTAAGTATAGAGCCTGGTGGGTTGGAGAATTATAGTGTGTGTCACCTGGGCCTGAGGTGTTCTCTTGATTGATAACAGGCCTTATCGATTGGCCTCAGCCTGTAGGTGTGCGGTTTGTGTGTGTATGTGTATGACTAGCCTTTGTGTATGTGTGACTGGTTCTGGCCATTGAGGTAACATAAAAGCACACATTTTTGCCATTTAAGCTGCACAAAATGGACAAAAAAATGACACTGCAGTTATATTGCTGTATATATTTACTTATATTACCTTACATTTTCAAATGTGTTGCCACGTTAAACACAAGCATGGTGCAATTTTACATTACGTTGCACAGCACACAAATTCTGTTCTGACTGTGGGTTTTTTTAATATTGGTTTTATTATTTAAAATTTTTTTAAATTAATAATGATCTTGTTGAATGTACAATTTTTTTTTAGATTTTAGATTTAGTCCATTTATTTCATTAAAACCCCTGACAAAGTCACAAGTACATACTTAAGCCTGTCCATAAAGAACATGAATTTGTTGTAAAATTCACTCTATATATATATTATACACAGTATAATTACATTTGAATGGTATTACAAAATCAGCATTGAATAACCATAGATAAGGCACAATTAAAGACTGTGCTGCAGTGCTCTGTCCAATATTATGTGGATATTATTTGTATTTTTCTAATACATGCAGAAATTTAGCATCCGGAGAGTTGGTCATAGAGATTTCATGGCATATTTTAAAGGGTTTTTCTGCACATTGTCACCTTCTGTAATTTCTGTATTGCAATAATTATTAATAAGCAATATATTGTGGATTTGGCTTCCCTACCAACTCACACACAGTCCCATTTTAGCAAGGGCACCACAGCAAGGGCAGAGTAGACCTTTGTTTACAGACTTGGCCAAAGAGCTGCTATGCATTACAGTAGGTCTGTGGGGATCTGCAGTTGAATTAATGTCCAGGCAGCATGAGGGCTGGCTGCAGATTCGCTGTGTAACTCCTGTGGCCTGCACGGACACACTGTCCCAGTACACTCCCCAGGGCACGAACATCGCCTGCTGCTAATGGCTTGTTAAGAAAAGCAGTTGCAGGTGTGCGAGATGTGTAGCAAGATTAGTGTGTGCATGTTTCTGGGTGAGGGTGCACATTTATTTGTGTCAGAATTCACGCTGCACAATTGTACCCTTCTACTACATTCTCCATACAGTTCCCATACCAAACACTGGTATTTGTGGGTTTTAGAAAAGTGCACAGATTTAATACAGAAAACCATTCACTTTTATAGGAAAAAACATGGGAACATGGAAAAAAAACTTAGGGTAGTGGTGATCGGGCCGGGACTTGAACCTGCAACCTTCAGATCACTAAGGCAATGTCCTAACCACAAGGCCACCACTGTCCAAATTAAATGACATGGCTATCTTCTTAAATAGAAAGCACAAATCAAGCTTATTAACACTCTTACAGCACTGAAGCATTGCGTGACATTACTACAGGATACAGGAATTTAAGGACACCTCACTCTTATTAGAAATTTTAAATCTCTTTTTTTAACTGAGCACCCTCAACCAGAAACAAGCGCACACTAATCTAGCTACTTGTCCTGCACACCTGCAACTGCTTTTCTTAATAAGCCATTAGCAGTAGATGATGCCGGAGCCCTGGGGAACGTATTGGGACAGTGTATTCATGCAGGCCACAGGAGTTGCACAGTGAGTCTGCAGCCAGCCCTCATGCTGCCTGAACATTAATTCAGTAGATTTACCATCACAAAAAAAGCATTTTTTTCAATCAGGCTTTGTGTGCTTTGGCATTATTTTTGAAACAACATTCTCACAAATATTGCAGTGTACATTACACGGTCTAGTTGTGAGCTGTCATGGGTTGTCAGGTTTTTCACATAGTACAGCATCAGCCTGGCATAACCTTTGGCTGGAGACCTATTGGGAGAGGGGAGGGGAGGGATGATTGCTGTAAGATCCTCATATAATCATTTTTATACCCGGAAAAAAAAAATCAGTGGTGAATTAGCACCTACAATGTTCTTTCAGGTCCATCTGGCCATAGATAAGCACTATGTACTTCTGGCCACTTCTCTCTTTCTGTATGAGTGTTCTTAGAGAGGCTTTTAGATATGCTGATTGACAGTTTAATTCTCTCAGCACTGCATGCTTATAGACACAAATAAAGTCGACATTCTCCCCTCGTTCTGCAAATCCAGTTCCTGAGGGCCGCAGTGGCTGTTTTGGTGTTTTCTCAGCTTCGGAACACATGCTTCAAGATCATCCAGGATTAAAGTTCCAGTTGAGAACCAGGTTTCAGCATCCTTGTGCTAATTTGCCACAGGAGGCGAAAATGCAAAGCTGATTTAGAAACAGAACGCAGATGCTTTATGGCTTCACTTTGCAACACAAAATCACCACTATACAACTGATTCTGGCACTGGAAGTGAGGTGCACGTTTTATGTTCCACAGAGAATAGCAGCTTTCAGCACCACCCATTCAAACGATTTCATTAATTTAGGGTCAAAAGCTCAATCTATCAAACCGAGCCAGAAGCCTATTGTATTTGCGGCACATTGTGAAGCCGGCAGATAAAAACCCTCCCTAACTACAGTAGCTGAAGATGCGTTCCATTCAATCAGGAGTCAGTCATTTTGAATTTCATAATTAATTACAACTACAATTTAATCCTGTTTGGATGTCTGAGGAGGACTTCGAGCATATATGATGCTTAGTTGTAAAATGCATAGCAGTGCTGATTAAAAAGAGTCAAGACATTGTAATGTGATGTTACATTTGGTGTGGACTGGTGGGTAATTAACGAGAACATCAGATGTTCTTTATTGTGCTGTATATACTGGCAGAATGATGGGATATTAATGGGTACTTGTAGGGCTGAGGAAGAATCAGGAATGAGAATGTATGGGGTGCTGTATTAAAGAAAGGGTTGATTTGTCAGTGTGTCATGACAAAGCGATTTACAGGCTCAATTTCTTTTTATCTGTCAATCAAAAGGCAAAATCTTTCATAAAATGCAGTATAATCTTGCTCAAACTGCATAAATATTATTACGCTGTAAGCTACAGTGCAACTCTCCATATCCGCTAAACAACCAGCTGATTAATGCGAAAGAGTCAGAAATGAGTGAGCATTCATATGCTTTGCTTGTGTGATGGAAGCTCAGCCATAGATCATGTCGAGTTCTTTTTGTTGTTGCTGCTTCTGCACAACAACGTTCCTGGCATTTGGTTAATCATCATCATTTGTATGTTGCTGATCTGTGAATATTGGCTTGGTTGGTGGTGATAAACACTTTCCTGAAGCAGGGGCATCTTCTCTGAACATCTCTTTCTGTTACAGCTTCGACCTTGTCTCTAACGGAGGCGTGGCCATCGCTCTGCGCTTTGAGCGTGCACCGTTCATCACGCAGGAGCACACGCTGTGGTTGCCATGGTCACGCTTCTTCGTTATGGACACCATCGTCATGCGGCATGAGGTCAACGACATCCCCAGCTGTGACCTAAGCAGCTTCACCAGGCCCAGTCCAGTTGTTCTGCCTGCTCCACTGACAGCTTTCGCTGGCACCTGCCCTGAGAGGGGCGGCATCGTCCCAGAGATCCAGGTAAGGGGGAGGACGTACTGTGACTGAGACAGAGACTTATTTCCCACACTCTTTTTGTGCAATTGATACTATGAAATGCAATGAAGACTATGGGGTCATATGAAGAGATGCAGTGATGGACTAAGGATTCAGTTTTGGGCTCACTGATGCATGCGAGGAGCGAAGACTAGTCCGTTGGGTCTGGTCATTCAGAGGAGCTACTGTGGTATAAAAGTGAACGCTGATTCTGATAGAAAAGGGTCAAATTGCACTGTGCACCACTAGCAGAGCTGTTTCAGCAGCATGAGGGACCTACTCACTATTAGGCAGGATGTGTTATTGTTATGGCTGATCACTGTATGAACATAATGTTAAAATTGTTTGAATCGTCGTCTTTTAATAGATTTTGGGTTTTTTTCATTATTTTTACTTGTATTTATAGCAATAACACAATGTTTACAATATGTTTTCTTACCTTTTGTCCAATATTTTGGATACATATTTTAACATGTTAAAATGACCTATTTGCAGTTATCTTTGTAATGTTAAACCCATATTTGTTCACCACTTTTTAAATATGAGACACCCTCTCAGATATTTTAGAACTCCAGCTCCCTTCATTACTTCCTCTACAGCTCCCTTCATTATTATTAAAACTTTGAAAAGTCACTTCTTTACCATTATGGCTTACTAGCATAAAGCAGTGTAGTGGGCGGTACTTTGCTCACATGTGCCTCAGTGGTACCTGGGCCGGGACAAATAATGCAAATAAATGTAATGTTAATTCACAAAATTTACTAAGGAAGTACCCACAACACATATACTGTAGATGAGGTGGGCTATGATTGCAATAGATTTAATGGGGCAAGTAATCCATTAGAATGGACTAATGTTTGCTCTGGCCTGTTACACATATGAATGTCACTGGCTGTTTCATTCTAAGACTGTAATCAGAGCTTCCCTGTATCTGCTCTTATGCTTTGCAGTCTGAAATAGGCCTCTTGCTAATATGCTGATATTCATTACAGCCCTGTGTACAGATTTGAATGTGTATTTCTCTCTGAGTTATTTGTGATTAGATGAACAGTTAGATTTTAAATGACCTACTACTTCTCTTTACTAATGAAAAAAGGGCTGCTGAATTCCTCTTTGTAAATGGGACGTATCCCTCCATTGGAAGATATGCGGCATGTGCCATTGATGGACACATACACAGCAACCAAATATGTTCGCACATGAACAGCAACCAAACTGGAAGGAGTGAACATCAAGTTTGAATGGAGGAGTGACTCTCGCTAGTGACAACATTGTCATTTTATCAGCCCTGTGTAATTGGTTGGAGATGCACAGTCCAATTTAGCATGCCAGCTTTTTGCAGAGAAACGATAATTGCATTTAACAGGAAACGGACGCTTGTGGAATTTCTATATCTGGAGGAGTTCGCAGCCACTAGTGAAAAGGCTGTTGTGTCTTTCTTTTCTCCAAGATAATTGTTTTGGTTTTTTTTTTCCTTTCTTTTTTTTTTAAAGCTGTTGTGCAGGCGGTGATGGGACTGTAGATGTGTTTGTGCCTGAGTAGATGTGTATGTTTATGTTTGTGTATGCAGATTTGTCTGTATGCTTCCCAGTGCATTTGTGAATCTGTATGCGAATGACTATTTGTTGTTAATTTGCGCTTCGGTGTCTGTCCCTGTGTTTCTGTAGCTCTACCTGCGCTTGTGTGTTCCTTTCTAATTACTTTGTCTCCCACTTTGCTTTGCAAGATTAATCGCTAGGTGCTACACACAGTGCTGTCTGGCCTATTAATTTCAAACCATATCTGTCCCGTGGCCACCCCCCACACACAGACACTCACAGAAGTGTACAAACTTAAATAGGCTATTTCTTCTGCAGTCTTGCATAATTTGTATTTATTTGCAGAGTTTAACATTTTGGAAAAACATAAAGCACTATAAAATGTGCTGTAACATTTACACAGGCCACATTCTATTTTTGTTGACTCTTTTTGTTTGTTTAATTATGTTAAATTCAGCAAATAAGCAGTAATTGCTCCTGCATGAACATGAAAAAACCATGTAATTTGACCAAGGGCACCCAATAATTTGCGTGAAAATGGGAATTAAAAAAAAAAAACTTTTATCAACTTGCAGCAATATCCTCCTAAAAGCAAAAAAGGCTAAATACCAAATACTATTGAGTCTTGGTAAAGATTGATTATCCCATACTTTTCTACAAAGGCTATCACCAAGCACATACACACGTGCACACGCACACACCCACATAGTGTAACACTTTTACAGTCTGTGGCCATTTCCACTGTTGATTTATGAGGACTTACAAACAAGCATGATCTCTCTTGTGTCCTTTATCATCTTTGTTATAGTTTTTATCTGTGAGTTGGTTTTGGAGCCAGTGGTGGTGTTAATTGCTCTGCTCTCATCTGGGAAAGGAGAGGGATATATGTGTTGACTTAATGGGAGCGCCGCAGTGTGTCTAAAGGACTATAGGGAGAAAAAACCTCAGAACCAATCACCTCTCTGCAGCTGGCCCAGCATTGCCCTTCCATTGGCTGTCTCATATGCAGATGCTGGACTGTGATTTTATTTCATACTAAAGTACTTTTGTTATGCCAAGCACAGTTAATGAAACGGTTTAATTGGTGCTGTGTTATCGGATCTTGACACATTTTCATATCTGCATTCCAATTGGTACACATCTGCACTTGATGTAGTCATTTGAAAACACGCACAGTGCCAAATGAACTTTTAGAACATTGAATACTTGAAGGTTGTTCTATCCAATACTTTTGGTTAGTACTTTTAAAGGGCCCAGACCATGCAAAGCACAATTCTTGGTTTTTGAGTTGTTGCATTGTAGTATGTTTAAAAATGTACAATTGATTCCTTAACCTATATTGTGCATATATGGAAATTAACAATGCAATTTGAGATCATTGGTCTTTTATGCCTGGAACACTTATTTACCTGTATATTGTTACTGTCCACTGCCTTTCACATTGTGTGCAACTTTCTTGATGAGGAGGCTGATAGAAATGCTCCAAAATGACTTGCTTACATTAGAAGTGAAGATGTTTTTGCCTCCACCTGTAAATGTGCCACTTTGGAGACGATGATCTGCATATTCCGCACTAAATTTACCTGTGAGGAATGCTTCATCCTGAGCTGCTTTCTGAATGATGCCAAGTACAGAGCAACAGAACAATAATCATTTACATATAGAACTCTTACAGCCATAGTAACAGCTTGTTTAAGTCTAAGGGGAAAAGAGATGTTAAACTTTTAATGTAAAAACTGAATTATGATTATTTTTACATAAAGGCACAGATATCAAGTGGGCGTCAAGGACAAATATAAAATACAAAAGTGTGTGATATGGACTTGTCGAATTGGCTAAAACTATCTTCCCCCTGTCCACTAGGCTCTGCAAGAAGAAGTGCGTATCCCAGGCACTGAACTCTTCCTAGGCTATTTGAGCAGCCGGACCGCTGGCTACAAGTCCCTGCTGAGGGTCACTCTGACCCATGCGGTCATTCCCTTTAACCTGATGAAGGTGCACCTGATGGTGGCGGTAGAGGGCCGTCTCTTCAGGAAGTGGTTCTCAGCTGCCCCCAACCTCTCCTACGATTTTGTCTGGGACAAGACTGACGTCTACAGCCAGAAAGTGCACGGCCTGTCTGAGGCTTTTGGTAAGTGGGTTCTGTGTGGTTGACGGATCTCAACCAGTTTGTGCTTTGGCAACGGTTCAGACCTTTCAGTTTGTCTCTCTATTTTTCTTAGATTGAAATGCCAGATTTGCATAATTTCCCACATACTTTAAATGTGTTTGATTGGCAAAGATGTTGACAGTCTGAAGTAGGCTTTTTAGTTTTACACAGGGGCTAATTTAGCTAACAAGGTTATATCCACCAGTGGTTATAGACAACTACCTGACAAATTTGCCTATTTAGAAGTACTTTTCTACATTACATGGATAAAAGAGGTGTAGCAACCATGTTGAACTCTGAAATTCATCTGTTTTTGATCCTTTTTTTTATAGAAAACAGTGTAAGCAACTATTCGTCATTGTGAACACACCCTGTTGCCCAAAGTGCACCACAACAAAATGTGTTGTTTAAATTAAACCCATCAACACATGGAGCAGTGGACAGCTATCAGCAGCGCTCAGGGAGTGTAGGGGGACAGTACCTTGCTTAAGGGTGCCACAGTTGTACCTGGGTCAGGACTTGAACCTGTGAACCTATGATCACATGGGCAAGTCTTTAACCACTAGGACACCACTGCCCATTACACCTTGTAATTTGAGTGCAGAACTTAAGAAGCAAAGTTCAGAGACTGAATATGACTTGCCTACGACATTTAGAGTAAAGGAGCATATGTAAATCATGCAGGTGCTTCTGAAAAGCATATTTCGCAAGGTTGTAATGATCCAAACCCATGATGTACCTTTACATGTGAATGTGATGGTACTACATGTACAGTTGTGGCTTACTGTAGTTTTGTCATTTCCAGTGTCTGTGGGCTTTGAATATGAGTCATGTCCTGATCTCATCCTGTGGGAGAAGAGGACCGCCATTCTTCAGGGCTATGAGACCACTGCATCCAACCTTGGAGGCTGGAGTGTAGGCCAACACCATGCCCTCAACATACAAAGTGGTGAGATCACGCACAGCATACGGCATTTATTCCCACCCACTCAAGTGGAAGTTGTAAATATTGTTTTAGTCCAGGTCGTTTTTTTGGATAAGGCGTAATAAAGGGAAGCCTATGAGGTAATTTAAATACAACACACACACACACACACTTACTGACATACACAGTCACTCCTAAAATCTACACGTTCACACACACACACACACACACACACACACACACACACACACACACACACACCCTGTCATAACAACTAACTTCTAATGTTGCACTTCTATAGTGGGCGCAGACAGTCATTTCAGCACTGTGGACATTTCTCTAGGCTACTGTGACATTCTGACACTTGGGGGATGTGTCATGTTCACTTCGTTTCTTCCCCTTTTTCTTTTTTTTCTTTCTTTATTTTTTTTTGCGGGAGGTCAATTTTGCTCCTGCCGCTTGAGTTGTGAACGAAACAAACTGTGTGCACACAAAGCATCGTCTACCGCCACTTTGTGTCAGAAGCGAGGTCTCCCGCCAGCACCCATAGACACTCATCATGGGAAATGAGGCGTGCTTACAGCGGGAGCGTGTGGAGCACAGGTGACACTTCGATCTGTCACAGAAAGCGGTCCACTCATCAGGAGGACAGGCCACTCGGACAGAAGACTTCCACTGAAGTTGATTCTGTTTGTCTGCTCGTCAAGTGTCTTGCTTATTCATCGTCTCTATCATCCTCCGCTCTCTGTGGACCTATATCCAATTTACTCTTCTGCTTTTTTTCTTTCTTTCTTTCTTTCTTTTTTTTTTTTTAAGTCTCCCTCATTTAATTGGCTTCTGCTACCTTAGCGCTTGGAGAGAGTTAGTTAGCTGATATTACTCTGCATTTCGAATAAACAGCCTCAGTTTGAAGGCGCTTAGTGGAGAAATAATGCAGAAAAGACCAGCAAGTGAAAGTGACTTTGTCATTGTGAACACACTCAAGCACCACAACAAACTCTGACCTCTGCATTTAACCCATCACACGTGCACACGTGGAGCAGCGGGCAGGGTAGTGGGACGGTACCTTGCTCAAGGGTACCTCAGTAGTGCCCGGGCCGGGACTCTAACCTGCGACCTTCAGGTCCCAAAGGCAGTGTCCTAACCACTAGGCCGCCACTGCCCACTAAATATTAGTCTCCTTTGAGCTGGAAGTGAAGTTTACATTTATGCCCCATTTACCTATTCTGAAAGCTGCACTGTAAAAAATACAAATGGATTAACGTTAATGTGACATTTTTGTGAGATTTGGGGTAACCAGCTACTTAGCGGTAGGAGGAGGAGTCCCTGTCTTGTTTTTTTTGGCTGTTTGCTTGGTTTAAGGCCCCTAAGCTTTTTACCTTTCCAGCTTGGTAGCAACATATGATAGGGGGTGGGCTATCCAGCAGTTGAAATTGGCTAATTTGGAAGAAAACTGGGTAAAATCCACAAAAAACAAGAAATCTACTGGGGTTCATTTTACAGAGAAATATAATTTACTTGTTACAAATGCAGCAAAATGAATAGAAATGCAGATGTTTTAGTGTAGGAGCCCATTAAAACACAAACATTGCTCTTTTAGAGGACAAAAAAATTTTTAAATCAGTCAAATCTAAACTTCTGACTAGTGTTGATCTGCTGATAATCCTATATATAATTCCCATATATAATCATGTATCTCTACTGCAGACAATGTATACAGTTAAACACAGTTAAATACAGTTTTTGATGCTAATAGTTTAAGTGTTGAGATGTATTTGAAGTTTCCATTTGTCCAAGTGTGTGAGCAGCCATGGAGTGGTTGTGGGCAGTGAACACAGTGAACACAGTAGATATTAGTTTAGATAACTGCTGCACAGGCAGATCAGCTTTGGGAATGAAAAGGCTCAGGCCAATAAAAATGAGTATGCCTTTATATGGTTCAGCTCACTTTTTCTCAGCTCTGCTCTGTGGAAATATGAAATCTCTTTTCATAGAGCAGCAGGCATGCTGTTTCTCCATGACAGGGGAACGGCATCTTAAATAAAGCTAAACGAATCTGAATCAGCATTAAAACCCCATGATTCTCTCACTCCAAACCCATGTTGCTCCTCTACAGAAGTAAGCTGGAATTAGTACAACTACTTAAAATCCTTGCTGTTTTAGACATGATGTTCAGACATGAGGGAAAAATGCAAAACACATTTCTGATTCTGTGTTGTTTCAGTATTGCATGTCTAGAGATGTGCTAACGAAACACATCTCGTCACTTCCCACAGGCATCCTTCACAAGGGCAATGGCGAAAACGTCTTCATTTCCCAGCAGCCCCCGGTCATCGGTAGTATCATGGGTAACGGACGGCGGCGCAGTATCTCCTGCCCGAGCTGTAATGGCCTGGCTGATGGAAATAAGCTTTTAGCTCCAGTGGCTCTGGCCTGTGGCTCTGATGGCAGCTTATTTGTGGGTGATTTCAACTATATCCGTCGAATCTTCACCACTGGGAATGTCACCAGCGTTCTGGAACTCAGGTAAGTCCTGGCTGCTTATATGCACTTACCCAAACACACACAGTGCTTAGTTTTTGCTCCACTTAGATTGTGTTTTTTTTCTGAACGGTGCCTAAAATCTGAGGCTTTTATTCAGAGTTAAATAGCATGGGTCTGCACACCCAGAGTATTTTCTTCTGTTTAACCAAAGTGGAGATAAATAAAAAGCCTCTCTAAAGACACTGGCAGCTTTTTAAGCATGAACACAGATGTGTCAAAGCAATAAAATCTGTCAAACTAATCTAGTCAAGTTCTATGAAGAAAAATTGTGCTAGCAATGTTTTTTCTTCTACAAGATGCCATGGCATTATGCTTTCATCATTCTCTTTCACACTCTGTCTATTACAGTATCACTAATACTAATACTAACCCCTGCTAAACCCTTCTGTTCTCTTCCTTCTTTTTTTCCTGCTATACCAATAAAATGGCACAGAAATAAAGATTTCAGACACAGGTAAGAGCTTTCTGAAAGGACGTTTCCTCTCTGCTTTGTTGCTACATGACTTTATGGCATCACACAAAAATACGACAGAGATCTGTGTAGCCAGACTGTTTGTTGTGCGATCATCCCGACAAAGCCTTACTCTCCACGCATCAAAAAGCATGCCTCTCCCGCAGTGATGAAAAGGCCAGTGTTTCCATGGTGCGTTTCAAACGCTGATAGAGATGGACAGAAGGGAGCTTGATGCGCGTGCTGCCTCCCTCCATGGGTTATGGTCATACGCTAAAGCAAACATTTATGGAAAGAGCAGCACAAGTATGTGGAAGAGAGCACAAGCGCTAGGCCCATTATTTGAAATGTCAGACAGGTAGACGGAACAGTAGTCAGGGTCTTAACATAAGCTCAGTTTCAGCGCTTTAAATATTTCTGGCCCTCAGGGGACGCGGCTCCCCTAAAGACCGTAATCACCTTCTCCTCCCCTAAAGTTTGAATGCCTCACGTACGGTATAGCTTGACATTTTGGTCAGAGACAAATTACACACTCAAATGCTTTTAGCGGCTTCCGAACGTGCAGTTCATTAACGACGTTTGATGTCACGAATTGCAGTTCGTCATCAGAAAAGCTCTGAACAGCAAATAGAAAGCCTGGACTTAACCTATGGTGAGCGATACATCCTGAGACTCTGGCCTTTCTAACTCATTAAAGTCTACCTCCTCAGTAGTTACAGTTTTTATGTTGGGCCCAGTGAAATGTATCAGCATGTAGAACTGACATCAGCATCGACTTGCCATGCTGCCACACTTTCTATTCATATGCAAGTGAAACATGAGGCTGCCCTTAGTGTTGTATGCACGTTTCGAACAAATCCAGCTCCAGGGCTATACTGCATACAATGGTGTCTTAGCAAATTAATACATTATTATAATCTATAACTATCTATAATCTATAACTAAAACTAGTGAATTATGCTAATTTCCCACTTGTGGGACTAATAAAGGTTCCCTTATCCCTTATTATGGGATATTTAAACATTTTCTTTTTTAAATTTAAAATTTTGTCTTTTAAGTAAGTTTATCATGTGAAATAAATTCTTTTGGCTTATTTTAAGGAATATGTGTTATTTTTATGCATTTAAAAAAAATCATTTAGTAAATTTAAAGATCAAAAATGACAGACAGCTATTCTTATAATACGCTTTTCTTATAATTCTCCAACAACCATCTCAGAATGAGAAATATTAGATATATATGTGGGCAGTGGTGGCCTAGTGGTTAGGAGGCTGCCTTTGGGACCTGAAGCTCGCAGGTTCGAGTCCCGGCCCGGGCACTACTGAGGTTCCCTTGAGCAAGGTACCGTCCCACTACACTGCTCCCCGGGTGCTGTTGATAGCTGCCCACTGCTCCACGTGTGCACGTGTGATGGGTTAAATGCAGAGGTCAGATTTTGTTGTGGTGCTTGAGTGTGTTCACAATGACAAAGATTCACTTTCACTATAGACCCGATTTTCTTGCCAAGAGACCATATTTACAGTGTCTTGATTTGCATCATATCTGCTTCATATTGCTGTTTATTAGATTTAACTTTGTTACTGTGTAGAGTACAGGTACAAAGCTAATAAAATGCACTAAGCATCTAATTCGAAGTGCAAAGAATATTATAAATATATTACAGTATTATAAAAAAGTAGTTCAGGATAGGTGATGCTATATGTTACAGTATATACAGTGTTCTTGACTATGGAGAGCACAATATACAGATTGTAAGATATTTACAGTGTATTAAATATGTTATAAATAGGAGTGAAGTGGGCAGAGTTGAGGAGGATTATATGTACAGTACAGACAAGTAAACAGCTGGCTGTAAAAATATACAGTACATGTAGAAATATGCAGCAGGTTTATGTACAATATAATTCAAATGTTTTGTGCCAAGTGAGTAATTGGACTAATACAAATTTAGGATTTTTATTAGCTTTGTTAGATCATGCTCAAAGTAAAGTAAAAGGCTAAAATTGATTCTTTTTATTTTATATAATTTATATTGAATCTGTATTACTCCTTTTTCACTCCTGCTGGTGAAATGTGTGTGGTGGTGTTCCGGGGGCAGCTATCTGGCGTGACAGTGAGCAGAGTGAGACTGAGATTTGACTGACAGGACGTGACTGAGCAGGGTTAGGCTGGGGAATACCAGCTGCTTGCAGTCTTCGCACAAAGCCTGTCTAGCATGAAGCGCTATTGATTGATCTTTGCATCGGCTGGTCACAGCAAGCGTTTCGATTGTAGGGCAGGTGTGACAGTTTCCATCTGTCTTAATGTGACCATCACAGCAATATCGGCAATACTGCAGTATATAGCTAAGCATAGCTGTAGGTCTGTGCTCACAGGGTTGTATGTCATCACTGTCAAATCAAAAGCAATTTTATCGTTTTTTTTTTTTTTTTTCCAGAAATATGTGAACACAGCACTTTTTGTAGTGTGTACATTTTCTGAGGTGTCAGTTAGAAATAGACCAACATTTTTTTAAATAAAATCTTGTTGCATTAACATACTGTAAAGTTAAGGTCTGTTTTAGTCCTTTGCTTTACCGTCACCGTTTTGGAGATAACATGGCTTTGTTAGGATATTCTAAACTTAAGGCACTGAGATATAGTTCTCATTTCTACACAACCAACTGTGTATGAAAATTAGGCTCTGACTGATAGCCTGTCAAATAGCCTGTATAGTTTGCTATTGTTTGTCAGTATCAACCGGTGAATCAATAACAAAGTCTATGTAAATGGAATACAAGAAAAGCACAGGAATGTGATGATTTCATTATGTCGGACTCTTGCGGAGTTGTGCGTTGTGAAAGTTTGTTATTTACACATATTGAGGTTAGGTTTATTTACAGTGCTGTGCAGAAGTTTTAGCCCCCTGAGAAAATTATCAATAAAGCTGTTTATTTGAGCACTTGTACAGCACTTGTATTAGAATAAATACAAATAACAGAAACACGGTAAATGGTGATTTTATGTGTTAGTTTGTTGGATTGACCATTACCAGAGCTCTCCTGGTGGGCACATCACTGGTTTGAGCTCAGTCTGTACTTCATTAGATGAAACTTTACACACATCCAGGCAGTGACTGGAGGCGTAAAGAAGAAATTTGGAGCCAAACCTTTGTCTTCTAATCAGCTCACACATCAGCTACTGTTTATAAACAGAAGAAATCTTTATTCGTTTCACTGCTTTCCTGTTTGTTTGCATTTATTCAAATTTTTTTGTGCATGTGTATTTGCTGCAGAAAGAATCTCGCTGCTCAGATAAGCAGCTTTTAGCATAGATGCCTGTGACTTTTGCACAGTACTGTACAAGAGCTTTATTTTTATGTTAAGACAGTTTAGGAAAGACTTCATATTTGACAGTTAAGAGCTAACAGTAAAGTTACATATTATTGTCTGTGTCATTCTTTTGAAAATATATTTATTGACTGATATTATCAATATCAGTATGTGTCAGAATGGTTGTGTCCGTCAGGCTTTAATGGTAACGTGTACATGAATCATTTTGTGTGTGTGTGTGTGTGTGTGTGTGTGCGTGTGTGTGTGTGATCTCATTGTCATGTGCACTGACCCCCACTAAAGTGCTCCCGCCATTGCCAGAGCCGCACACTTCATCGTCAACGCAACCCACTGCGAAATCCAATTATCTCCCCACAGCCGTCCATAGTGAAGTAATATAAACATAGTATATAGAGTCCACGAAGGTCAGGATGGACTCCTCATGCCAGAGAGCATGGTGGGAAACCAGCACGGCACTGTGCACAATGCTACAACGGTGATGTACCATCAGAGCGTGCAAGGAGCTGAGCGGGAGGTAGCTAATTCGGCCATGCCACACTTCCTCCACAAATCTTTTCAAGTCAGGGACTGAAACATTTGGAGACAAACCCACTTTGCCTCCACTCCACACGGCGGTCATCAGTCAGTGGGTCAGCGGCATGCCGAGATGACGTCCTGCCCCCAGGATGGCCGCAGCAGCCTGTTTCCAAGCATTCAGCAGAAGGTCAGTTGTCATCCTGCATAACGGATCGGAGCTGGCAGGAGCAAAAACCCGTTCTCCAGTTTTCCCCTATACTCCCGGGAGGGTCTGGGCTTTGGCATGGCTGTTCTCGCCCTTTCGGGGCTTTTCAGGGCCTTTCAGGGCGAGGTGCGAGGCATGATAGAAACGGGTTTGGAGTCAGCCCGGGCGTTAATGATGATGGGGTGTGGCAGGAGAAGCCCTGCACTGAAGCCCTGTGACTCGAAGCCGTCTTTAGGGTGCTGCCCTCTGCTTCACTGGGACAGGGATACTGAAAAAGAGCAGATTTTTTTTCCATGTACAATCACTGCATTTTTGCCTCTTTCCTTTTCAAAGCACATTTTTTGACACTGACACTAAGTGTTGGTCGTGTGAGCTGTGCGAGTTGATGGCTGTGTGCAAGGTCCCACTTTATTTGTATTGTCCTCTATATTTGATCTTCAAATGTACGAATCATGAACAAAAAAATGGTGGAATGCTCCCTCCACTTCGCAGGGATTGTGGAAAAGAGCAGATTTTTTTTGTATTCTTTGTGCTGATTTGTGACCTTTTTGCCTCGCTCTCTCTCTCTCTCCATACGTCTCTCTTACCTTGACCTTTCTCACTCTTTTCCTTTGAAGATAAGCCCCAATGCGAAGAACCACCACATGAGGCTGGAGAGAGTTTTTTTTTCCATATACACTCATTTCTAAGCTGTGTTGTCCTTCATAACAGGAAGAGAATAACATTTAACCTTAGTCAGACCATATCATTTGTGCATCACACCTCAGCTGCTACTGCCTGTGCTTGGTCAGTGCAAGCTTTTAAGAAAAACAAAACCCTTCCCCCTCCACCTGTTCATGCTGGAGAATGTTTTTCTTTAATTTCTCTTTTTTCATGTTGAAAGCTGAACCAACTTTCTTTGAAAAACAGGGAAGACGCATTCTGAGCTTTGGGGTAGGCGTGTGAGTCCACAGTAACAAGGTCCGTATCCATTGAAGTGCCCGGTAGCGTGTCGCAATTACCCAACTTGTGATTTCCAGAAACTTTAAATTGCAGTGCAGGTGCCTCGCCTGCTTTATTTGATTAGCTTGCGGAGGGGGAGAACAGCAAGCAGGCTCCAGATTGGAGTTTGTGTTGCAGCAGGTAGCTGGCTCTCTCACTCCAGCTTTGATTGGAGCTATTTTGTCAGGCCTTGATGTTGCCGTGCCCCCCCGTGTGGAAGTGAGGGATGACTGTGTCAGCCTGACTCGCCTGTATAATGGGCTATTTGCTAAGCGGTGTGCCGTTTCTGCTTGAGAATGCATAATGTTTTGAGATACCATCCTCAGACTACATGTATCTCTATCCCCCAGGGACATCAGCAGCACACCTACCTGAACGCACACTGGCAACACATTAGACGCCTGGGGTTTCACCCACTACAGGATCTGTGTGCTTTTGATAGTTTGGCAGAGGCGCACGTGTTGAATGCCGGAGCATGCAGATGTGTGTGACACCCGGAGTGATGGCTTTAGGTGTTGCTGTTTACAAGTATTGAGTGTTTCGTGAGGTACATCATTGGTTTTACACACACTGTAAGCACGAACCCATCTGTAAGCCAGTTGTGACAGCAGAGATTGCATTAGGTTGACCTTCACAGCTCCTACAACAGACCATCAAATCAGGGCGGATTTGTAAATGGGAACATGTCGCAGTCAAGATTTTCTTGACCTGGTTTTTAAATAATTTAAAATTGAATATCTTTCAATGCAAAGCCGTGATATTCGCATGTATAATACCACTTATGTTTGATGCTTTTCTACTGCACGTTCAAAAAAAAGAACTGAATCAAATGGTAACCAATTAAAGATTGTGACTTTAATGATCAACAGCGCCCAGGGAGCAGTGTAGCGGGATGGTACCTTGCTCAAAGTTACTTCAGTAGTGTCCGGGCCGGGACTTGAACCTGTGACCTTCAAATCTGAAGGGCAATGTCCTAACCACTAGCCCTACTGTAACCACTGTTAGTTATGCTTGCTACTTACCTTCTTTGACTTTATCTTCACCTGGAACAGTGAGGAATTTGGTCAGTTTTTATTGACTTTTTATTTTGTCCAGCTGGAAAAAGTAAAAATGCACATTTTAGTTACATTAGAGTTTGTTCTATCAGTCTCATTTAGGCAAAAATTGTCATTGACAGAACAGAACTCAGTATCTCCATTTTTTTGTTGTTTTAATTTTTTTATGTGGTTGTTGTTGAACATCCAGTTACCATTTGCACCGTAAGAATTATTTGGTCTAGTGGACCAATCGAAAATGTCAAAAATGAATTTTAAAAGTCTTGTTACATTAACCTAATGTACCAAATGTCTCCATTGCCTGTAAAGGTATTTTTTTGCAAATGCAAGTTTATTTTTATTATTTAGACAGTAACTAAAAGCTGTGTTGTCAGTATCTTTGTTTCACTATGATTTAGTAAAGGGATAGTGTTTCCTACTGTGAAAAGATGCATTTTGTTTTTATGGACTACATTTTGTGTACTATTTTACTGTTGCTCAGTGCACTCAAGGCTAGATTTACCAAGTTTTGAACATTTGGAAAATGTTTGGAAATGTTGGAGGATTATAGCACACAAGTAGGTGAAATAGACTTAAGGTAGGACTGGAATTCTGAACATGGCCAATACTAATCCATTAATTTGAGCCTAGATCGATTTTTTTGAGCTCTGGGACATCTCAATTAAGATTTTTCTGTATCTTTTCCACATGTAGTAACAGTCCCGCTCACAAGTACTACCTGGCCACGAGTCCAGTGTCAGGTGCTCTGTACCTGTCAGACACCAGCAGCAGGAAGGTGTTCAAGGTGAAGTCCCTGAACACGGTGAAGGATGTGGCGAAGAACCTGGAGCTGGTAGCAGGGACAGGAGACCAGTGTCTTCCCTATGATGAGACTCGGTGTGGGGACGGGGGAAAGGCCGTTGAGGCCACCCTCACCAACCCCAGAGGTAAGACCCTGCACAACATTGCTAGAATTGCTGTATCAAGAAGTCAAATTAACAAAGTAGCAAAGCTATTGACAAAAGAAAATGAGCCAGTTGCTATATTGCTCATAACATTTCTGGAGTCAGTTCTGCATGCTTGCTATAATTTGAGACTTTCTGTCTCTCAGTTCTGATTCTGCACCAGGCTTTTGCTTCTGAGGCGGGTTTAACAGCAAAATCACACTTTCATTTTGTACTCATCCTGCATTTTAAGGATGTATAAGTTGCTGATAAGAAGGATAGCCTTCATGTAACATCATTCTCTGAATGAAACAGCATCTGTGAGAGTCCAGCGCTCATCTTGATTCCTTCACAATTTAGTTCTTGCCCAAATGTAAAATACCTGATCCAGGTAATGTAGTTCTTCAGGAGCTATGAATACTGAAATAAGGTGGGTGATGATAGGGTTGTAGCCTGCTGAATACAAAAATCGTGGCTAGGAAGATTCAATCCATTACAACAAGTCGCTTTAATGGATTTTGAATCCTCAGTGTTACCTCAGTGCAAGTTCTCCCTGCTTTCTCTCTTTAGTGTCTGACAGGATTTTGTCATTTGTTCAGAGAAAAAATCCAGACAGTTCAAGGAAGAAAAAAACCTTAATAATATTATAAATTGACCTTTTTTCTCAAATGCATACTGAGTTTATTCCTAAAATGATTTTTTTAAATCTCTGAATGAAAGCATATTCTAATAACTCTGTTACTAAAATGCCTCAGCTTTATCATTTTAGTCATTTCCTAATAATCTGAACAGGTTTTCGACATTAAAAGTATTACTTTTGCCTTTAATCTGTAATGAATGCAAATACCATTGAAGCTTCTATCCCCAACAATGCATTCATTTCCACTAAAACTGTATTATTTTCATTACACGCCATCTCTATTCTTAACTCGCTGTGCTGCAGTCAGAATGAAAAATATTTGTAATTTCATGAATATTTTAGGATAGTTATGTAGCAGTGGAGGCATATTATTCCAACTCTTTCATATTATTTACAATTCAGAACAGTTTGACACATTATACTGCACTGCGTTTACCTTTGATGCTCCTAGATTTGCGAACTAAATCAAACCCTGTTCTGTATCAGTGTTGCACGTCACATTAGATGCAGCTCAGCCATCGAGACGACACGAAATCATCTTTTCATGCTTTCAGCATGAAATTGGTAGTAAAAAGCTGCAGCATGAAGCCAAATGATAGCTCTCATCCATCCCGGCCTGGAGGCGTAGGGTAGCCCTCAGCTCAATGGAAGATATTTAGTGCTTTGAGTTGTTCGCTGGAGTTTGAGGAGTGCATTGGGACAGAGGTGGTGGGGAGGGGGAATGAGGTAAGTACTGCAGGCTTGGTGAAAGAGCCCCAGCTCTGCAGCCCAGATCAATGCTTCCCTCCATTTCCAGAAATACAGGCATAATGGTATTTTCTCTCTGCAGCTTTCAGATGGATGGTGCTCGAGCAGTGTGTTGTTCAGCGCTCATAAAGGAAAAGAACATTCGCAACAAAAGCCATTGATTACAGACTCAGCGTGTTGTAGCTGGGCCAGGCCTTTTTCTGACTGTTATATGACACATTAGTCACCCGATCACATGCTTTCTTATAGCTCTGCAACCACACCTCATTGCGTTCTCACTCTCTCACTCTCTCTGCATGCTCTCTAGCCCCTAGTGTTCAAAGGACATAAATAATGAATTCACATGGATATTTTATTTGTCTTGGGGCTTGCTACTGAGCATGTCAACGCTGTGCGATATGCATTCGTTTCCTCCACCTGTGTCTGTTCCTAATGTTCGCTGATTTATATGTACAGTGAATCAATGTAACGTTTATCGGATTTGCAAGCTGGAGTTGAAGCTGTTGTTCTGTGCGGTGCCGCCTCTTCATTTAATTATCGATTTAACAGAATCGACTTGAAGTTGAGTCCAAACAGTATAATAAGTGTTTAATTGGAAAGCAGCTTCCACACTTTTTCATGCATAATCTATATCCAGTGCTCGCGTATACACAGTCCTATGCAAATGTTTGAACACCGCCCTGACACGTTTTGTTCTAAGTGAAAATCATGCATTCCCTGCAAAGAAAACAAACCTAAATGTGTCATTTTCTATAGGTTTTAATGCACATTTTTTTACATACTGTTTAACATATTGTTTTACATACTGGTAAAAAAAATAAAACAGAATAAATATAACTTTTGCACAGGCCACATGTCATGTTTACATTTTTTGCAAGTTAACTCTGCAAATAAACAGTAATCATACATTAAAATGTAGAGGGTGTTTACTTATTTCAATTTTATCAAAACCTAATTTGACCAAGAGTCAATTTGTCAAGTCAGTTTTATTTCTATAGCACTTTTTACAAGCGACATTGTCATAAAGCAGCTTTCCATAAGGGTCCGAGCATGGAAAAACTCCCTAAACTGGGGCTCAGAAGAGGGAACCCATCCTCCTCTGGCCTCTGGTCCACACCAGATAGCAGTAACAGCCTAAAGAAAAAATACATATGTAATATGATAATAATAATGGTAATCTCAGTTTAAAGAGGCTCCAGCAGTTCCTTGTGTATGGGTGGTGCCGCAGTGTCTTTTAATCAGTTCTGTGGAGCATAGGGCTGTCCATAGGGGCCTTCCTGTGAGTGTGTGTGTATATATACACAATTTAGAAACAAAAACCTTTTTTGTCGATTCCTTTGTAAAGTAGCTTGTTATTAGAAGGCAGTGGCTGCCAAACAGCATAATGGTCAAAGGTTATTCTGGAAAAGGACAATGGTTTTGAATTAAAAGTCTGATTTAATACTGAATTCAGTTGACCTGTCCATGTTCTGGCCACAAATGTTTTGTTTGGTAGCAACTTTTGTTCCGAAGTTGGGCAAGCTTTACAGAAGCCTGGTAAAAATCCCATTCATCCTAATGAGATCTATAGTGCACAACTGCAGTGGGATTTTGTATGTGTGTTTGCTGTTAGGATAGAGTTTATATATTTTTGTTGTCATTTTCATTCCCTAAGTCCAACTAAGCCCAGCATTTCAAGTTTGAAACTCAGTGTTATGTACATTTACATTTGACATTTTTACATTTTAGTCATTTGGCTGACACTTTTTTCCAAAGCGACTTCCAAGACGTGGAGCAGTGTAGTGGGAAGGTACCTTGCTTAAGGGTACCTAAGTAGTGACTTTTGACTTGAACCTGCGACCTTCAGGTCCCAAGCACAACGTCCTAACCATTACGCCACCACTGCCACCACTGTACTGGATGAAGATCCCTACCAAAGCTTAGTGAATAGCAACCTCACAGCAGCAATGACTTTGTGAAGTGAGCATCCATAGGTCACCTGATGTCTGCCTCATATGTGTGTATACTGAATATCTTACAGCTCATTTGAATCTGGCTCCACCAGTGAGATTTTAGAATTAAAATGATTCATTTGGTAAAGAAGTGTGTCATTTTTCTTTCTCTAATTTTTCCCTATAGGCATCACAGTGGACAAGTATGGCATGATCTTTTTTGTAGATGGCACCATGATTCGCCGCATCGATCAGAATGGAATTATCTCGACATTGCTGGGCTTCAACGACTTGACCTCAGCGCGACCCCTCAGCTGTGACTCGGTGATGGACATCTCGCAGGTGCGTTCTTCTGCCTCTCTCCGCCTCTCTCACCCATCATCTCGGCCTATGAAAGGCCAAAGTAGCCTCAATCTCTCTCTGCTGTCTGAGCACCAGCCATCATGTCAGAGCCTGAGGAATGAGGGTCGTTGTGCTGCAGCTGGCCTATAGCTGCAGGCCGCAGAGAGCTGGAACCTTAAACACACACACACACACACACGCGCGCAGACAAACACAGAGACATACATACAGATACGCACTTTCAAAAACCACACATATGCCCCATGACCACCCAGTGGACCGTCGCCCAGACCAAATGCTAACAGTCACCCCAGGCAAGGACACACCACTGACTAGAGGCACAGAGGCTTCCATTAGGGAGCTGATGCTCTACAGAGTCTGGCATAAAAGAAGAAAAAACACAGAAATCTGTCTTTAATGGTATCTCAGACCACTGCAAATTTCCATGAATTTATTCCACTTTTAAGAAGCCTTCATGTCTGAGCTCCTGCTGTGCTGATGGCACTCACTGTGATGTGTAGATTCAGGGAAAATGCTTCTAGTCGTACCTTCACTTGATTAAGCATTAATGTTTTGTCATTTTGTTCCTCATGTTCTTCTGTGTTTTGTTGTTTGTTTTTTTTCCCAGTTTCTGCTGGGAAAATGTGACTCCAACAGTCTGTCTAATGGCCACAGAACTGTCAGTATGAGAGAGTAGACAAGTGATCAGAATATTGTAAACTAATCTCAAGTTTGATCAGGGAAGAGGGAAATTTATGTAGCAGCTCTCATTTCAACATGCGTCTCTTCTGTGTTTTACAGTATTTATTATTGGTTACTTTGGTTATGATTAAGGTTTGGCTTAGAGTTACATTTTTACATTTACATTTTACATTTTATTCATTTGGCTGATGCTTTTAAACAAAGCTTCTTAGGCAGAGGAAACAATCAAGCACTAGAGCTGCACAGGGCAACACTGAAGTGAGTGCTAGAAATAAGACCAATGCAGTTAAGTTCAGAATTTAGGCTTAGAAATTATTCATTTTAGTAGGGACCTAAATATGAAATAAATATGGGACCTTGATTCATATATGTAATTATTATGCATATGGGATTATTATTTATTACATAGGTGCATGCATATATAAACATATACATTCATATATGTGTGGGCAGTGGTGGCCTAGTGGTTAGGACGCTGCCTTTGGGACTTGAAGGTCGCAGGTTCGAGTCCCGGCCTGGGCACTACTGAGGTACCCTTGAGCAAGGTACCGTCCCACTACACTGCTCCCCAGGTGCTGTTGATAGCTGCCACGTGTGCATGTATGAGGAGTTACATTTCGTTGTGGTGCTTGAGTGTGTTCACAATGACAAATAATCACTTAAAAAAAAATATATATATATATACATACATACACACATACACGTATGTATATATATATATATATACATACACACATACATATATATGTATATATGTGTATACTAAATCCTCTTATCCACAAAAAGTAGCTTTACAGGTAAAAGGAAAAAATACTTCAATTGCATTATAAGTTAATTTAAATTCATGTCATATATATTGTAAGTCACATTATAAGTTAAAGTCAAGTTTGTTATTTTTGATCAAATCTAAATGTCGGTTCGGAAATTTTGATACAGTGATGTTTTTAAATTATGAAAACTGAATTTGTTGTTTGCACAGCAGTGATATATAATACATTCCAGACATGTAGGATCTACCATTGCAGCAAGATTTTAAGGCAAAGGTGTGTGTATGTGTGTCTGTGTGTGTCTGTGTGGATTGTTTTCCTCTGTGTAGCCTCAGCTGCCAGACTAAGTGAGGCTTTATTTTACAGAAAGGATGCAGAGCACAGGGTACACGACCTGCAGCTGCCTACCTCTGTCCCACAGAGACATCCTGATAAACACACACACACACACACCAACAAATACACATAGAGACTCTCTTTCTTTTTCTCTCGTTTTTTTCTTATCACTCAGTCTTTCTCTTTCTTTTACAATCTTTTGCCCTTCTACTTTTCTCTGTCGCGCACACACACACACACACACACACACACACACACACACACACCACACACACACCAATACGCTCCCAGTAAGCCTGCATGCAGCCCCTGAAATGATGACAAATCACACTCATTTCTGCCAAAGACACTCAGACAGTAAAAAGCATCCATTAAAAATTCATGGGCAGCACACCGCTCTGCTACTTCAAACCCCCCCTCCTCCACTTAAGCCTGCTGCCACACTTTTCCGGACTCTTCTAAAGCCTCTCCTTTGCTTTTCATCTCCCCTTCTTACCTGGTTTCATCAAAAAATGTGTTTTTTTGCCTCGTGATTTGTGCTGCATGGATGAATTCATTAATAGGCCATATTTTTCTGGTATACATGGAATTACTGCTTCCCTCTCACGTGATCTTTACCCTCCACCTGCCAATTCTTTGCTCTTTGTGCCAGACGCACCTCCACAAGAAGTGAGAGTTTTGAGCGTCAGCGAGATTGCTTATTTATGTCCTTTTCATCACTGCTGCAATGCCTTCACCATGATTAAGTCTGTTTTTGAGTGAGAACCTCCACAAACCCCTGCCGCCTCCAGCCTCCCCCACCACCCCTGCCACAAAATGATGTCTTGAAGAAAAAGAGGCTACTTAGAATGCATTTTTGTTGAAGAGGCCTAAACAGATAGAGCTGTTAGTCAGGGTGGGGGAAACTGACAGCAGCATTTGCTTTGACACATGCCGAGTCTTTAAAGAGTAAAGAGTGCTAATTTTTTTTAGCTTTATGTTGGACGCCAGAGAGCGACCTGCTGAGAGAGGATTTATGGAAGAGACAGGCCTGATTAAAGATGCAAGCCACCAAGCTTACATACATAAATATAGATCTGTGGTTTCGGACAAGGTCAGAGCCCTGTTTACTCATTGCAGTTTGAGAGTATGTGTGCGTTTGGAACAGCTATCCTGTATTCATTGTGTTGATTTATGTTTGACTGAATAAGTGTAAATATATATATGTGTGTCTGTGTCTGCGTGTGCGCATGTGCACGAGCAGGTATATCTTTGTGTGTATATGCATATGTGAGTCTGTGCGTGTGGTTAGGGGGTCATCACTTACATCTGTGTGCAAATCCTGTGCATGCATACACATTCTACTACACACACACGCACTCGCTCATTCTCATGAAATATTCAGCCAGGTCTGTTGACAAGAAATAGGTTTTAAGAAATAGAAAGGTCCCCATCCTCGCTCGTGAGTAAATGCGGATGCTCACAGAGAGAGAGAGAAAGCATTTCCCATGCTAGCTGTGGATGTGGACAGCAGCGCTATGACTGGACTTATTACATAAAGCCCACCGCTATGATAACAGATTCACAGACACACTGACATGGCCTGAAGTGGTGCTACATGGGAGTGTTATTTGTGGCTATGTTTGTGTGTGGCTCCTACTGGGAGGATATCGCAGACTATTACATTCACACACAGTGACCCACAGTGAGAGTGTAAATATCTGACCTCAAAACTGTTGCACTGCTTTAGGAAACATTCAGATAAAGTGTGATTTAAGCAACATATTACATATTAGTGGAATTTAAACAAAACACTGCACCAAACCTTTAACTCTTTTGTTTTAATTCAATTTTACTAATTTTCATATTTGTTGATTTATTATTTTTATTTACTGTAAAGCACTTTGAGCTGCATTTCTTGTATGAAATGTGCTATACATATTTTAATAATGTATTATTATTATTATTATTCATTCTGTTTTTATGTTTTCTTTTTTATTATTTATTTATGTATTTATTTATAATTTTAAAAATATTAGCCCATATTTTTTTCTTGGTGCATAAGTTCATTTTTTCACCACTAATTCTGAGAGTTAAGCAGGGAGATGTCTATTGCTACTGGAGAAAATTGTATTTAGAAATCAACATATTTAAATTACTGCAGCCTAAATATCTGCTAGACAGGAAACATCAGTTTGCAAAGATTATGTCAAGTCTATGGCATCCCTGACCAAGTAGTTAGTACTGTGGTGATCAAAGAGAATGTTTTCAGTCTTGTGTGATATGAATAGATTCAGGTTTTCATCCTGTTTGTTTTCCAAACGTGTTTGTTTAATGGCTGCTTCAAAATGCTCCAGACCAGCTTAGAGTGTGAAAACCATTTTGACGATTGGCTTGACTTTGCAAACAGAGTAGTACAGTGTTACCTTGCTGTTTTTTCTCGCACAAGCCTGTGAAAAAAGGATGTTTCCTACTTGATGTAACCAAATCAATTGGATGCTTTTAAGGTCTTCTTTTAATAGACTACACAGCATGGCCTCTTGTTTTGCTCTTTTCCTCCCAGTACATTAAAAGCGTCTTTTAATCAAGCGGCCTTGTTACCATGCCAGGATGACTACTGAAATAAGACCTTTCATAATCTATCCCCTAAGAGGGTTCACCCCTAACAAAGAGATGTGCAGAAGAGCTGTACTGAGTAATTTATGTTTGTTAAAAGCCTGCTGCATGATTTGCAGAACAATAAGTCATAATTAGATAGGCTGGGAGGTAAGCAGTGTTTTCCTGCTTATAATGGTGCAGTGTTTCCTGCTCTTGAGGACCTTCCATCCAGTCTTTTGTTGTTATATAATTAATAACCCAGTACGGGAAAAAGACATCTACAGGGTGTGTTGACTTATGCACTGCAGTCTTGTTTGAGTGTCCAGAGTCCACATGATCAATGCTTCCCTGCTGCTTGGCCTTAATCTGATCATTTGATTTGGTTTCACTCCTCCGTTTCTGTTCATCCTCCACGGCTCCTTATCGCTGTGGATCTGAAAAATGTTCAGGTGTTTTTTGTGTCCTTACTCTTAGCTTTAGCATAACTAGTGATTTTCTCTCTGCGTTATCATATAATCGACTCCTGGGTTCACAAAGGCACAGAGAAAAATTGTCCAGGCTTAATTCAATTATTTGCCTAGTAGATCTGACCTGCAAACAGTTTTCAGGCATGGCTCTGTAATTCGTCTTCCCCCACAGAGATCAGTTTCTATATCAAGATAGACACATTAATGTGGAAAATGAACAGAAAACATTATGTAGAGTAATAATTATATATTTTCTGGTTTCTTCACAGGTACGCCTGGAATGGCCCACTGACCTATCAGTGAGTCCAATGGACAATTCGCTGTACGTGCTGGACAACAATGTGGTGCTGCAGATTTCTGAGAACCATCAGGTGCGAATAGTTGCCGGGCGCCCCATGCACTGCCAGGTGCCTGGCTTGGACCACTTCTTGGTCAGCAAGGTTGCCATCCATGCCACTCTGGAGTCCGCCACTGCCTTGGCTGTGTCCCACAATGGCATTCTCTACATCGCTGAATCTGATGACAAGAAGATTAACCGTGTACGGCAGGTTTCAACCAATGGTGAAATCTCATTAGTCGCAGGTGCTCCTAGCGGCTGCGACTGTAAAAATGACGCTAACTGCGACTGCTACTCAGGCGACGACGGCTATGCCAAAGACGCCAAACTCAACTCGCCCTCTTCTCTTGCAGTCTCACCCAATGGTGAGCTCTTCATTGCAGATCTGGGCAACATCCGGATCCGCTATGTACGCCGGAACAAGCCTTACCTCAACCCGCTCAACATGTACGAGGTGTCTTCACCCATTGACGATGAGCTCTACCTGTTTGACGCCAATGGAAGCCACATCTACACCCAGAGCCTGACTACTGGGGATTACCTGTATAACCTGACCTATTCTGGAGAGGGTGACCTGAGCACGGTCACAGACAAGAACAAGAACAAAGTGACCATTCGCAGGGACACTACAGGGCTGCCCCTCTGGATCATGGCTCCCGATGGCCAAACCTTCTGGTTCACTATAGGAACAAATAATGCCCTCAAGAGTGTTGCTGCCCAAGGTCAGGAGCTAGCAATGATGACCTACCATGGAAGCTCAGGACTGCTGGCAACCAAGAGCAATGAAGATGGATGGACCACATTCTATGAGTAAGTCACATCAGGAAAAAATATTTCGTTACAATTAGCATATTTAAATGAATGGAAACCATTGGTAAATTAATGCATTTCAATATCTTTTCTTTGTAGAAGGTGGGTTTCTGCAGCCACACCACACTTTGCAGAAAGATTTGGCTGTGGCTCAAGTTGCCATGGCTACGATAATGGTTCATAGAGGTCCAGGGATGAAATTAGGACATGGTTAAACAAGTATGGTCAATTAATTCTAGCTGTATGCTGGGGAAGTAGTGAGTTAGCAAGGTACCGCAGACAAGGACAAATAGTACGAGAATGTTTTGTATTCAGGGATTCTGATGCATCCCTCCCCTTCACTTTTTCCATCTGCACTAACGTGTGAGAATTTTCAAGTGCTTACTCATCCTTACCTTTTATACTGCGGGAACAGGGAGAACATTCAGGAGCTGTTTCTAAGAAAATCGCTTTCTACCCGTCTTTAGCCGATTGAGAAAGCAGAAGTGCAGAGTTCGAATTTTTGTCTTTGTCTTCATTGTAATATACTGGAGTGCTTGCAGGTATCAGGCTCAGGATATGCAAAGTACCACTACAGCACTATTTTGAAATTCCCTTTTCCTGGCAAATCTCTTTACAGTGTCTTCTCACTCATCCTGTCAAGAATGAGCAATTTCACTGAAGTTCCATCATGGCCTGTCTGTTGATTCAGGAATTGTAATTAGCATTTTGCTGTATGTTATGTTTACATAATAATTTAATCTTATTTGCACATATTGGAACATGAATAATTTATTTAGACTGTAGTCTGCAAATTCACATCCTGTCATGTTGTGTATAGTTCACAGAATAAGCTGAAGGGACTTTCTCCAAAGCATCATAGCCTCATGGATAAGATGCTTTCAGATGATAAGGCTAAGATGAATGCAAAAGACAAATACAGTGTGCTTGGTGTTTTGAAGGGTTTCTATTCAACTGGATTCTGCATCACCATACTTTTCCCATTCCCACAAAAATGGCAGCTTTCAATAAAGCCTTTACGTCTCACAGACATAACAGCTGCCCCTTCTATCCTGAGATCAGGAACATCTCGTGTTTTCTTTCAAGATCTGCTTGAAAGTGGATGTCTGCCACTTTTGTTGGGTATGAGATTTTTGGAACAAAACCTCCTCGATTGTTGTCTGTCCTCATTCCTCTCAGTGGTGTACTTGGGCATGTTCTTTTTAGCGCACTCTGCAAAAACATATTGTGTAAAAAGCAGAAAATGACCCTTGATAACTGGAAGTGAGTACACCTCCAGCCATATTTTTCTCCAAACATGTGTTCTTCCCCATGTTCAGATTACTGAAAATAGTCTAACAGCAATTACACCTCTTTTTTTTTACCTCCCCCCCGCTATGTCTTATCAAAAATGCATGCTGTCATATCATTTGTTTAATACCCTTTTGCCAAATGAACAAAGACGTGTATGAGCTCAATAATTGCTATTAAGGGGAAAAAAGCAATAATTAACATTAAGAAGGGTTCACACCCCGAGCTTTTCTAAGCAATTAGATTTAACTCTGGCTTTCTCTCCCCCTCCAAGCAGCATGGAGTGGTCTTTGTAATAAAGAAAGCTGATATTTTAGGATTTTTTTTTTTTTTTTGTAATTAGCTTTGAAGGCTATATTGCCACCCGAGGAGTCAAAGTCATAACATGCCAATAGAACAGACCTCACCATTTTATCTATGCACCCCAACCTACAGTACAGGCCCTAGTGGTTTATCGTAGCCAGCACCTGAATTCTTTAAGTCCCTCTGAGGCACGTTAGCTTGAGGACATACACTGGTTACGTCAGCCAGCGTTTGTGCCGAGCCTGTATGCACAGCAGCGGAGGCAAACACAACAAAGACATCTGCTGAGCTGTCCCCTCCATTACGCTTTATTGGAATCTCGCTGTACTGTGGGGATTGCAGATGTGTTTTTTGACGCCGTAATGGACTTCTGGAGTCTTTACTGAGTTCTTGCTGTGAAAGCGGATGCCTAATGTTTATCTTTATTAAGAGTTCAGATGACGTGCTCAGCATACATGGGTAAGGGGTGGGCAATCAGGCAGGCAGGCACGTCTGTTCAGCAGGGAAGTAGAGAGAGAGCGCGTGAGAGAGAAAGGTCAGAGGTCATTCATGTGACTGTTCTGTGAAAGGGTTCAAGTGGAAGTATGGGTTTTCTAAAGGAACCACAGGTGCTCTCTCTTCCTCTTTATCTTTCTTTTTCACTTTTCTGTCGCTCTCTCATCCTTCTTTGTGTTCCCAACAGTCTGCTTTGAAGACACTAATAGGCGCCTCAGTATGAGCAGGTTGTAGCTATCACGGCTGTACGGAGTGTTTGCGCACACACACTCTTTCCGGGGACTCTGGGGGTCAGCGATCACAGCACAGTGCAGTTTGCTGCTTGAAAAAGATATTTTTGATCATACTCTTTTCTCCATACAAAGACATTCATGTCTGACGATAGCCTGAGAGCTCAGTATCACTGTTCTGACTGTCAGTGTGAGCAGATATAAGCAGAAAGTGGAATTTGCCCATATCATTAGCATTTAAATGAGGTTCATTTTCAGCACTTTACCAACACATTAAGCATTAAGCATTCCTTGTTAAAAGTGCAATGTGATGTTATATGTTTCAGTATTTTCCAAAATATAAATACATTAATCATAATATAAATGGAATATAATTATCATGTTGTAAAAATGTGCTACCAGGGCAGTCTTGGGTATAATGCCATCCCACACATTTTGTCCCCTTCAAATTTTTTAAGCTTTCAAGTTAGTTTGATTGTCATGTACAGGCAACAATGGAACATCATTACCAGCAATGAAATTCTTGAAAAACTGGGTAAGACTTGCTCTTCATAACAGGAAAGAGAGTTTGATGTTGACAGAATGTTTGCAGGTACATTTTCATTTAAAACACTGAATTTGTTCATTTACCGCAGATTTTGTTGAAGAGAATATGTGATGAAATGACAGTATTAGGATGCTACAGCTCCACAACTTTATAGTCATTTGTAGGAAGCTGAATTTCTTTGTCTTTATTGATCCCAAGATGATGTAGATGGAGAAGGCTGTATAACGTCAAAAAGGATGTTCTAAACATCCAGATTAGCTTGAAGAATTAAATAAAGCATCCAGAAATAGCTTCTGGTGTCTAGCTCATTACTGGTGTCTAGGCTTTTAAAACCTTTGAGCTGTAGTGTATGTCTTGCTTAAAAGCAGCAGTGAGAAAATTGTAAGAGTATTCTAGGTGGCCCCAAACTTTAGACAGTGCTTTAAACTGTCCAGGGAGTGGGTGGTGGGGTGGAGGGCATTTCCTGATTGTTTTCCCATGTTTTGTTTCCTAGTGTCACTTTTGCTAGTGTTATTATCCCCAGGGCTCAGGACACACACAGCTCAAAAGTTGGCTTTAAACTCCTCAGCTGGTTTCTCTCAGAGCAAGTACATGTACAGTATAAATTTATAGAAAAAAAGTGCAAAATGTTCTTTTCCACTGAGTGGATTGAAGACCTCTCCAAGTCTTCTTCCTTATCTCATCTTCAGCATTTATTTTCGATCAGCATGGATAAGAGAAAGTCATGCTGTGAAACAGTCTTTTATCGCTGATTACCTCGCTTGTGAAAATAGAAGAGGACAACCTCATCCTGAGCTTTAATACCCCACTGTGTTTTCTCCCAAGAACTCTTCACGTATCTCTGAAGCCTTTTCCATAAATCAGATCAGATTTCTCTCCGTATCTGCTCGGCCGCTCCTGTCTTTCATTTCTGCCCGACTGAGGCTCGATGGGAGGGGCCGGCGCCGTGGACCAGCTGCAGCTATCACTTGTGTTTTGAATGTTATTAGAGAGACGAGGCGCACTGCCGAGAGCTCTACAGGCTTCGATCACACTGCTGATAAAAGTCTTCTGGTAGATGTGCTCACTCATGATGTTAGTGCGCAAGCAGGGCTGTAAGAGTGCCCGGTCTGTTGTGGTTTGCCTAGAGATGCCAGAAGGCATTTGATCAGCTGTGATGCTGTTTATTGTGTCGCAGTCGGTTGGAGGAAGCTCTGTAAGGAGAGGTGTAGTAAACCAAGATCCTTTCCAGGACTTGTATGTATACCATGGCTAAATAAATTAATAAAAATAACATCAGACTTTATTTTTCTGGCCTTTTATTTTGCAATAGACTGTGCAGAAGTAGAGAAGGTGTATTTATTCTCACAAAGAAAATCAACATTTCTAACTTTACCAGTGGCACACACACATTTGTGAAAACAATTACATGTGTCAATAAAACTTCCTGAAAACTCTGGAGCACTACTGTGACTTTGAACCTGTCTCTCTCTCTCGTTCTCTCCCTTTCTCTTTGCAGGTATGACAGTTACGGACGCTTAACAAACGTCACCTACCCTACAGGCCGAGTGAGCAGTTACCGCACAGATGCTGACAATGCGGTGCGTGTGCAGGCTGAAGGCTCCAACAAGGAGGACATAATCGTCACCACCAACCTCTCAGCCTCCGGAACCTTCTACACACTTTTGCAGGGTAGGTGCTTAAGGCTGCGAGTAAGAATGTGCATGTGTATGCATTCAGTCAGATATTTTTCAGTGTATTTTTGAAAGCGAATCTGGAGTCAAAAATATTGACAAGGTAGTGATTTTGTTGTTTTTGACAGCTAAAACTTAAAATAGAAAGGTATTCATTCTCTTGAAAGGTGTCAGTCTACTGTTCCCATGCACTGCACTGCTGTTTATGTCTAACATTCGCCGTCTTGGTCTTTTTTTTACCACTGTGTCCACTTTTACAGCTATATGTAAGACTGAGCAAGACTGAGATTCATTATTCTAGTTGTTTGATTTCACTAACATCCAGGTCAATCCCTGCAACAGTACCAGACATTATTGCATTTTTTTGAAGTTACAGTTTAAGCTAAAATTACACTACGCAATAGAGTTCTATTCTGTTTTGTTCCTGGGTACCAACTGTGTTTTCTCAATCCCTAATGCCTAAAATAAGTAGAAAATGGCTGTTGTGCTTCTGTGTTCAGGACAATGACATTTTGAAATGTATCTGTTTTCAAGAACATTCTCCATTAACTTTCAATGTTAAGTAGTATATTCTGGAACTGTGAGAACTGTCCAGAAGTTTCTAGAATTGTCCAGAATTTTTTAGAACTTTCTGGAATTTTTCAAAACTTTCTAGAACTTTGTCTTCTTTCTGATCTCATCTTCAGCATTTATTTTCGGTCATGCTGTGAGTCTTTTATCACTGATTACCTCACTTGTGAAAAGGGAAGAGAACAACCTTATCCTGAGCTTTAATACCCAGACACAGATGACTGTGGCATCACAGAGGGTTAATCTCCCAATGACAGGGGCTATGCTTAGCACCACTTTTTATACACCCACTGTTCTTTACAATGTGTGAACATTTCACAACAAGTGGATCAGTGGAAATGCTTCAAAATTTCATTTTTAACCCTTTTATTAAACCTTTGTTCATGCCCTCTATGCCTTTCAGAGATATAAGGTTTTGACAAAGCAGCACCCAGTATGAAGGCATCAACCTTGGTTAGAAACATGCTTCAGATCAGTGAAAAGAACACAAGCGGATGCCCACTGGTCATTGTTCTGTTGTAATTCAGGGAACACATATCACTCAGAAAGATAAAAGTAGACATTGATTTTATGTCCCTGGGTTTTGTGTATGAGACTGGACCAGTTGCTACTGTCTGCTGTAGGAAATCCAATCTTAATCAGTCTGGCCTGAGGATAGAGGGGCGTGTCCGAGGTCATGGGCCTGGAGCCCAGGCCTGTGATTTTTCTTGCATACTTTGGCATTTTGATGTCCTGTTTTGCAGCTGACCAACTGCTCTATCGATTCCCAATATTCCGTTTTGAACTCCCCCTGCCCTGCTCCATGCACTCAGCTGTAATGATTTCACTGTGCTCCTGTGAGAGCTTGATTTGAAAGGCCATCCCTCCCCTGTATTTCGATTGGCTACTGATGGATAGCTGCACCTGAGAGGCAGCGTGTGGGTGTGTATGTGTGTGCATGCATGTTTGCGTTTTATAGTGTTAGCGCTGGGTGGAGTTATAGGTCAGTTAGAAATGACGACCTTGTGTTGGACATCTGGTGCAGAGAGAGAGAGAGAGAGAGAGAGGCAGAGGGAGACCAAGAGGAAGAGAAAGAGGAAGTGACAGAGCGAATGGGGACACAGAGCCAGTTGCTTTGTCGCTAATTAATTCGCTGTTGTCCAGTTTGTAAATGAGAGCTGAAAACTTGGATATACATTTCTCGAAGGTGCTGACCTTGTGGTATTTACTGGAAAGTCAAGCGAGTGTGTGGGTGAAACAGTGGCTGGGGGAGGTTGAGCCAGGAGGGTGTGTATGTGGGTATGTGTGTAGGTGTCTAGATGAGGAGGTGTTACAATGTTGTTTAAAAGTTTCATCCTAATTAGTAAATATGCTTATATACAGTAAGTACCATAGTGTACATCTGAATATTGTTTCTAGACAATTTATTTTATTTTTAGGTGGTTTATTAAATATTTCAAGTATTTGTAAATTATATATTTTTCACAGAAGGGATATATTTATAATACACACTTTTCAATTTAAAGTGGTTCTGCAATGTTTATGTATAGAACTGTGAGGTCTTCGAGAATAACACTGCGTAACAGAGTTATTTATTATTTTTGTTTCTTGGTACAAAGTGTCTTTTCCGAACCTCTTACACTGCCTAAAATCGATAGAAAATGGATGTTGTTCCACTAAAACTTTGCTTCTGTGCTCAGAACAATGACATTTTGAAATGTATCTGTTTTCAAGAACATTCTCCATTTATTTTAAATGCTAAGTAGAATTCCACAATATTCTGGAACTGTGAGAACTGTCCAGAAGTTTCTATAATTGTCCAGAATTGTCTAGAACTTTCTGGAAGCTTTTAGAACTTTCTAGAACTTTCTGGGACTGTCCAAAAAAGATAAAATTCCTATTTTGTCACTATGAGTAGAACACTTTTGTAAGCTGTGGTTATAAAATCAGAGTTTGTGATGAATAGAGCCATTTTACATAGGATTTAGACATAAGCGGTTCGAATAAAACACTTAGAAGCCAGGAACAAAACCTGTGTAACCTATGTGAATGCATAAATAGTTCTTCGAATAGTTAAATGGTTTTTCTGTATTCTGATTAAACCTTCTATGCATGATTCTTTTTATTTTGGTCCAATTTACTTGTTTCCAATTCAACCCACTAATTAGGGCTCCCTCCATTGTGATAGCACTAACACTTGGAGGTCCGTGGCTAGCATATGCTACCTCCAAGTGACGTGAAGACAGCTATTGCATCTTTTCCGTACTGCTACTAACAAAATGTTATTGGACAACTTAGTAACACCCTTTTTTGGAGAGGGCCGACTGACCAGTTCTGTTTAGTGTCAGCTACACACACCCCTGCTGGCTAACTTTGAGTGAGGGGGGTGAGGGAGGGCTATTATACCCACCCGAAGAGAGCCAAGCCATTTATGCTCTCTTGGAGTCCTGGCCATGGATTGTTGCAGCACCACTGGGGATCAAATAATAAGTCTCACTCTTAGACAGTTGTGCCACTTTTAACCCAGTTTTCTCCTCAGTTTAGTCATATCATGTCTCATTTGGTAGCTAGAACTGCCCTAGCATGTTCCTCTTTTTGAGTCATGTTAAGTTCTGTACATCTTTCCCAACTGCAACAAGCAGAGAGTTATTGGGCAGCTCAGAGGAGGAGTTATGGGGAGAGGATGGATCCTACTCATCCAGAGAGAGTGAGGTCAGTTATGCTCTCTTAGACTCCCGGTCACGGATGGCTGCTGCTAGAATTCTGACAAAAACCAAAGAAAAAAGCACATTACTCCAGTCCTCAGGTTCTTACACTGGCTTCCAAGCAGATACAGAATTGACTTCAAAAGTCTCGTGGCCTAAAAGCCAGTCAATATACTCTAGAAATATGCCCCAGATATTTATCTGTAATGTCTGATGAATATCAGCCTGGAAATGCACTTAGATTGGCAGAAGCTGGTCAGCTAATGGTAACTAAACAGGGTGAAATGGCATTTAGTCATTATGCTGCCAACTGCTGGAACCAGCTCCCCAAGGAAATCAGATCTTCCAGAAGATAAACTGCCTTATTTTCCAAAGTCTTTAATTAAACAGAGGCTGAGTAACTTTGTCATGTGCTTTATATTGTCTTAATTCAATTTAAATCTTACACTTATTTCCTGAAATCTGATTTTATTATAATATATATAAAAAGAACGCACATTATACATTATATATTTATCATTGGAACAGTAGTGTATGTCTTCATGTCTTATCCATCTTTCATTGCCACAAAAACACACAACACTGCAAGGTGTGATCTCACATCTGAAAGAAAAGATTGTTGAACAGTTTTTTTTTTTCCTCAAAAATGTTGAGATTATTGTGCTGCAGTTTTCCAGCTCAGCCTGTCTTAAGGTTCAGCCTTTCCTTGCCCTGTCTGCCTCAGACTCACAGGTCATTCAGGTTTCTTCTTACTAATGCAAGTATAAACTTTGTAAAATGCATCATGACCATGAAACAGACCTTTATTATGGCTGCTGCCATTCTTACTTTCGTCGTTTGATTTTTTTTTAATTTTGATATTATGTATTAATTTAAAATCCATGTGGTTTACATAACATAACGTGTGTTTTTTTGCAAAGGAAAAGCTAGCTGACTGTTTCTGCGTGTTTCAGACTGAGCGCTGATGTGTAATTAGTGTGGCTCTCGACAAGTCATTAATTCACAGCGGCCAGTAATGAGAGTTTTATTCATGGTGGGCCTTGTTAAAGTGCTGACTGACGCTACTCGTGTGCTGCAGTGGTGACATCGCTGCACTGCCTTTTCAATTCTGCCTGTTTCTTTTCTTTACTGTCATTTGCTGTTTTATTTTTTATCTTATTCTTATTTAATTTCTCTATTTTTCATGACACACACACACACACACACACACACACACAAACACCTCCTCTCCTTTTTCCCTTTCTCCTTCTCTGTCTCTGTGTGTCCCTCTCTGTCTTCTTTTCTTTGTTTATCTCTCTTCCCTTTTGTTTTCTTTCTCTCTGGCCCTCTCTTTGGCTTTCTCTTCTTTCTTGATCTTTCTATAACTGTTTTCACTCTAGTGCTTTCTATCTCTCTCTCTCTCTCTCTCTCTCTCTCTCTTTTTTTTTTTTTTTTTTTCTCTCCCTCTTTCTCCCTTTTTTTTCTCTCT
>JBBPDA010000001.1:28654338-28668456 GCA_037974385.1 Arnoldichthys spilopterus | reverse complement strand
CTATCTCTCTCTCTCTCTCTCTCTCTCTCTCTCTTTTTTTTTTTTTTTTTCTATCTCTCTTTCTCCCTCTTTTTTCTATCTCTGCCACTCTCTCTCTTGCTTTGTCTCTGACTCTGTCCTTGGACTGCTCGAGCACTGAGGCTTTGCCTCTGCAGGGCTTTCTAGTATTATTCAGTTTCTTGGACCAGCTCAACACCATGGCCTTGTTCAGCAAAGCAGCTCATTAACCCATCAAGGTTTATGGAAAAAGTGCCATTTTCTGCCATTTAATCTGCTCATTTCTACTACAGTGAGATTTATCTGTGCTGTTTATTTCATTTACTTAAAAATAAATAACACGATCTGACAAACGTGAACATATTTTTGTCACTTTTTTGGAGCTGGCACATGGGTCACTAAGATTATACTACACACTGATGAAACGGATTAGTAATAATTATTGTTATGTATGTGTGTATGATGCATTGTGCTTTATAGGGTTAAATCTTCTGATTTTATTCTTAGTCTGAGAACACAAATGAAATTAGTCTAAATATAATCACGGTCTCTATGATTGATTGACTGTGGCACTATCCACAGCGAGAGGCCTTTGTTCATGCAGACTGTGACTCTCTTACTTTTCTCTCTGCCAATCACAGAGCAAGTGAAGAACAGTTACTATATTGGATTGGACGGCTCTCTGCGGTTGGTTCTGGCTAATGGCATGGAGGTGTCCCTGCACACAGAACCCCACCTGCTCTCAGGTACAGTCAACCCAACAGTCAGCAAGAGAAACGTCACGTTGCCCATAGACAACGGCCTCAACTTAGTGGAGTGGAGACAGCGGAAGGAGCAAGCCAGGGGACAAGTCACTGTATATGGGCGCAGACTGAGGGTGAGTTGTCTTACATATTCACACATTTTTGAATGTGTGGTCATAAATCCACTTCAGTGCAAGTGTTTGAACACCCACAGACAAATAAAAATATTTTATAAGTAAAGTGCATACACGTCCTCTACAGAGAGCAAATTTTAGTGCACAAATTTTGATTTTAACAAAATGAGGGGAAAAAACCAATATAAAATGTGCCATAACTTTTGCACAGGTCACATTTTATGTTTTTGTTGTTGTTGTTGTTTTTTCCCCAGATGTGTTCATTCAGCAAATGCACAGTACTGTGCATTAAAATGTATAAAATATTGAGGGCAAAAATGTTGTCCTGATTAATTTCTGAGAACAACAAAACAAACATTACACATCCCATATGATAAATGCCACATTACATATGATACACATTTTGTAAATATCTGTACTCATGTGCATTAATCAGGTTCTGAGCATTCAACATATGTAAACCTTCATCCTAGCCTAGAAAAACACATCCAGGCTTTCTTCCTCAGGGAAACAGTGACACACACGTTACACAAGCTTGTTTAGATTTTCTTCACTCTTCCCACACAGTCAAAATGGACACATTCCTTGTTTCTATCCACAAAATCACGCACACAGACATTCATTCTAAGTCCCTGAGGTATGGTCCATGCCCACGCACCCCCTTCACACATAGAGACAAGTGCCCAGTGTGGCCTGGCAAACGCAGAAACACAAACACACCCCACTAAGCCAGTCTTGCGGTCTGGCTCTCACAAAGAACAGTAATTGCATGGCCGCGTTGTCTCATTGTAGGCTGGGTTAACTTCACACAGGTTCGGCTCAGTTTTTCTGAGACACAGTGACTCATCTAAGCACCTAAGTCCCTGTTCTGCCTCTAATTGCCTCTTGATTATAATCTCTCTAGCCTCATCGTGCTGCTCACTGACATTATTGAAGAGGCCCATGCAATGCACCTGTCTTTTAGAATGATAACCGGTTTTATGGCGGCACTGTGGTGCTCTGACCCAGCCCCAGCAGTCTTGGAGCTGTCTGCCAAGGTCAGGCTGTGTCTGATGTGTGTGTGTGTGTGTGTGTGTGTGTGTGTGTGTGTGTATACATGTGCGTGTGGGTACGCACACATCTCAGCGGTCAATCCATCATGGATGCTATGGCATCCTGCTTTGTGACCCTGAGGGCTAGGTCAATGCCTGGGGCACTGATGACTCCCCTGATGAATGAAACCCACAGGCTTTCCTCACTGTACCTCTATGACATCTCCATCCGTCTGCTGACTGTAGCGCAGCTCTGATTGTGTAGAATTCACCGCAGGAGTGTGAGGGCCAGGACATGCCATGTTTCAGCCACTGGCCTTATTGAGTATGAGTGGAAGGGGCACAGAGTCGTGTCCCCTCAGTTCCAACCAGTGCACTCCCGCCTTCAGAGTGGTAATATCTAAGGCGAGAGCTCACACTGATTTCTATAGTCAGTTAACCTGTTGACAATTTTCTCCATTAATCAACAGAGGACATGCAGTAACATGGCTGTTTTTTATTATTTTTATTATTATTTTATTATTATTGTTTTTATATTAAATGTGAGCACGTAACTGACAGGGGAAACATGCACATCTCTACTGTGCAATTCTGTCATTCTGTCAAATGTAATATTTAAATTTTTTTTTAATTTATTTTCTATTTTTTAAATCAAATACCAACTACCTATTACATTATGTGAATATTTCATGGCAAATGGAACAATAAAAACAATAAAAATTTGGACAAAATACGTTTATTATAAAGTTTTACCTTATAATATAAAATTTGACATAGGAAGTGACAAGGTTTTGTTGCAGTAGTCACAGTATGCTGCCTTTTACACACTTTTACCTTTAAGGGTGAAAAACCAACCTTTTGACATTCCAGGTCCTTCTTTCTCCTTTTAGTTCTTCTCCCTTTGAGAAAACATCATTCATATTTTGTGCAAAACAATCTAGAAGCTATACAAGCTGTTTTCCCCTAACATTTCCTGCAGCATACTGAAATCTGTCCCAATGGCTGTATGCATCATATCATATATTGTGGAGCATCAAATAGATTTTTTAAGTAAACAAAATGGTAACATAAATGACATTTTTTGTAATAATAAACATTGTTAACTTTTGTTGGCTAATCGTTGCAGCCCTAGTAATAACAAAACCAATCATCTGTGCAACCCAGTTGTCACTTAGCTTGACTCATGCAATAATAACAGTGAGGCGTCCAGTGGTCTGCATCTATTGCCACCCATCAGTGTCTCCACCAAAAGATGACCCATTTGTGATCTGAACCATGGCTCTGTGACGATCTGGATTTATTAAGCATTAATTGCATTCCAATCCATCCACTCTATGACCTCTTTCCGCTGTCCCACTCCCAGTGCTCTGGTGTTTATGTAGGCAAGGGTATAAGGTAAGGTAAGGCAGCAGGACGCTTTTGTAAGTACAGCAGGAGCAGTGGACAGACCAAAGCCATTTTGCTGGGCTGGTTTAATAGCCCTGTCTCCAGTTTGCATGTGAGAGAAAGAGAGACAGACAGACAGACAGACAGACAGACAGAGTGATAGGTTGCGGGCCTCAGGGTGTGTGTGTGTGTGTGTGTGTGTGTGTGTGTGGTTGTGTGTGTGTGTGTGTGTGTGTGTGTGTGTGTGTGTGTGTGTGTGTGTGTGTGTGTGTGAGTGCGTGTTTAAAAATGAGAGCAGTCTAATGTTGAGAACGGAGAGACAGACAACGCTACAATCATTAAGTAACCTTGAGTGCCATGTCAAACAACATTGTGTCATATTACATGGGTGACTAGGTGGGTGACTGTGTGTGTGTGTGTGTGTGTGTTTGTGTGTGTGTGTGAGAAAGGGTGGGGCAGTGCATCTGTGGGTGTCTGTCAGGGCAAGATGAAGACTAGACGGTGGAGGGTAAGATACAGAAAGAGATCTGTAACCCCTCCAGTGCACATGTGTGCTTCTGCCAGTGTGTTGGCAGCATAACCCCCCCTACACACACACACACACACACACACACACACACACACACGTACATGTACATGCAAATCTCTCCATGTGCTCCCTTTCCCATTTCTTAACCCACTGAAGCTTTGGGTTGCTTTCATTGTGGTATCTGTTCACACATCTTTCCAGACATATTTAATAAAGATTGCTTAATTATGTTGTTAATTGATTAAAAAATAAACAGTATATGTTATTTACGTACCTCATTCACAGGTTTACTGACATTTGACTGGCATTTCAATAAAAACAGTAATTTAAATAATAAATTAGATAGGTACTATATGATTGTTTTGTATAATACACAATTTATTATATGCAATTATTTATGTTTACCTTCTGCTTTGACCAGGTTAAGTCTGCACCTTTCTGTTTTTCCATGTTAAACAACGACAAATTGGGCCAAAAATATCAGGGCAGATTTTCTTTCAGCAACAATAGATTTGGTTCAGATTCATATTCATAATATCTATCATTAATACAGTATTGGTTTACAGCAGGGCTGCACAAGATGTCATCTGTACTTCATTATTGCAGTACTGTTTTCTGCAAAACTGATATCTCAGAACGCTGCTGTATGCAAGTGAGTCTCTTACTAATCACAGAACCTCTTAGAACTTCTGAGTGAAGGAGCTGGGCTAAAGTGTAATCGGTCAAATAAAGAGATATTTGTTGTAAATGTGTTGGATTTTTGATCTCACAAAAACTATGACTGCTGTTTTTAAAGCTTAGTTTCCATGTATGGACTGTGTGGATGGGGGAGTGAACATGCATTGTGAAGCTTTATGCTTACTTACAATAAGTCAGAAGCTTCATACAATACTTAAACATCTCTTCAGGCCTTTAGAATCAGAGAAACAAGATTTGGATCCTTAAAAATGTCTCGCTTCCAATATGTTGTGGTATAATCTCAATACTGATATTTTGTGCATATTGTGCAGCCTAGTTGAAGGTGATGCCCACACTTTTGACATAATTTCTCAGTATTTCAGCAGAATTTCTCTGCTTGTTTAAATGTTTTTTGAGAGAGAAATCAGTAAACAAAATCTCTTTTAGGCGTATACACCATGGCGGAACTAGGAGGTTAAGAGACGGGTCACCGACAGCCCTCAGATTGTGTGTGTGTGTTTGTGTGTGTGTGTGTGTGTGTGAGAGAGAGAGAGAGTGACTGTGCCACGTGCCCGTCTCCGTGGCGACTCCATGCTGCTAGCAGAGCTCATGACTTATGCTGCCAGGGCACGGCGGCTGTGCCGTTCTCCATGGCAACCGGGCCACCTCTCGGCCCTGGGGCTTTGTGAGAGTAATGGGGGAAATTCTCCCTCTGCTGTGCGCGACGTGAAGCTCCTAAAACGTTCGCATCCGGAAAGCCGCCCTCAAAGCTTTACACACAAAGCCCGTATTGACAGTCCTTTGGATATTCTGGTGCGCTTTGACTAGAGCAGTGTCCTATACCGCCTCCAAACAGACACGATAAACACAACGGCACGCGTGTTTGCTCGAGGAAGCAAAAAAATCACACTGAGCAAATAAGATTACAGTTCTTATCGGAGCGGCAGCAGGGACACGTTTGCAGTGGAAGGCAGAGGCGCAAGCAAATATTGGACTTACAAAACAAAAAGTCAAATTTGTTTTCAACGAGAATGCAAAAGAGACTCGCAGACTCGGTGACATCAGTTGTTACCGACTATGATTGATTGGCATCAGATGTTTGCATTTAATCTTTTTAATTGTGGGAAGTGCATAAGCATTATTAATGAATGAATTAATGAATTAATGAGTGTTTTAATATGTTCTGTTATTATATTTGTGTTCTTCATTCTGGGAGACCACTGCTGAGCAAAATGAATCAGATCGTAGAATCATGTTTTGATCATTTACCCTCGTTTTGTTCTATTCCTGATGTTTAGCTCATTTTAAAGCTAGACTTGTGTTTCACAACCCAAATCCTCCTCATATCCCCTTCGCTTTGCCTAAGCCAGGGCTGTTTTAAGGAATGTCCAATTTAAAACATTCCCCTTGAGTGGGTTTCCATTCTCCAGAGGCCTGGGATCTCTCTGCCAAAAGAGCTTTTTTTCCAGCCTGTTGGGCCTCTGCTCAACCAGAGCCTGGCACGGACAGCCAGCCTTTCCCATCTCTCTCGCCCTCCCGTTCTCTCTCGCTCTCTCTCTATTTTATGAAAATGAGTGCAGCCGTCCTTTTAGACAGCCCTTTGGAATAGAAGGCCCTCTGAAAGCAGACCTCTCTCAACATCAACCTTCTCCAATGAAAGCCTCACTCTTACTGCTATATGATAGCCCATCAGCACTGGCGGGTATGTTTTTGGGTAGATCACATGATGCCTACGAGTATTTCCGAAGACCATTCTCTTTTCTTTTTCTTTTTCTTTTCTTTTCTTTTTTTTGATCTGGCTCTTTGATCATTTGCATGGGTTTCTGTCTTTGTTGTAGGATAAGCAGCTTACTAAAGAGAGTAAGAGAACTGCAGGGCATTGGCTTGCTCACATCAGGAGTAAGGGGGAGAGACGTTAAAAAAAAAGAAGAGGGAAGCATATCTCTCCTTCATTCTGCCATCCCTGCCGGGAATTCTCCTATTCATGAGCTCCTTGCTTTTAATGTAAAATAATCCTCTCAATTAGGTATTAGTGACATTAATTGGCCCCGGTATAATTGTCCCTTCACAGACAAGGGTTCCCAGCGTGCATGCAAGGAGCAGGAGCACTTTCGAGCCATTTCTCCCAGCATCCTACAGTGTCACTGGACTGCAGCCAACAACAGCCCGCAAAGCCGCTTTAAGACTTTGCTATGCTGTGCCAAGCTGGGTGCTTGTGTACCTGGAGTGGTCACCTTGCTTTCATTAGGGAGACGTGGCTTTAAACAGACAATGGATATTATATAATTATAATAAGTATTATTATATTATTATTATAATTATTATTATTAATAATAATATTATTAATATGAATATTATAGTTCTGCATAGGCATTAAATCGGACTCGGACAATCCCAAACCTGTACCCGTACCCATGACTTTGAAACCCAATATGTGCAAGCCAGCTAAATTTGAAACCTGAACCCAAACCCAGACCCACGCAAATGCTCTAGGCAAGGCAAGTTTATTTATTCAGAACATTAGAGGTCATTCGGTGTGCTTTACAGGGATAAAATTATCATTAAAGGATTAGGGAAATTACGAATACAATCAGAATACAGGAAATAAGATAAAATGGTAAAAGTACATACATTTGGAGCCTCTGTTTAATTTAAGGCTTTGAGAATAAGTGGTGTTTTTTTTAACATGTTTTTCGCATCTGTAATACACTAACAGTATTAATAGACAGTATATTGTTTTGTGCAATTTCTGAGCATTTTAAGGAAAACCCCCAACCCGTTTGGTCAACAGCCTCATTGTGCCACTGCATACTACAACTGCTACTTGCAGGAACACCACACATTTCTGACAAGCTTAACAAGCAAGGGGAGAAAACTTTTCCACCAATCCATCATCCATGGTGTGATTGCAGTTGATGCACTGTTGAACTTCATCCCCGCTTGTGTTCAAGGGGTTTCTTACACTATATTTCTTGAAAAAATTTCAACTCTACTACATAAAAATAACTCCAAAAATATAACCACAACTGACATGAAATTTCATTCCAAGCCCAGTCTGAAGCCTCTTTTGTCCAACCTGGTCTGCCTCAATTAGGTAGTGTACCTCTAATTACTATACAGTTGTATTGTATACATTGTGAAATGCTTACACTGTGTAAAAGTGAAAGTGACTATTTGTCATTGTGAACACATTCAGGCACCACAACGAAATGTGACCTCTTCATTTAACCCGTCACACATGGACAGCTATCAACAGCTTCCGGGAAGCAGTGTGGTGGGATGGTCCCTTGCTCAAGGGAACCTCAGTGGTGCCTGAGCTGGGACTTGAACCTGCGACCTTCAGTTCACAAGGCCACCACTGCCGCAAGGCCACCACTGCCCATGTAGAAGGGAAGTGGTTTTCAGTCATAAAAATAAAAAAGTAAGGCAGCTTTGTTAACATTATTTAGGGTCATCACAGAAAAACTGCAGCAAAGACTAAGTTGAGTATACGAATTACTCAACAGCAAAATAAAAATGTATGTATGACCAACTCCAATTCACCCTCTGCAAGATTATAGGTTAAATGTGTTGAAACGAGCTCTCTAAGCCCCTTATTATTTTGCTTGCTGTGTGGGTTTCTTTGCTAGTGAAATGCGACGCTGGAGCACACCTCAATTGAGTGTAGATGGATGGCGCTAGCAGACAATAGCTGACTGAGTCCTTTTGCCCTCTCTCTTTCCGTCTGCATTGACCCAGATGTGCCCTGCAGATTACCACCTCTATACGAGTGCCTCTCTTCTCTGATCTCAGCATGTGCCAGGATTAGAAGGCCCTTACTCATTAGAAGTGGGCCGAAACTCAGTGTGGTGTGTCATTTGAGTCTTGTACTGAGCCTTTGACAATATCTACCTTTCAGGAGCACTGCTGCTTTCCTCCCAAGTCTTGGGTTCTCTGAAGGAAAGAGCAAAGAGAAATGCATAGAGAAATGAAAAGTCCTCTACTTCCTGCTAATTATTCTTTTAAATGCAAGCTGAGTGATATTAATGATCAATTAACTTCCCTCATTCTCCTTGGTCTAACAGATGGACTCCTACCAACTCTCTTGTCTCTGAATTGCACTACACAAACAAAGAAATATGGAAATTAGTCTAAAAAGCTTCACTTCAATAGCTTCTGTCCTCCGGAGATAGGACCACACTGTTGTAATTAAAAACACAATGGCAATTAAAAGTAATCCTGAGTTCCTTGATGATCAACGGGCTCCAGCTGCTGAATTATATGATTTTCCCTCCTTTTTTATCACCTTAAGCCATTTTGGAGTTAATTCTGTATTCCTTTACTTTGGCAGGTTCATAACAGAAACCTGTTATCCATGGACTTTGACCGCATCACCCGGACAGAGAAAGTTTATGATGACCACAGAAAGTTCACTCTTAGGATCCATTATGACCAAGCAGGCAGACCCTCCCTATGGGCTCCAAGCAGCCGTCTGAATGGGGTCAATGTCACCTACTCCCCTGGTGGACATGTGGCCGGCATCCAAAGGGGCACCATGTCCGTCCGCATGGAATATGACCAGAATGGAAGAATCACTTCACAGATATTTGCGGATGGCAAATCTTGGAGCTACACCTACCTTGAGAAGGTGAAAACCTTTGGAACGTTTATAATAAAGCATAAAAATAATGATTACCTTGTCTTATTAAAGAAAAGAGTGAGTAAAATTACTCCGATCCCTTTTAACCCATCAGTGTTCTGTGTTGTATTATCAAGACTTTACTTAGCCTGCCATAGTTAAAGCTGTCTGATTCACTCTGCTCACATTATACATTGTTAATTCTGACAGCTTGACAGCATGGTTATGCCCAAAATAGCACCCTGTTAGAAGACTTGCTAATTAGTGAAGATCTTTAGGAAGCAATGCAAACCTGGGATTTTACATTTGATTTAAAAATTGCAACTAGTTATCCTGTTAACAGTCTTGAAATAATGTTGCGGATCTTTTAGTACCATTTTTTAGCCTTTAGAGGATTTTAATGGTGTCACTCATGAGCTTTTGTATGAATTTTGGGTGAATTTTCTCTTTACAGAGAAGGAAACCTGGCGCATGCGGTTTTGGTCGAAAGCTTAAAGTACAAATGAAGGGAAAAAGTGCTTCATATTAAATTATGCACTCCAGGACATTCTACCCTTGACCTCCATGTTAACTAATATTATTTGTGCTATTACTGGGGTAGGGGGCATGGGGGCTGATGGTTTCATCAGCAGTTAATGAGAATTTGCCCTGCAACATTTTTCAGCCAGTGTTGCAGCACACCATCAAGCTATTTGTAATTTTTAGACCCCCTGAAGTGAATTTGTGACACCCCACAGTTTGTTGTGCAGTTAGTCGTGTAGCATAATGTGACTCCTGGGTCTGCATTGACCTTCACTTCCACTGGGCAGAGAATTTAACATTTAACGGTTTAACATTTTCAGGCAGTTTTCAGAAATGTGCTACAAATTAGCATGCTTCATTGACCCAAGCATACTGAGTGTCACTTTGTCATTTTCTCCCTTGGCAGTCCATGGTGCTTTTGCTGTACAGCCAGCGACAGTACATCTTCGAGTTTGACAAGAATGATCGTCTCTCATCCGTCACCATGCCCAACGTGGCCCGGCAGACCCTAGAGACCACTCGCTCCATTGGTTACTATAGAAACACATACAGGCCTCCTGAGGGCAATGCCACTGTGTTGCAGGATTACACTGAAGATGGCCTGCTTCTCCAGACAATTCACCAGGGCACAGGACGTAGGATCATTTATAAGTATGGCAAGCTCTCCCGTCTGCTCGAGATCCTGTATGACACCACACGCGTCGCCTTCTCCTATGATGAGGCAGCAGGCATGCTGAAAACGGTCAGCCTGCAGAGTGAGGGTTTCACCTGCACCATACGCTACCGGCAGATTGGCCCACTCATTGACCGTCAGATCTTCCGTTTCAGTGAGGAAGGCATGGTCAACGCCCGATTTGACTACAACTATGACAACAGCTTCCGAGTCACCAGCATGCAGGCTGTCATTAATGAGACACCACTGCCAATTGATCTGTACCGCTATGATGATGTGTCTGGTAAAACGGAGCAGTTCGGCAAGTTTGGGGTCATCTACTACGACATCAACCAGATCATTACAACAGCTGTTATGACCCACACCAAGCACTTTGATGCATATGGGCGAGTAAAAGAGGTGCAGTATGAGATCTTCCGCTCACTGATGTACTGGATGATGGTGCAGTATGACAACATGGGCCGAGTAGTATCCAAGGAACTAAAAGTAGGGCCTTATGCCAACACCACACGATACACCTATGAGTATGACGCTGATGGCCAGCTGCAAGTGGTCTCCATCAATGACAAGCCCCTTTGGCGTTACAGTTATGATCTGAATGGTAACCTGCACCTCCTGAGTCCAGGCAACAGTGCCCGTCTTACTCCACTCCGCTATGACATACGGGACCGTATCACACGACTTGGAGATGTACAGTACAGGTTGGATGAAGATGGGTTCCTTAGGCAGAGAGGCAATGACTTTTTCGAGTACAACTCCGCTGGCCTGCTGGTCAGAGCCTATAGCAAGGTTGGCGGATGGAGCATTAAGTATCGCTATGATGGTCTGGGCCGTAGAGTGTCCAGCAGGAGCACCCAAGGTCATCATCTACAGTTCTTTTATGCAGACCTGTCCAGCCCTACAAGAGTCACCCACATGTACAACCACTCCAGCTCAGAGATCACATCACTCTACTACGACCTTCAGGGCCACCTCTTTGCCATGGAGCTTAGCAGTGGGGATGAATACTATGTAGCTTGCGACAACATTGGTACGCCACTGGCTGTATTCAGTGGTTCGGGCCTCATGATCAAGCAGATCCTTCACACAGCCTTTGGTGAGGTTTACTTAGACTCAAACCCCAGCTTTCAACTGGTGGTGGGGTACCAGGGTGGCCTCTATGAACCCCTCACAAAGTTGGTGTACATGGGCCGCAGGGACTATGATGTCCTGGCCGGCCGCTGGACCACACCCGACCATGACATCTGGAAACAGCTGAACAACAACAACATTGTGCCCTTCAACCTCTATATGTTCAAAAATAATAACCCGCTGAGCAACACTCAAGAGACCAAGTGCTACATGACGGGTGAATATAAAACCATTCCAATTTAAACTGACTAGAATTTAGTGTGATTTTTTTTTTGTTTGTTTGTTTGTTTGTTTGTCTCTTGGCTTAGTTTGATATTTTGCTAAAGGCTTTTGCACCTATTCCATTTGGGCCTTCTATACTGAATGGAAGCTACATAACGGCCTGCATGTTAGCATAACTAAACACTTGGAACCTTAACAAGGTAACACCATACACTGATGAGCCATAACATTTAAACCACTGACAGGTAAAGTGAATAACATTATCCTATTACACCATTCGTCACTGAAAGCTCCTACAATGGACACATGAGCATCAGAACTGGACTAGGCAGACATCGAAGAAGATCTGATGAATTCAGTTTTTCATCTGGTAACTTCTCAGTGGTCAGCACACCACACCAAAACCTTAAAAAAATCAACCCAACTAATTAATCATGTAATCAATACCAAAGCTTTAAATTTGACACAACCCCTCATCCGCTGGTGCCCTCCCTGGTCAACAAAATGAAATTCAACCCCACCTTCCACCCCCACTTCAACAAAATCCTAATCTCAGTCCAAACAAGAAGCTGTGGGAAGTGCTGGACAAACTGGTCTGATCCATGAAGGGTTCCAACTATCATCTTACCAGACTTGCAGCGTTTGCTGCTAACCTGTTAGTTCCAGACTTTTCAATAGACTCTCATAGATGAGCCAGAGCTGTTTCGTTGACACAATATTAGGCAGGTGGTTTGATGCTATGGCAATCTGTGTATTTGAGCTTCACTCCAATTTAAGAGATTCCTCTCTGCAATTAATTGGCCATTTTTAGGCTTTGCTCCAGGCCTTGGCCTGGGGCAAATTTTAGGCTTGCTTTCAAAAAGCTCCCCAGGAGTTATAATGGTGCCAAAGCTTCTTGTGGCTGTTCAGCATTTAGGATTTTCCCTTAAAATATCATGTCAGTCTTTGTTGTCTCAGTACATGGGGGAGGTATTAGCAGTGGAGGCTTCCCAATGGAGCCAGAGAACCCAATGGGGGTCATACATATCGGAGCCAGGGGCTGTTGTATCGGCTTCTGTCTGCCTGGAAACCAAACAAAAGTTTTATTGGAAGGGAACAAAAAAAATCATTCGGTTGTTTGTAGTCTGTGCCAGTGCCTTTAGATGGGACTTTTCTGGCTGAAATATATTGGAGTGCAGCCTTTAGTTTCAGTTACTCAGTGTATTTGATTTAATTTAACTGTAAGCTGTATGAAAAAATATAAAAAACAGCCCATCTTTTCAGGTAAGCCTCCTATTGCAGTCTCTTTGTATGCTAACAGTAGTGTCTACTAACTCCACTTAACGATCAACTAAACAGCTACCCACTGAGCTTTAAACTGTATCATTAAGGCTAGCTCTGGAGGATGCTAAATCCACTCATGGATATTTAGATATACATTAATAGGTCCTAATCTTCAACATGATTGATTGTGTTGATATTTCCATTGCACCTTTTGAATACCTTGCAGTCTTTTTATTGTCCTTTACCACTCTCTTATTTTAGAGACCCATATTTGTTGTAGCAGACTAAAATAAAGGAGCAGATGCCAAAGTGTTCCTTTGTTATATCAGTGATTGTACTGTCCATGACAAATGTATTAGATTTGGTGGAGAAAAATCACTCAGAAGTCGATTTGATTCTGGTCAAGGTTCATTTTCTTTCTATCTTACAATTTGAAAGCATTTGCAACCCTCGTAAACAAATCTAAATACACAATTTTCTGATTATAGAAAGGGGGGAGACACTCGGCTCAGGAGAAGGCATGAAATGTGTATTACAATCAAGCGCGGACTGTGAACCAAATCTGAAATGTTACTTGACTTGAAGTGTTTGGTAGGAGTTTTATCAGTACGTTGTGCTTTAGTGAAGTGGAAGGAGTTATCACCTTTGCAGAGATACTGCAACCTCCAGAGTATTAATCACATCTAGCCTGCTATTATCTACTATCTAAACCAGTTGTTTTGTTTGCGATGAATGCAGGGGTGGCTCATTTCATGGAGAAAATCACTTGATCCTTATTCTTAATGAGTTACATTTTGCAGTTTAGTCAGACCACTGAAATGCCAATGAGGTGGAGAGCAGCAATGGAAGGTGTACTGGTGAGTCAGTGCAGGTGTTTCTAACACTTTTTTTTATTACTGCCTTTGCAGATGTGAATAGCTGGTTGGTGACATTTGGCTTTCAGCTGTATAACGTCATCCCTGGCTATCGCAAACCAGTCACAGAGTCCATGGAGCCATCATATGAGCTCCTTCACACCCAGGTGAAGACACAAGAATGGGACAGCACTAAGGTAAGCCATCAGTTTACATTCTGTGGTTTGACTATAACTTTCTATAACCCTGTCAGACTGTGTCAGATCTTGTAATTAGTTTTAATTGTAGGTGCAATTATTCTAAATAATAAGAAGTTTAATTATCAATTATTTTTCTG
>JBBPDA010000001.1:28631781-28642452 GCA_037974385.1 Arnoldichthys spilopterus | reverse complement strand
TTATTTTTGTGACCATTTTGAGTTTTTCTTTCATTGACTGAAGGGTACCAACAATTTTGTCCATGTGTGTAAGTATTGCTGTTGCCTCTCAACATAAAGGTCCTTGTTCTTCCCTTGCCTACATGGATTTCCACCGGGTGCTCCAGTTTCCTCCTACAGTCCAAAGACATGGCTGTCAGTGTGTATTTCCGACTAACATGTCTGAGAACAGCTGTAAAGGAGGCTCTGTACTTGCTATTTTCACAAAATGACCAGGCAGTCAAACTAGCCAAAACTACACACTTTCAATTACTCTCTAATCCCTACATATGTTGCCAGGTACAGTTTATCAGCTTTACAGCATTCATCACTGGGCAGGTTCTGACAGAAAGGCTGCCAGTGTATGTTGCACAGCAGTGTTAGTCAGTTGTGTAGGTTGAGAATGGTCCACCATGTGAAAATATCCTGCCAGAAGTAGTTTGTGATGAGGGCCTACTGAATGACTAGCACATGTTGTGCTAACCTGAGCTACTGGAATTCAGCAAGTTAGACCCACAAGCTAGTGGTTTATAATATGGTGGCCATTGAGTGCATAGTGTAGTAAGTAAACATTTGCACTTAGCTATGATCTTGTACCTTATGCCTATGTCTGGCTTGGTGCTTGATTATTTTATCTGCAGTCCTGGCCTACTTGAAAAACTTCAGCTTCAAGAATGAATCAGTTTTTATTTTATTCTGGTTTCGTTAGTAGCTCCAGTATCTCTTTTTTAGTAAATGAACAAGAGTGCCATAGTCTTCAGGTCAATCCAGGTCATGCGTAATAATAATGCTCCACAATTTGCTGAAATTGATGCGTGAGTGTATTTGTACAAAGCTGTCTTCAAGGGAGAGGTCCTGCTGGGTCAGTAAACTCAGCCTTCATTTACTGCTGAGATGCTGCTGGCTTTCTGCTTACAGCCTCTGTTCAACAGCACTGATAAACCTTTCCCACTGCAGAAATCCGTAATGGCTAGGCTGTGTCCACACTGTGCGCATGTGTATGTGAGTGTGCATGGGTGTGTGAATGTGTGTATGTGTATCTTTTGCAGTCATCAAAGCATGCTCCCATAGGCAAGGCAGATATTCTCCCAGTTGCACTAATACAGCTAATAGCAGGCAGGTGTTACAAATGACCTGTTTCGCTTCTGCATTCAGAGGGCAAGCTCATTTTAATGTGCCTCCAGCCTCATAAACAAAGAGTCGTTTGCAGACAGTTTGCCCACCTTATTCATTTTCAAGTCAGTTTCTTACTAAATATTCATTTCGGCTCAGTTCCTTTAATGTACGTTTTGACATTTAGTGAGTTTGGCACCTAATTGTTCACTGAATAATGAAGTGTTTGCAATTAGCTGAAGTTAAGCATACATGATTGAAACGTCCAGGTAGAGGGATGATGATGATGACTGCGAAGTTTCGGGAAGATAGCTAGTGGCACTCGCCTTTTATAATTTGCACAATTATGCATTATAATTAACTAGTATTTGTGTGCACAACATGTAGGCAGTAATGAGATAATTTCTCACTACTAATGAGCTTTGGGGACTTTTTCAGAATCTGCATGTAAATTTGCTTAAAATTTAAAGGGCCCACATCGAGGGAAATGTCCATTTTCAGTTCTCTTTATGAAGTAAATCACCAATGAGGCTCTTCATTAGGTATCTGCTCTGTATCCACATGCATTGTCTATTTTATCAGCTCCACTTACCATATAGGTGCACAGTTTATGAACACATACTGTAGTTCCTCTGTTTCTCTGCATCATTTATTAGCCCATTTATGAATGGTCAGACAACCCACAGGACCACCAATGAGCAGGTATTATCTGAGTGGTAGGTCATTCTCAGCACAGCAGTGACACTGACATGATAATGGCATGGTAGTGTGTGTGTGTGTGCTGGACAGAGTGGATCACACAAAGCAGGGCAGCAGGAGTTTTTAAATTATGCGTCCATTCACTGTCCACGTCTAAGCTGTTGCTTCACCTTGCAGATGTAAAGTTATTGATGACAGTTTATCTGCACCATTTTTGTTGATCATCCACTAGTCCTTCATCAGTGGTCACAGGACACAGGTTGTTTTTTTTTTTGTTTTTTTTTTCAGCAGTGGATTATGCTTAGGCGCACTGCTCTTGCACACCCACTGTAGCATTCCACTATCAGTCTCACAGCTGTGCTGAGAATTATCCACCACTAAAATGATACCTGCTCACTAGTGGTCTGGTGGCGGTCCTGACCACTGATGAACAGGGTAAAAGTGGCTATCAAACGATTTTTAATGTTTAAAACTAGATGTTCAGTTCATAAAGTCTCTCTAAATTAGATATTTTAAATTAATATATTAAATTTTAAAATTTTTAATTGAAATTTGGTTATGATGCCACAATCGTTAATGCACGATTTCACAAGATGGTCCAATCAGCCTATAGTACTTACCCCATTCCTCCTTGAACTTCAATCCAGAACTGACAATTTCTTCCATACATTTCAGACTGCTTTTTGAATTAAGTTTGCTATAGGATAGCCAGTTGAAAGAGACATCATTTGCATAAAATGCATTTTAAATGCTTAAAAGAAAGGTTGGGAAGTTGGAATTTAGGGGAAGAAATAAAGTATGGAAAATGCAGGATATGGGCACTTTAATGTAAAAATAAAAATGGCTGACAATCTCTTTTAGTTGACATCCTGCCAACCTTCCACCTGTAAGACGCACAGCTTTTGAAGTCAGGCCTCCTCCTGGGGTTAGAAAAGAACTTGGTTATCTTTCCTTTACATCCTTCCTGTGTTCCCACTTGACTAGTGATTTGAGCTTTGTGGATTGTGTTGAGAAAACTCTGACAAAAGGGGTGTGTGTTATTAAAATCAGCAAGGGACCAGTGCCTGCTGTGCCTAACGTTTTATACAGTCATTCATTCACCTGGGGGTTGGTGGCTGGTGGTGTTTTCTCTGTCTCTAAGCATAGAAATTGCTCGTAATCAAACATTTGCTCTGCCTGCCCACTCTGAAAGTGAAAACCTGATTTAAGGTCCTTCACTCACATTGAAGCAATGCAAACAATGGCTTCAGCTCAGACAAGAGACTCATCAGAAGTAGGTATTGTGTGATTACTTCATGCATAGTGCTTAGTTGCGTGTGCTGTGACATCCTGGACTCTTTGATTCTTAAATGCAATGAAAGCAGGTATTTTCATCACTGTACTCATTTATGAGTTATACATGTGGCAGAACAAGGATAAGGCCCAGTAGTGTGGAAAATACCAGCATAACAGGATAAATCAAGACCTTTAAGGCTGTCTTTACTTTAGTCTACCAAATGCATGGGAGAGCTTCTGTAACGATAGAGATGTGTAAACATAGTTTCGGACCCTTTTCTACAGGTCAAAATGGGATCAAATGAATTTATGCAGTAAGGGGATGAGTTTTAGTGCCTACATAAGAAAGACAGCTCAGTCACATCTGCTCGTCTGACTCACTGAAATACCAGCTTCCTTCATGCACTGCCTTCCTTCCTGCACTGCCTACACTCTGTAAGCAAGGCTGGGTCTGAATGCTAAAACTCAGTAGGATGCTTTCTGCTGCTAGCATCACTGCTAATCACTGAATCAGTGTCAAAATTGTTATTTAACAGGCCTGTATGTTCAAATCAGTGCACCATTTCAAGACAGGCTGTGGGTGTAAATATTATTGGCTCGTGTTGATAAGCTTTAGAGGCACATGCTCCGTGGAACTAAGCCTCCTTGTTTACCCTGCCGCTGGCTATTCATCACAAATCAACAACTGAACGCTGGCAGAAAGCGGATAAGGCTTCTTTAACATGCAAGAGGCTGTTGGAAGCGAGGAAGGATGCTAATTTCTAGGAGATGGAGGTGATCCGGGTGGCTGGATGGGCTGGACGTGCTGAGGGTCGCAGCTGTGCCTTTGAGACGCCCCGCTGCATTCCTCGTGACAGGTGTGAACAATGGTAGGGCCCCAAGAAATGTCAGCATGGTCATCAGTAGGAAAGAGTGGCGCAGGCCGACATTCACCACCCAGACTGCCTTCACGGATTCATTCATATTGACAGCATGGCTAATGCTTTTATTAGAGAAATTGTCCCTGAGGGTATATCTGGTGCCAAGACACAGACACAGTGGAGCAACAACAGGACAACAGCCACGTGCCCGTGTCACATGAAAGCTGACATTTTTGAAACCACAATACCAGGTGGGGTAAGAGAGACAGCTATACCACTAAGCCTAGCAACTTCACTGACATCTTTGTCTCAAGCAGGCAAATGTCATAAAGACAGCACAATGACCCAAAAAGAAAAAAAAAAATCAGTGTTGCGTGTTGTGTAATTTTCGTACGTGACAATTGGAAGATGTTAGAATATTCTCCATCCTCTATTTAAACTGGTTGTTTGGGTTTATCAGTTCTTCTGAAGACAGAGCACAATCTAACATTAGAACATTAGACTTTGTTGGGTCTAATTGGTGTACTGTGGCCTAAAAGGGCCCATATCCTACATTTTTCTTGTATTTTATTTTCCCCCTGAGGTACACTTACAATGTTTGTATGGCTTAATGTATAATACATTGTAAGTGATTTTGTTCATTACCATTTTTCAAATTCTCTTTCGCCCTTAGAATTAAACAGGACGTTTTTGTTACTGTGCCTTACCCAAATTACCTCTGTTCCAATTGGCTGCCCTGTACTGTGCTTAATTTAGAGAGCAGTCTGGCCTGAAACAATACTTATAACCTCAGAGTAAATGGACAGAGCTAAACTGCTGTAGGTTCAATAGATGATCATATGTAAATGTATTGCTTCTCGTGACATTAAAAAATGGTGAATTCAAACTGTGGCTTAGTTATCATATACAGATCATATGGAATATTTAGTAAAGATTTTAGCACTGTTCAGCGTACAAAAATTTATGTAAAAAAATGCAAGGCAAGTTCAGTTTTTCATGACATGAGTCCTTTAAGAGATAACTTCTCATTTCTCAGTACCAGAAGTATCAAGGATTGGCATGAAAGTGAATCAGTCACACATCAATTCTGTAAACCTAATTTTACACACAGAATTGGCCTTTCTGTGCACTGCTCACAGATACTTTCTTTCATAGACAAATGTTGGGAGACTGAACCAGCTTTACAGAATTTAAAGCTTCCCAAAATGACATTTGACCCAATTATACACTGTAATGCAGAACTCAAAATATGGAAATTTAGTGTGTTCATATTTAATGGTAATTTAAATATATATTTTGTATGGACGTGAAAAGTTAGGTTAAGGGTTCATCATTGTCATTTCCAGTCTGCCTTCTTTTAGTTAGATACATACACAACATACATAACCTTAGTAATATAGCTTTTTTAAACTGTAAACCCAATGTATAGTGACGCACACAAAAAAAAATTGTTAGACAACTAAGTCAGAGCATCATCAAAATGGAATATGGCAGGTTTGCAGTAGTTAGAACCTACCAAACATGATGCAAGGAAGGGCAACTGGTGAATCTGTGACAGGGCACCCAAGGCTCACTGATGCATGTGAGGAGTGAAAGCTAGCCTGTCTGATCCCACAGTAGAGCTACTGCACCGCAGTCAGGGCTGCTTCAACAGCATGAGAGGGATATACTCAATATTAGGCATGTTGTTTTAATGTTATTGCTGATCAGTGGAAATTTAGAGTACATTACAGGCAAAGAGAGCTACACAACAGCTGCAGCACAGAAAAGTGTTATTTCTGTATTTATGTCTTCCAGTTTGTTTAGCTTTTTGTCAGACCTTGACTGTAACTTGCTCAGATGAAAGACTATTATAATAATGTCATAGAATCATTGAAAAATAGAGCAAATGACAAAGGTGACTGTCTGCCTTTGTGTTGTCAAGGTTTCCAGGAGCACCATTGCATTTCCAGGAACTGAAACAGAACATAGTCCCATTTTGGTTTCAGCTTGTTTGCCATTTTTCACCTATACATGAAAAGTGTCAGTGCATTAAACAGCCACACTATTAGTCTAATCCTGCAGCTAAGGCTGCTATAATAAAGCAAACATGGCAATGCAAACTAATCTCTGAAAATTAGGCAGTAACTATGGCTCTAAAAGTTCTTCTAAGACTTGAAAGTCTCAAAGAATTTTTCATCTTTGGTTGGTACATATTTAAAATGGAACGGCATGAGTGGATACCAGTTGCACATGAATTCTACAAAATGAATATTCTAAACTGAATTTTGTAACCTCAACTGCAGAACAGAATCTGGGTGTAGAGGACCCAGAAAAGCCAGAGTTTCGCCATTGTCTGATATACTGGGGTGGAAGGCCCCTGGGGGGCACTGAACAACCAATAAAGGTCAAATTTGTCCTCTGCAGAGATGTTCGGTTGTCAGGGTTAAAACAAGTCACATGCATTTTTCATAAGCCCAGGCTGCGGCGGAGAGCTTGGCAGCAGGCCAAATTGAAAATATATAAAACATAAAGTATTTTCTGCATGAATTAATATTGCCATTAATTATTTTTGACGTCTCCTTTCAGGGATATAGTTTTCTTGGTGGCTTTCCCGATTTAAGATCAAGAGCACATTACATCAAAGCTCGGGGATTATACGTGGCATACATCACTACGTTTTACATTTAAGGAGAGACTCAGCGATGTGGCCTACTTATTGCAGTGGCCGTGCTTAAAAGCTGGATATTTCTAAAGTTCAGCACTTCAGTCCAATTAAAGTATGATACTATTAATACAGTTAGCATTTTCATATTCGGTTCCGAAGGGGAAGCCTGCTATCAGTTTTTATTAAGTTTGGTTTTTATGTGGATAAAAAAATATGAGAGAGCCCAGCTTTCTTTTTTGCGTTCTGCTGCTGGTTAGTTGGTAGGATGAGCAGAGACTTTCAAGTTTCAAGTGTGTCTGGATGAGGGAGAGGTATTTCAGTAACACCAGGAATGATCTTGAATATTAACAGATTTTGTTTAATGTGTACTCCAAATCAAGTGTTTCTCAGCCTTTTCCACATCAGGGCCTGATTATTTATCATTAGAAAGCCTAACAACCCACAGGACAACGCTTAATTTGTTTTCTGAAGTCCCAAAACAGCAAACTTGAGAATTAAGGTCTGAACAATACCATAAAAATCCAGTCTATTTCAGTTCAATCACAGAAACCGAAGCTAGCTTTCATGGCACACTTGATGTAATGGAAACAATTTTGTGCTTTTGAAGATGCCGTTCATCACATTTTCAATGAAAGTGCTCCACTGACTTTTCCAAAAGATATGATGCTTGTTCTAGTGATGTCTCTTTAGTTTTCAGGGATATAGTGCCTTATTTGAAAGAGTCAAACCCCACTCAATTTGATTGGCCGGTTTTATGAGTCATCATTTATTCTTTGTTTAGGAATCATCACTGGTTAACTAGCTGCATTTCATGCCTGCAGCTGAGCCGTCTGATGATGTATAATTAGTCTACTTTTGCTATACATTTTTTATTTATGCATCTCTATTAATATTTATGTTGTTTAAAATTTGACTAATTTGGCTTTGACATAATTTCATGTATGATTTTACGTCTTGTTTTTATGAACTAATTGCTGATACTGGCCCTCTACAAACTACTGCTTGCTTATGAGTACACTTAAGCGTTCACTGTGGTCCATCCAAGGCTGCAATTTATGTTAGTCCTCAGTCACAGAGAAGGTTTTGAATGGATCAGTCTCAATCTAGCAGTGATACTGATTTGTGTAAAAAAAAAAAAAAAAATGGTACACTCATGGTATCATACCAATACCATGTCCTAATATCTGCTGGGCTAAAAATGGTCCTCCATCCATGATATTAACCCGGCCAACAGCAATCAGAAACTGACCAGTGACGAATGGTTCAGAAGGTGGACAGCTGGACAGTTACAGTAATTGAACATGTTTAATGTGAAACTCTAAGATAAGTGGACCTTATAAAGTGATCATGTACTGCAAAATGGATCAAATGGATGGTGAGTGTAAGTTGTACGGGTTGTAACGATTCATGAGGCAATGGGAAAATGGAAAAAAAGGGTGAAAATGCCCAGAATGTATAGAATCAGAGAAACCAGAGACTCACTGCTGAAGCTAATGGAACGCTGATCTGATTCAGTGTATAGCAGAAATTCTTTTAGACAAGTGAACCAAAAACACTTCCCAGTCAACAGAAGCTGAACTGACTCTGGAGTGAAGTCGCTTAGATCAGATTTATACCCAAAACATTCACACAGACCCACTTCAGTGGCGTAAAGGATTAAATCAGAAGAAAAGCGTTCAAAACATGCTGAATCACGCAGGCTACTCTTGCTCCCCTCCCTAGATGTCTCAGTTTAGACTCCCCTAGTGGAGTCCATGCTTTGTTTGTTTTATTCATTGTCGATGCTTAAATATGGAGTGTCGTCCTTTGAAAGAGGGGGTGTGGGGTCACAAACACACATGGACATGCATGTGGGCGTAGTCTCGGGAGAGGCTGATTGTTATTTGAGTGTACACAGCCTGGCGGAGTACACTGATGATTATACAAGCCAGAGAATGTGTCGAGCGAAACAAGTAATTACTCCCCAATCCACATGAAAACAACTGACAGGTCCGATGAAGCCTTCTCCAAACAAAGACACTCAGACACCAGGGATATTACAAACCTGCCTGTGCCTGTGAATAGATTGTTTTAATTATGATAATAATAACAGTAACAACCCTCTTGTTAAAAAGTCATTTTTTCTGTTACATTTATGAAAATTCTCCTTTCCATATGCTATATATCATATAGGTTAGAAAAGATAATACAGGGCAAAAGTCAGTTGATACAAACGATATCTACAGCATCAGCCTGGCTAATCTTCACTACCCATGCGCATTAATGAGCCTTGGGAAACCATGACCCTCTCACTGAATCATCAGTTGTCTTTCCTTGGGTCACGTTTGGAAGGTACTAACTGCTGCATACCTGGATCTAGCCATCACAGCTTGGGTTCTGACAAAGTCACTCAGATCTATACACTAGCCCATTTTTCCTGCCTCCAGCACATCCACTTTAAGAACTGACTGTTCACTTTCTGCCTTATATATCCCACCCCCGATAGGTGCCTTTGTAATGTGTTAATCGATGTTACTCACTTCGCCTGTCTGTGGGTTTAATTTTGTGGTTGATTGGTGTACGTCAATACATCAGTATCAAAAGGTGTTGAAAATGTAACGATGGAATACAAGTAAAAATCAACCTAATGGTAAAAAAAGAACAGTTCTTGCTAAAGCCTGTGTAGACTGATGAATCAATGTGATTAGCCAGTTATTTATCTCAGCATTACTAAATTCTTTGAATGTCTCCTCAGTAGTAGATATTTATGTTTTTGTGTGATAAGCTCAGCATCAGTGCTGTGGACTTCTGTGTGTTTTATGTCATGGTATTACACACGTCATTAACTGGAAATCAGTTACTCTCTTTATTGTTATTGTTTGTGTAGATCATGAGACAAATTGCAGTCTTGCCAAGTAGACTGTGAGAGCAGCAGTAGACTAAAGCAGGCAATGAAAGCAAGCAAAAATGTTATGAATTTTGAAATTTTGTTTAAATAAAGAATTTTTAAAATAAAATTATTAACAGAAGAATGACACAAAGAAAACCGCCAACCAGTAAGAACAACAAAGAACAGTGTGAATTTAGTGCCAGTGATGACAGAAGTGGTATTCCTGCACTTCTTAAGGATATATATTCTAAATATGAATTTATTATGTTATGCATTATAACAGAATATGTTGCTGAATATATTTAAAACAGTGTGTTTAGCATACAGCCATCAGTAGATTTTTTTTGTATTCTGCCAAGGTATTCTGCCCAGTTTTGTGTAAACGCCTTCAGTGGTGGCCAGTCACTGTCTACCAAGACACCTGTGTCAAATCCAAGTCAAATCTATAAAAATGCCTTTTTGACCATTGTCCACATATCTGAAAAGGCGGAATTGGCAATGGTTGATGCTGTTAACATTGTGGTATTACAGTTGCATCACAGTTCATACCCTGGTTAGCACATTTCTCTTAGAGACATATGCGCACAGAGGGTAGTTCTCAAAATAAGCCCTTGTGGAGGCCTAAGCACTGTAATTTATAGTAAGGCTAATTAGCGAATAGTGGGTCTTGTCTCCATAAACAGAGGTAATTACTCATGAATTTGTGTGGAGATGTCCACTGAGAGAGCAGCTGCTTAGCATCTATCAGAGATGAATTAGCCTCTGCGCAATGTAAACTTCTCAAACTGCTTTTGGACAGCATGTCATTCTACAATAAAGACTCGCGACTATGCTACGGTGTTGAAACAACTGTATGTTGCCACATCGTGCTGCTGAGGCTGTGTATCTGCATGTCTCTTTTCATAAGGCCTGCATCGTGATTTGTTTTGGCTCTGGCTCAATGATAAATTCCTCAGCTCCTCTTGGACTAACCTTGCTTTTGTTTATCTAGAGGCTGCGTGCTGTCTGATTCTCACCTTCACAGCCAAGTTTCTCACTGCCAAGGGACCAATCTCATGTATGTTAATTAAGGTTTAAGCAGAAGGCTACAGTAGTTTGTGGGAACATGATGGTGCTGGGGAGGGAAAAAAAGAGCTGTTACTACGCCATGGTGTGATAATGCTTTGGAAAATCTTGTTAATCATAATCAT
>JBBPDA010000001.1:28618604-28631681 GCA_037974385.1 Arnoldichthys spilopterus | reverse complement strand
AAATATATATACATATTGAATTTAGATCAACAATTACGTTGAGGTTTTTCATATGACTTGTTTAATGCTAGTTACATTTTTAAAAATTGCATATTGTTTCCTTTATGGCACAAATGCACTTCTCAGTGTTATGAATCTGAGTCACTGCAGGTTTGCTTTTGCATTCCAAAAAGTTATTTTACAGACTGTTACTTCTGGTATTTGCAGGGCCTAACCTCGTGCTCATAAAAAGTCAATTCTCACACTTGTGATAATACAGTGCTCTGAATGATGCATAAATTTTTAAGTTCACTGAATTCCAATTCAGCTAGTAATGCTTCAGAGTTTTGAACGGCAGGTTCAATATATGCAAAATCATGCTCTACAGTAAAACTAAATGATCTCAGTCTCATTTGCACGAGATCACATGAATGAACTTTATGCAAGCCTAACTAGCCAAACATTCAATTTATTTATAATTTCCAAAAGCTAATATTTTTCTGTTACGAGTTACTCACAGATCACTGTGTAGAAGGAATTGTTTTTCTTCTTCATTTTTCTTTTATTAATATAATTTACCTTAACATTTATATGCTACTGTCAACCTAGTTTTAAGTTTGGCATTAAGATTATACTGTTACCTATATAATGGTAGCCTCTATTAACATGTTATTGACATTAAACCTAATATTAATATATTCGTTTATTAGTTTATTTATGTTATTAATTAGGTAATAAATGCCTTAAAAGCATAATGCATAAGTAAAAGGCTGATGCACAATCTTTTAACAGATTACACCCAAACCTCTAGAATTTACAAGCTCTTTGAATATAAAAACACTCAACCCTTAGAGTGTTAAAATGTCCCCCAACCTTCAACCTAGTCAGCACCATTACCCTTTTATTTATATGGAATAACTGCTTATTAATGTTTTTAAGCTGTTAATAAACTAATAATTACTAATAAATACTAATAAAACACTAGTAACTAGTTACAAGGGTCATCTTATGGTCCCTGATTAACATGCTATTTACAATAGCATGTTACTGTGAACCTGCTATTAACTTGCTACTATTTGCATGATATATAATAAAATATTAACATGACAATAAAATTTAGATTAACATCTTATAACATCTAATAACATGCTGTTGACAGTAATTTTATGTTATCATACTGCTATTAACATATTATAAACTAGTAATTAAATTCAATATTAACATGGCACCACTACCATACATTTAACTTTACTGTTAACATGCTCCTATTAATATATTGTTATTAACTTTAACATCAATATCCTACAATTCAGATGCTAGTGACATCAACCTTAACAATAAAATGCTATTATTAATGCAAATGATCTCTTGGAGAAAGGGGAAAATGCAGTTAAAAGAGATGAATCTTGCTGTCTCTGTTAAAAAGCTTGCAAGGAAAGTGTGGGACCTCGCAGAGTGGAATCAGCATAATAGATGTTATTGAAGTGCTTCTTTTTCTTATCAGTCCTCTACAAACAAAAGGTGGAACTGATATGTGGGCACTTAGGTGTTGCTGCAAAGATATTGGCCTGCTCCTGAAGGATTTGTCTGGCAAAGCTCATGAAACTTTAAGCAATGACAATTCCATAAGATCAATAGCGAGAACAAAGCCTGATACTTTTTCTCCGTTCCTTCACTTTCCACACCACCTGTGATTCTCATATACATTCTCACAGATACTGCTGAGTCGTAGGGCCTTTTTTTAATTGCTACATGTAATTTCATTATATTATGTTGGTGACATCATCTCTACTGCTTTATGATGGGTCAGGCAAACGAGAGTGTGTCAAAAAGAGAAAATTGTGCCCAGCACTTTTGAATAGCGCTTCAGTGTTTGTGCTGGCAGGTGCTGTGTATACTTAGAGGTTCCAATGCAGTTCTATATGCTACTATATGCTTCTCAGTACGTAATCATAGATTTTTGATCTACAACTTTTGCTTCCAAAGCTATGTACTCCAAAGCTCATCATATGATAAAAGGGGACATATAATGTCCAACTCATTGGTGGTGTAACAGTTAGGGAGTTGCCCCTGTAACCTTAAGGTTGCTGGTTTAAATCCCAGACCAATACCAAAGTACCAAAAAGGTTCACATGAGCAAGGTATCGTCCCCAAGCACTGCATCCCAAGTGCTGCCTACATCAGCAGCCCATTGCTCTTACACAAAAGGGTTAAATGCAGAGGTCACATTTTGTTGTGATGCACTGTGTGCTGTGCTGTGGTGTGTTCACAATGACAATTATCACTCATTCATTCACTTCTACTTAAGTCAGTACTTTTCCTGGGCTATAAAGTTAGACTACTTCACCCACAATTACATTATTTTCTTACTTTCGTACGTTGAGTCATGTATGGAGGCACAGCCTTTGCTAGGTATTCATAATATTCTGAGAAATATTCTGTAAGATTGTTTAGGAAATGTCTTATGATAAGCAAATAGCATATTATGCACAGCAGTAACGGCTATGTGTCCTTTACCTTATGCAGTGCTGCTCTTGATAAACAATAGTGTCATCTACATCTCCGCACTTGCATTCATTTTCTATTCTAATGCACCTGATTCGACTGATCAGAAGCTGTAACATTAGCTGATTTATCGACACAGGTGTGTCAGTGCTGTGTTAGGGCAAAAATTGCACTGTGCAAAGAGTGCTCTCAGCTCAGCCTCACATAGAGTAAGTGATTTCAAAATACTGTGGGCCTGCATGACTTTTGCTTATGCAGCATGTGGTACATATAATGTATACATTTTCTCACCCCAAGGAATAATAGTCATCATTGCCGCATGCTAGAGCTGCTGTTCTGTTCTGTAAGTAGAGGGAAAACCTAGAATGCATTAGTCCAGCATCATATGTAGGGTAGCACGGCGTCCCTTGGCAGTGCAGATTACATACAAAGCAGCTCGTTTGGACTCGACTGGTTTTTAGACATGGGGTTCAGCTCTCTGAACTCATCTCCTGAAATTACATCACTTTATTGGCCTCATCAGAGCTAAACGAGGCGTGCTGGCCAAAATCGATGCCCCTCCTGAGACGGCGTACTGCAGAGGAATTGATGATAGTCCCCATGAATAAAGGGTCAATACATCTTGTATCGCTGGACAGACAGGAGGTGAGGACCCTCCTGGTCTAAGAGGAGGGGTCCGGTGGCCCCCGCTGAGCTTAGGCCTTTTAAAACAAGATCCTTGTTTGTGTTGCCTAATCGTATATTGACTGAGGCAAAGCGACAGAGGCAAATAAGGACGTCCGAAAGCTCTGCCAGACCAAACTAATACACATGGAGCCTAAGGGGTGGTGTAGACAGCAGTGTGGCCTGATCTGTCTCTCTGGTCATCTGAACACCACTTTTTATAGAATAAATTAGATAGAAAGAATTAGGCTTGCAGGCATTATCGCTACAGCAGGGTTATGAGCCATTTAGTCCACTGGACTTAACCACTCGTCACCTCTTTGGTGCAAACTCCATGACAGAAGCAATGGTCAGCGCTTATGTAATAACGAAAGCTAGTTATTAGGAGTGTAAATCACAAGTTTCATCATGATTTGATCCTGCATCGATAGTTTTAGTCAACAATCCGATGCGTTTTCGATGCTTTAAAATTCGCTGTGATGCTAGATGGTTTAAAACAGGGGTCTGCAGTCAGTGTAAGGGCTTGTAGGTAGGAAGCATGCGCGAGGCCATGCAGTTAAACAGGTTTTATTAAAGACAAAGCCAAACACAGGTCTATAACACAAAATAAACATGAGGATACAGCACAGAACAGGATAACAGTGGTAACAATAAAGCACAACAGAGATCCAACCAGAACATAGTGGCAAAGAAGGACAGAGTCATGACAAAAAACACTTGTGCAAGGGCAGAGACAAGGAACAAAAGACAGATGAACAAGTTACGAGAGGGCAGAGTAAATGCAGAGCTTAAATGTAAACATAAACACCTGACATGTGGACAATGCACATGATAACACTATAAAAAGAAAACAAAAAGACGTAAAATGGGAAACTCATGACAGACAGCATAAAATATGATGAAATTTTACACAATCTGTTACACTTCCCTGAACTCACACACACAAACATGTTTTTATTATTAAAGGTCAAATACAGCAGTCGAGCCATAAACAATCAGAATCTGAATCTGAATCAGTTTTATATGTTTGCACACACAAGGAATTTCTGGCTGATGGCGTCTCCCTAGAACTAAACAAATAAGACATATATAAGATACAGACAGTACAGTACAACGCAATACAATACACATATGATACAATATGATACATAACAGACAATTTACATTCTAATGCATAATTCACAGAGGAATGTAAAGTGCACAGTATACAATATACACAATGCTGTAGGCCTGTACAGTGCAGAATGATACACGGTATAGAATATACATTAAAACATATAAAGCATGTACAGTTATATGCAGCATATAGACTTTTATACATATGTGCTTATATATACAGTATAAAATAAATAGTATACAATATACAGCATATATACAATATACAGTATAAAGTATGCATTATACAATATAAAATAAGCAGTAGGCTTTAGAATGGGCTAAACAGTGCACAATGGACAGTATAGTTACAGTGCATATTACACAACAGATGCAAAGATTAAATAGGGATGTGACGGGAGCTGTTCTGTCACTGAGAGTGATGGCCTGAGGGAGGAAACTGCCCCTGTGTCTGGCAGTCTTGGTGAACAGGGACCTGTAGCATTTGCCTCATGGGAGGAGTTGAAAGAGGACATAATCCTGTGTGAGGAATCTGATGTGATTTTCACTGCCCTACCCAAAAGAAACTTCTCAGTAGAAAACACTTAAACCATTAAATGAAGCCAAATTTATTTTTTGTATTACACACACTTTTTTTTTTTATGTCGATGTATCGATACAGATTGATTCATTGTTACAACCCCTACTAGGCCAAATGACACCATGCTAGTTTGCATCATCTTTCATTTACTAAACGCCGTCAGTGGTATTCGTATTTTTAGGGGAGGTACTCGTTTAAAGTAATGGAACATATATCAAATGAGCAATGATTGTTAAAATGACTTAATAACAGAATGTGTCATCAACAAACATCCCTGAAGCAATACAACAGTGTCTTTTCTGACCGAGAGAAAAGCAGGGATAAATACACTCCTATTACTTGGTGGAAAGAATAACATTGGCATTGCCAGCAGTGAGACGAAGCCCGTGGAGACACTGTACCTGCATTAATAAAACATTCGTGAAGATGCTCTGCTGACAAATAAGTAATTAAATAGATTTGTCCAGTGGCTGATGCAGCATAGTGCATGGCAAAGCTCAGGTGGAGCTACTGCGCCACCCGGTGGCTCCAAATATAACAGCACCAAAAGTGCCCTATCCCAGTGAACATTAGAAGGTGTTTAAAGTCGTGTGCTGCATAAACAAGGATTTATTCAGAACAAGCCCTACATTTTAGTTGACAGATGTATAGGCGTGCAGTCCATGAGCTACCTAATCTATTCCAATAGACATATAATAGAAATGCACAGGAGTATGAAGGACATGTGTTTGCAGCCAAGTGAAGATGTCACTAAAGCAACACATCTCTGCTTTATGAGGCGACATTGAGAAATAAGTCTTCCACTGGTGTCCAGCAGGAGCTGCCGAGCCCTCCTTGCAGGGAGTCTCGCTATAATGCTGCTCTCATCAGATTCAGCCCTGAACCCATAATAGCGTGATAAACACACAGAGCGCTGTGCTGACGCACCGTTTAAGCGCTCACAAATCTCAGCAAATTCCTACTGGCCAGGAGAAAAAACATCGTTGTAGACTCCTGCACCCCTGGGTGCGCGATAAATAAATAATATTAAAATATTTATTTTTTGATGCATTGTCGACCAGGTCGATCATCTGCTTTATTTTCAATGCAAAACAAAAATATACAAATAAACAAATACATTTTTTCAAACATGAAATGCAGCTCAAAGTGCTTCACAAAGGTTAAAAACAAGGGTTTTTAATAGAAATATAAAATCAAGAAGGAAATCAAAGCATTTGTTAAATAACAAAGTAAACAATTAAAGCAGTACTAATTAAATGTAATAAATTACAACGAAAGGTTATTAAACACAAAGTTTGTAAAGGTTTGTAAGCTGCTTTTTAATATTATTTAATGTGGTTGCCTGTGTAATCTCGGCCAGCTGGTTTTTCATTGGCGCATAAAAATAAATAAGCTGCCTCACTACGCCGTTATTTATTGGCCTTTGCTTTATTGATCAAGCCTGTGGCGCTGGATATTAAAAACACGACTTGATATTTAACCTGAAAGGAGCAAATAAACTATTTTTTATGTTACTGCTTTCATTTTTAATGAATAATTTAAATGACATTTACATTAACCTTGCATAGTGACGGGCAACAACAAACCGGCGATTGAACTACATTTCCCAGAGTTCATAGTTCTTTCTGATAAAGCGGAAGACCACATCCAACCAATAGGACGGAGCTTGAACAGGAAGTTACCTTCGAAGCAGTATGAATGTCATAATATGCAGCAAAGAGATGTGTGGGGTTTTGTTTTGCCATTAACGCCGACATTATAGCTATGATTATAGCTTCTGTTGCATAGCCAGGTGGGCGACCCCACTCTCCGTGAGCTTTACAATGCTCTCAAACACGTTACTGCGGAGAGCGCTTTGTGCATCATGGATCTGTCCATGTGTCATTAGCAGTAAGCTGCAGTACTGCAGCGCTGCCAGGAAAACTAGGATCCGGGAAGCACTGTCCAGTCTGGAAACAGGCTCTAACATCAGAATACAGGTACGAAGATGTAAACAAGCCTGTCCGACAGCTTAGCGTCATCATTAGTTCTGATCTGTTTTTGGTAATTCCATGTATGTTGGGCTTCCTCAGGGCTGGGTTCGATCTGTCAGATCCCAGAAGAACCACCTCTTTCTACACGTGACTGATGGAAGCTCCTTGCAGCCCCTCCAAGTTGTAGCCAGTTCAGACTTAAATAGCAGGTGAAAGTTGTGCCTACACGTGTGCCTACCGACTGTGCTTTTCTTTTGAATGTTCTGGTCTTAAGTGACCACAGCTTAAAGTCTTCTTGAGCTCTGAGCTTAAGTTTAATGTATGTATGTCTTTCCATATTAAGAGGACTTAACTTTGGCTGTGCTGTCGACATCACGGGAATCTTAGAAAAGAGCCCCAGCCATAAGCAGAATGTGGAGTTACAAGCCCGGGATCTTGAAGTGGTTGGAGATTGCGATCCTCTGGTAAGTTCTTTGTGTTGATTAACTGAAACTATCCTTTTTACTCCGATCAAGTGAAATCTATGAAAATGAAATGTTTTGTTTTTAATATGTTTCAACAAATAATCAAATATTTTTGTATGGTACATTGCCACTGTGATAAACATTAGCATTGCACTAAAACAGACTAAATCAGGTGGTTTCTTTTGCAGGACTTTCCCTTTAAGATCAAGGAACGGCATTCCCTGGAGTACATTCGACAGTTTCCTCACTTGAGGTGCCGAACTAATGCTTTCAGTTCCCTGCTCCGGATACGCAGCGAGGCCACTGCTGCCATCCACTCTTACTTCCGGGTAAAGCTTAATAAAAAAATTACATTACATTGTATCTTTCTGTGGCTAGTCCAACTTCTGTCACTGTAACTTTTATATATTATATGTGTTCATGCTTGTGTTTGCAGGATAAGGGCTTTGTGCAAATTCACACACCGATAATTACATCAAATGACTGTGAAGGAGCAGGAGAGCTCTTCCAGGTTGAAGTAAGTCTTCTGCTCTGTACTATTGTTGTACAGTGGTAGGCTAGCGATTAGGTACTTTCCCATGTAATCAGTGGGACCCAGGTTCAAGTCCCGGCTCAAGTACCACTAAGGTACCCTTGAACAAGGAACCATTGTGCTACACTGCTCCCCAGGTGCTGTTGGTAGTTACCCGCTGCTCCACATGTGGATGGGTTAAATGCATAGATCATATTTTGGTGTGGCTGGCAAATTAGGAATGGGAATGGATATAGGGCTATAGTCTGTGATTGTACACCTTGAACCTATAAGGCTCAGGTAGGCAATATGTCAAAAACCTAGTGATATGTAAATTCACAATATGCTGGAATTCTGTTCCAGTAACTGGAACAGAATCAGTGCATGTCCCATTTAAAAGCTGGTATCAAAAAGGAGGAGTAAAATAATTTTATTTAACATTTAACACATCAGAAAGGCTGGAACTCACACATAACTGACTCATGATTTGAGTCCGACTTTAGCCTTAAGACGCAGAAACAAAATGGAGTGAGAGCCAAGACCAGACTCGGACTCGCGTGAAGTGACTTGCAAACACCCCTGTCTCACATTTACAGGCATCACACTGCTCGTCAATAAATCCATTTAAACAGGACATATTATGCTTCTTTTGTAACAAAACATGGAGTTGGTCATTGTTCTTTAAATACAGGCAATATGCTCAGAAAAGCTTATTGTTACATAATTTTTCAAAATGGTAAAATATTGTAATACCTCTGGAAGGCTGAAGGCAGAGCAATGTGAATATTTGTTGGAAAAATTAACCCCTTAAACTCTCAGAAATTGTAGACAGTTCTAGACTTTCATTCCACAGTATCAGAACAGCATAACCTACATATTAGTTTCATGGAAGTTACTGAATAATTCTAATAATAACTGATTAATGTGCCTTAATATCATTATGTGAATAATAAGAGTCTAGTCTGTAGACACAAAAACAACAATATGAAATCTATTATTTTAGACAACAGTGTGCATTATTAAATCTGATTTATATCAAATTTAAAAAAGTTTGGCAGAATGCTTTGAAAAGTAGTGATACTTTATGTCCTTTGAACATATAATTAAGACAAAAATAAATCTGGAAGAAAAGAAGTAAAGTCTACCAACAGGACATAACATTAAATAACAATACAGAACTGTAATAGCTTAATTGTTGTTGTTGTTGTTGTTGGTGTGTGTGTGTATGACGTATTCTGGTAAGGCCTTCCAAATAGTTGTATTATGTTAAATCCCAGCCCTGACCACTGCTTATTATGAGCACAGAATCTGGAAATTGCAGCAGATAAAGAGCAGTGATGTAAGATCATTATTAGCACAGGTATTTTCTGATCCATTGTTCTGTGTTTTTTTTAAGTATTTATAGCTGGTTTGTTCTTTGGTACCATCTGTCCAGCATAACAGTGAGCCTGTCTTTTTTGATGAATGATCTAATTTCTTTCAGCAAATGATTTAGACGATGTAAGGTGCCTTCCCAGAAGCCCTAAAGCTGCAGTTTGAACAAAAAGCAGTCCTCTTAGCTTATAGATATATCTGTTCCTGTTTACTGATTCTGCATGTTGCCTTGTGATTCTCTGATATTATGCGCAACCATAACTTTTCCATACTCAGTGTAAAAAATGTATCTGTTCTCTTTAAAGCCTACAGAGAATGAGCACAGCTTGGATAAAGAAAATCTCCATTTTTTCAATGTGCCCTGCTATCTAACCGTCTCAGGACAGCTGCACCTGGAGGTAATGGCAGGGTAAGTACTGTTATGCTTTAAAGAGTATATATACCTTTCAGATCTTCAGCATCTTTAAGGTTCATAGTGTTATCATCCTTATACCAACCCATCAGTATGGACATCACCAAGTGTCACTTTCCATGTTGTTCCTTTACCTCATGTGTATATACCAAAATGAATGTACAGTTAGTATAGCTTGTTATTTGATTTATTGCTTACATTTTGACATAGTTCTTTAGGTATAAATATAAATACTTATGTTGAAATGTAAATGTGCATATAATGTATATGCAAAAGGTTTGAAAAGAATTTGATCTTTGACTAAACACAAAAACCATTAAGAGCTATTAATTTAGTCTTGATCGCCTGTATGTGACATGTGCCTAAAAACACAGAGATGAGTATCCAGACTGACATTATCAAACCACTGTAGAGTTTGTGCCCAGTTGTTGTTTTTTTAATATATTTTCTTATATGTTTTGTACCTATTATTTTAATCATCCTTTAATTTGCTTTGTGATATTATTGGGTAGTTCTGTTCAAATACAGTCCAATTGCTGCACTGTCAACAAATCTTTTGTTTTGTAACTACATTTTGTTTCTGCTTTATTTTTGTTTCTTAATTTTAAGTTTGTCAGACCAGTTCTGCACTTTGGTCTGCTTTAGCTGCTTGTGAAATAAATAAAAAAGGGAGGGGTGAAAAATACACACCAAACTGCACCTGTGAAAGAAGAAATTACCTCAGGATTGTTTATAGTTTCATATTTAGAAGTGTGAGTACATGCTGAGTTGTGCTTATTAAGAAATGTGAAGAGTAGCGATGGAATGGTTCCCTTATTGTTTCTGTTCATTTAACTCTGAATACTGCAGAGCTTTTTCGTCTGTCTACACATTTGGTCCAACATTCAGAGCGGAGAATTCCCAGAGCAGGAGGCACCTGGCTGAGTTTTATATGGTAGAGGCAGAAATCTCCTTCACTGAGTCTCTGGAGGATCTCATTAAGGTCAGCCACCGAATCTTCCAAACCTGCCGCATAAGCTACATGAATCTTTACAGGAATTTGGTGTGAAATTTTAAAGGATATGCAAAGCATTGCCAAGCTAAAAGGGATAAAGATAATGCAGGATAAAGATGCTGCGGTTTGCGTCTCATATTCATAATGCTGTCGCCTCTACTACTTTTCATTCATTATTCGCAAAGTTTGTTTTCCTTAACTATTCTACTCATATGAAGTGGTCGCACCATGTTATATTCTTATGGAAGTTTCCTGCAAATGAAGACTAAAGCAATTTTACTGTATCTGGTTTGTGTTTGCCATTATCTGGTTTAAGTATATATTGTTGGTTGACTATTGCATTTCTTAGGTAATGGAGGATCTATTCAAGGCTAGCACAGAGCACCTGCTCTGTCATTGTGCTGAGGATGTGGACTTATTTCACAAATACATCTCACCTGGTCACAGGGTAAGACATGAGACTCTGTTCACATACACTGATTTAATCTAAAACATTAATAATTTTGTTTTTGCCAACAGGAAAAAGTGGACCTCATGCTCAAAAGAAGCTTTAATGTGTATGTATAGTTTATGTTTTTCAGCTAATTGTTGTGGCCTTCATTATTTGAGACCTGAGAACATGTGTTTTCATGCAATTGCTTTAAATCGGGCATTGTTTTCTTAGTGTTTGAACCTTTATTTAACTGAAATAAGCATAAAGAAATTACTTTTTTTGTTTTGGCTGACCAATGTTACTGTATATTTTAAATATAAAAACAATTCTGAATTTGATGTTTGAGTCCCAGAAGACCTTGGGATGGGGCAAGATAACAGAAGAAAAAAATATATGGGTGAAATATTCATATTAAACCATTTTGAACCCTTTCGCAGTAAGCAGATGAACTGGTAACAGGTGAAATCATAATGTATAAATTAGGTGGGTATAAAAAGAGCATCCACCAAATGATTAGTCTTTGCCAGCACAGATGAGTTGTGTCTCCCCACTATGTTCACGTTACAGTGAACTTTCTAAATGCAAGATTGTAAAGAATGTAGGTCTTTTACCATCTACAGAACATAATACTGTGAAGATGAAAGGAATTGGTATAAATGTCAGTCCTTGTAAGGCAAGGCCAGAAACCACTGTTGAATGTGTGTGACCATCGAGCCCTCAGAAGGCACTGTGTACAAAACCTTTGACATATCCTGCCATCAAGATCATGTCTTTTTGTGGGATGACTATGGTTATTTTCACTTTTATCTGTCTCAATATTTTTTTACATTTACAAACTTCAATCAAATGGGTCAATGAAAGTGATAAAAGTAATTTCTTTGAAGTTTTGTCAGTTAAATAAAGGTTCAAAAGAATTCACTTATCACAGAATTTTGTTTTATTGGAAAATACAGCTTTCAATTTTCACATGTAAGAATTAAATTAGAATTTTTAATAAATAATTGTTCTCCTGTAAGAATGCAGTTTGAATGTGTAATGATTATCTGGTCTTAACTGTTTAATCAATTAAACTTAATTATATAACATTTTACAGCAGATTTTAAAAACAAAATGACTGGAATTCATATTCATATTACTACTACATACAATACTATTTAAAACTGTAGCATTCATTAAAATTAAGTCCTAAATTCCAATGTTAACCTGTTCCAGCTAAAATATTATTTCTACAAGAAAAATAAAATTTTGAATATTAAAATTTTATTTTTTCATTTACAGCAGTATTTCTAGTAGCATTATTATTATTTCATTGTATTTCTGATATAAAGTTTCAAAAACTGAAATGCTTTGTTATAAAAAAAAAGACAGCTCATAAAAGCCTCCAAAAGTTCCAAAGATTCACTCAGGGCAACGTCACCCCCCCAACCCCGCCAGCCCCCCCCCTCCAAACACACACACAAATCCCACAAAAAATGTATAAACCATGTTCTGTGTATGCATGGTTTATGCACAAAACTGCATAAGCACTGTTGATAAATGAGACCCCACTTCTTTGTAATCACATGAAAAATGGAAACTAGCTTCTACTATAAAAATGCCTATTTAAATGTAATATTATCAGGCAAGATCAAAGCTATTTTATTAACCAGTGGAATGTGTTAATGCAGTGGAATATCTTTACAGATGACAGATGTGGATAACTCTTATTATAATATAATGAATGTGTTTTTTTTCTCTGACAATTGCTTTGTGTTCAACAGTATTTCTTATACAGAGGCAATTGACATTCTGAACCGCAGTTCACAGCAATTTATCTACAAAACAGAGGTAAGTAAATGAACAGCAAACCAAGTAAAACTGCTTCCCATTAGCTGAAACATTTTTCTCAATGCTTCTGATGTGATAAAGTACATATCTAATTCTCTCTCTCTCTCTCTCTCTCTCTCTCTCTGTTTCTCTCTCTCTCTCTGTTTCTCTCTCTCTCTCTCTCTCTGTTTCTCTCTCTCTCTCTCTCTCTCTGTTTCTCTCTCTCTCTCTCTCTCTCTCTCTCTCTCTGTTTCTCTCTCTCTCTCT
>JBBPDA010000001.1:28578029-28606555 GCA_037974385.1 Arnoldichthys spilopterus | reverse complement strand
TTATTTATTTTTTTTTTGTTCAGTGACCAACTTTAAATAAATATTTACAAAAAAAGTTTAGAATTTGATTCCTACAACACTTTCTAAAATCATATTTGCTTTTAATTATGTTATATAACATGAAATATTATGTATATAATTATATAATTCTCACTGTTGCAGAGTTGTAGATGTGTTACAGAACATAGGCATCATATGTGTATCATATATATATCTATACTTTTTTTTTTACTGATACAAATGGGATGTCAATGTCCCGTAAAGCCTCTCAAACTCTGCACCAGTTGTTTTAAAAAAGTTGTGAGCAGGACATAGATGGGACAGTTAAGCCTCCGGCTCCTTTGTTTTTTAACTGAAGGGTGGTGAGTGAGTGTACCATGCCGGTTTCTGCTAATTATATTTACGGATGTATTTTCTCTTTGATAGTAAGCTGTGGATTTGTCGCATGTGGTTGGTGTGTTTGTTTATTTGCACTAGAACTAATTAACCCCACCTCCATACCCCCCCACTCCCCCAGCCCCTGGCCTCAAAACCAGATCTAATCCATTACAACATCAAACATGTGTGTCTGTGTTACTGAGCCCATGATCTCTACAATCATAATCTCATTGGCTCCCAGTCAGACTAAAACCTTGCAGGTGTTTACCAGGGACACAGTTACCATGGTGGTGTGGCGTGCGTGTGTGTCTCTGTGTGTGTCTCTGTCTGTGTATGTCTATTTGTAGTGTGTGTTTACCTCCTCCCCGTGTATCTGAACAGGAAACAATATGGGGGAGTAACACCTGCCTTAGATAAGCCACATGCACAGTGTAACATTACGCACACACACACATACACACACTTATATGAGTTTCCTTAGAACTTAATCTAAGTTTCCATCATTGTGATCTACAGACTAACTGAAGACTTTGTTTTTACTTCTTGAGCAATTCTGTTTTACTCTTTACTGAAAAGGTTTCCTGCATTTCTTTTTCACAGTTCTGTCCTGAAAGGAAGGAAAACTTGGACTTAAATGTTTCTCGTAAACCTTGTAAATGGTCTGTCCTGTGCTAAATGTTGTTTTAATTGTTTAATTGTTTGTTTCACATAGGGCTGAAAGATAGATTATGTCAAAATCCCAGTTTTAAAGTGTGCAATTCTCAGTTCGCAAGAACTACAATTTTAATTATGTCTAACATTATACACATTATACACATATTAGTATAATAGTGTCTTGTTTAATTGGAGAAATAATTAAAAAAATTAATTATAACTATTATAACAAAGCTTGTGTTAAATTAACAAACTACACTCAGAATAGTGTGGAATGAAAAATGGATGTACAGGTATTCTTGGTGAAAAACAATAGGCCTGTACCTAAAGATATAGAAAATAATCATATTTAAATCGTAATTGGAGTTAAAATAAACCACAATAATGGTCAGAAAAATAATTGCAACTAGATATTTTCCCCAATTTTTTCTGCCTTAGTTCTATGTGATGATAACTCACATTCTGTAAATAAATTTGAAAATTCCTCAAAAATATGACTGTCTATTCTAAATATAAGTGAGAACTTATTGGGCAACTTATTAACTTAGTGGGCAGTGGTGGCCTAGTGGGTAGGACGCTGCCTTCGGGACCTGAAGGTCGCAGGTGCAAATCCCGGCCCGGGCACTACTGAGGTACCCTTGAGCAAGGTACCATCCCACTACACTGCACAGCTGTTGGTAGCTGCCCGCTGCTCCACGTGTGCACCTGTGATGGGTTAAATGCAGAGGTCACATTTCGTTGTGGTGCTTGAGTGTGTTCACAATGACAAAGAGTCACTTTCACTTCTGTGAAGTTGTGGCAATAATTATGCATGGGTAATGTATTGTAAATCCATTTTAGCATCCTTTTTTCGATTTGCTGTTTACTTTTCTGTTCTTTATCACTATTTTTTCATGTTTTATATTATCTAGAGCTGCTTGTAATTTACCTTTTTCCTGGAAGTTTAACCTTCCATATTGTCTGTCAAGCCCTTTGAACTGTAGATTCAGTTCAGAGTTTTTGGTTTTACTATTCTGATCTGTTGTCCTTACGTTCCACAGGCCTGGAAGAAACGCTGGTTTATCCTCCGCAGTGGACGCATGAGTGGAGACCCAGATGTTCTGGAGTATTACAAGAATGACCATGCCAAAAAGCCAATTCGCATCATAGACCTGCAGTGCTGTGAGCAGGTGGACGCTGGACTGACCTTTAAACGAAAAGAGTTCCAGGACAGCTTTGTGTTTGATATCAAAACCGCTGAAAGAACCTTCTACCTGGTGGCAGAAACAGAAGAGGAGATGAACCGTTGGGTTCGTTCAATCTGCCAGCTCTGCGGGTTCAACCAGTCTGAAGACAACCACGGTAAGAAAAGCTTGAATGGAAAAGGCGTGTTTACCTTTTAATTACACTGTTTAATCACTTGTGAACTGAAGAGACTCTTTTAGTTCTTCAAGTGTGTTTTTGCCCATTATTGCTTGATACAAGACATCAACAGCTAGTCCACAGTCACCTTTGCCTGATTCTCCATTTTTTGAATATCTTTCAAAGGCCATAAATGACTTGTGTAAGTCAGTTTTTAGTGTTTGACCTCCGATTAATCAATTATTAGCAAAATAACCTGTTACAATATTTCATTACTAATACAATGGATGACAGCCTGGAGAGCAAGGAAAAGACTACACATGTAATGCTTTAGCATTAACTTTGCTGATACGAACAACAGGAGTGTTCCTTCCAAAGGAAAAGACTGATCCCTAAATTTTACTTATACTACTAATTATATTATTTATATATTATAATATTGAAATATTATTGAAATTTGCATGGTCTAGGGTATAATAAGGACTTTCCCTCATCTAGAGGCCAATGCTAACGTTCTCTCTGAATTGATACAAAAGTCAGATAGAATACACTGGAAGGCAATATGATATCATGGTTTATTGCATTCATTATTCCCCCCAATGCTGCTCATCTCTGTCATTTGAGAAAGTTGGGCTGGAACGACCCTGCTAAATGGATGCAGCATCTGAAAGGTTTATTGATTTTTTTCCTCCCCTTTGTTTTGTTAAAGAAAGGGAGTGATTGCTGCCCATCATGACCAGCACAATGGCAGTGCTTATATGGGAGACCGTATTTAACGCTGCCTTTGGGAGGCATAAAGGGAACTTTGTGTTGGACCGTTGTGACAGCTTGCATATTTCAGCCCGCATTTTCAGATGCGGAACAAGCAGTGCAGATCCTGAGTGGTTATTGGACTCCGTTCTGTGTTTTACTGTAATATCAATACAGAGTATTTTTTAGGTCATTAGGTATAGCATTAAAAATGAAGTAAAGTGGAGTGTGTTTATGCTACGCTACAGGAGAGATACTAGATAACTCCATTAATAATATACACTGGGTCTAGGATTATGGCTCATGTACATGCTAAATGAAACAAAGCTTTGATTTCTTCTCATTCAATGTTCTGCCTAGTCCTTCTTGTCTCTTGTTTTTTTTTCCGGATATTATATTATGTTTTCCATTCTTGTGGATGAGTTGCTTGCAGAACGCAAATAATTAAAGCACGTAATTGCTTTTGCAAGTTGTTTCCCAGCCTTCAGGAAAGCCCTGAGTGTTTTTGATGGCAACTGATAATGTGTGATTTAGTACATATGTAGGATATAGCAAATCCAGATGTTCTGAGAACACACACATACAAACAATTATCTAAAATGCCTTTGCGTTGCTTCATTTTGCCTTTAAATGGTGAGTGGAAGATTTGTACATTTTTGCTGTATTACCTAATGTCATCACTGGGTGGATATCTGTTGTATGGTTTATGGAGTTGAATGCTCTGTGTGTGCTAAGGAGATTTAATGGCAGCTATAACCAGCACTTTGATTACAAATCATATCCAGCAAATCGTGTGAAGTTTAGTTGCTTATCTGTTTCTTAACATAGTACTGAGTTGCTGTTAAAATATTCTTACGCCTCAAAAATAGTAACTTTATAGCAGAAGAAAGAAGCATATTCTTTAATGTAGGTCAATGTATTCAGATTGTATTCCAAATTTCTCTCTATTGGTTCTGTATTCGTCATGAGCTTGATATAACAATGACAACATTTAATAAAACAAGACATTTTACTCATATCAGTTTATAATATGGACAGTGGGCTTGCTCACCATGAATAAATTTAAATGTATTTATATGAGGAATTTGAATATTTTTAATATTTTTTACTGAATATATTTCAGTAAAACGGTTTCACGATAATGCCTGTTGTTAAAAGTGCTATACAAATTAAACTGAATTAAATTGAATTATGCAATTAAAGCTGGGTTTTCTCCTTTCAGGATCATCCTTCCAACTAAACATGGTGACTGATCTGCCATGTCATTAATAGATCCTATAAATTTTGGCATGAGCATAAAAAACTTTGTGATTTTAGTTTTTTCCTAAATTAATGTGTTACCATTATTTGTTTTTTTTTTTAGGTTTGTGATTTTTAATTGTGAATTAAGCAGAATTAATGAATGAAAACATGCCTATTAAGGATGTCCCAGTACCACTTATTCATAATAAAATATTGATAACTATTATTATAAGTATTATTATTATTTTGTAATTTTACAACATTTCATTCAAATAGAAAACAAATAATTTCCCAGTATATAGTCCACAAGGACAGTAGGTTATGAAACACACTGTCACACTTGTCATACACAAAATAGGTGCTGTGCTGTGTTTACAACCAAAAGGTTTAATGCTAGAATAATTTAAACAGCAGCATTCAGCACTGTAAACAAAAATCATACAAAAATGTACCTTAAAATACAGCTATGTGTAAAACAATCAAAACACACACATGCACACGTAACAAGAAGCCAACATATCAGCATGTTAAAACAAGAGCTTTTGCCACTCATTTAAGTTGATTAAGGGAATATTGTGTCAGATGTTGGATCACACAGTAAGCTAAAGCTGTACATTGGGTTGCTTTTGGGATCTGAAAGAGTGTTTATACCTGGAAAGTAAAGTGTTAATTTGAATCTGTTCCTGTCAGTAAGGTCATTAAAAATAATAATAAAAAATAATTTATGTACTTTTACTGCACTTAAATGACTTGAGTGAGGTTTTTACAGCGTTCTCTTACTGGAAGAACAGGGTATTTTTTACTTTTCATCCCCTCATACAAACCCTTATAAATTGCACTCCCAGGATAGGTGTTGATTCTCTAAATTAAAGCAGAGTTGCAGCAATGGCCTTCTCTACAGAGGTAAACACACATAAAGCAGGACTGCAATGTAGATCAGAGCAAACTCCCCCCTTCAACAGATGACCTCTCATTTCCCCCAGCTAGTATCAAGTTGTCAGCTGCACTGTACACCATAAAAAATGGGACAGATGAGTTTGCCTTTGAGGGACTGCACTGACAATCACTCACAAGTCTACTGATGTACTGTATGTAAGACATTCCGAATTTTCCTTTCTGTCATATGTGAATAACTGGAGCATTTACTAGGTGTCATTATTGATTACCTTAGAAAACAAATGTTCTACCAACTACATGTATTACATTTTCAGAAAGCTTTTTAAATGACTGTAGTTGAAGTTAATGTAGTACATAAGCACTGTTGAAGAAACATATTATTTCCTCCCCAATCCATACAGTCCATATACACAGATTTATCTGCAAAAATCCCACGAATGATGTCACAACAACCAATGCATTTCCATACATCTGTTTATGCTTATTCTACAGGAGTTAGGTACTCCACCTATTCGAGCTTATGATTACAAAAACCCCAGAAGAGACTTAAGAACATTCTTAAACATACAGCTGCAAAAGAAAAATAAAGGTTAAAACACTTGAATCTTTTTTATATTTTGGGTGAACTAACCCACACAAACATCATAAGTATACTTCAGGGGGAAAGAAAATGCAACAAAAATGTTGGATAAGACGATGATAGGATATAAAAAATTTACATAACTGAACAGAACAAACCATTGCTTCTAAATAATCATGACAACCCTGCTATATCTATGCCTTTGTCTCTGTAGCCTGCTTGTAAAATTTATCATCATAAGGAAACAAGGTGTATTGTTGTCTGGATACATGCATCGTCACACTTCTGCTGGGAAAGCAGACAACAACAGCATGCTCTGTAACTGGCTTGTTTATTTGCACCTGTTTTTAGGGGTTTTGGTGTAGTTCCAGTGACTGTAGATAATACAAAAAAAACTGAAAACTTTTGGCCCAACCAGTTGCACAGCTGTGGGGGGATTCTGGGGATGACGAAGCTAATTGATGATTTTGTTTTTATTTTTGAGGGCCCAGACAGTTCAGATGGGGAACACCACTGTGTCTCGACTGTAGTCAAAACAATGATTCACGACAAAGGTTTTAAAGTCTGACTGGCCTCTTATCTCTCTATGTAGGCTTTCTGCCCCAAGTATGACATGTGAGTTCCTGATGGAAAGTTTGCTTTTTGGATAGTACTGAGTGTGCTGCCAAAAACAGCATGCTGAATTTATTCAAATTTTTACATTGATTCCAAATAGATAAAATGTGTTATATAAGTGGTTGTTGCCAAAAGTTAACTGAAAGGCCAAACTGTGCATCATAGTTGCTCTATAACTTTTATGTGAGGGAGGACGCTTTTTAGGACTCAGGGATGGCACGTGTGTTTGTGGTGTGTAATAGAAACACTGTGGGGGATGGTGTATGGCAGCAGCAGCAGCAGCAGGAGGCTGGTATCGATGCTCTGATCTGTCTGTTAGACTTGCAGTGCAAGGTTAGGCTGCATAGGGAGGGGAGGGGTGAGCTACTCCTGGGACTCACATCAAGGTTACGCAAGGGCAGCCTAGACAAACCCCCTGTACCCATTCTAAACTCACATACACACCCATACACACACACACACACACACACACACACACACACACACACACACACAAAGTGCCCTTCACATTCATCGATTTTTGTTGAAATAACGAGACGCCATGGTGCTATGGGGTCAAATTGCTGATGCCACTCAGCTGTCTGCCTCGGACTGCTGCTGCTACAACATCCCAGAATACCCACGCTCATCACCACAGCCACACACAACCTGCAGTGGGGCAGTAAAAATATATTCTTATATATATATAGTTTTTTTTTTGTTGTTGTTGTTGTTGTTTTTTTTTTTTGTTTCAATCATTAGTTCAGATGTTAGATATTTCTAGTGCTGTTGATGTGAGATAAGAAGTAGCTGAAATAACTTTTAAAAAGAAACTTATGGTCTTATGGGATCAAAAAGGCCCAGGTAGCCTATGTATCACATTCATGACACACATAATTATACTGTGCTGATTGATCAGCCTTTTTCTGATTTTACCACCACAATTCTGGATGCTGGTTAGAACAGCAAAAGAATGGTGATGCTTTTAGTCAGGGAAGCGATAACTGGTGTATTATCCAGGATACAGCAAAAGACTGTGTTATAATCACTAATAAATATATCTCTGTACAAAAAAGGTACACAAAACCTACCATGAAACATTCTGGACAACATTGTGAGTCTAGACTGACTTTATCTCAAAGCTACACATTTTTATTCTCAAAGTGCCACTGGAAAAGAGATTGTTTCACATTATATATGATCTCACATTTAGGTGGACAGATTGATCTTTTCATGCATAAGTTGTGCCTAAACAATCAGTTTTGTTTCAGTACGCCTCCATGCTCAAATTTCAGCAAACCCAGACCTGACTGCAAATTATTTTGGCTGAAACTGAGACTAGATTGTAGCCAGTCCCAGCAGATCAGGGATGCCTACCCCCTTCTTGGAAGTGTGCCTTCTGAGGGCTACAGAGATTAGCTAAAATCTTAATCCAACAGAGCTGATTCAGCTTATTTTGGCCTTCAGGATCTGGATGTTAAAGCACATACTGTTGGCCACAATGTCCTCATGCTAAGGAACAGGTCTCATTGCATTTAAACATTTTAAAAAATGGTTTGTGCTTCCATTTTCAGCATATCCAGCAAATAATCTGCACAAGTCTTATGTAAAAAAAGTGAGGAAGAATAATGATGAATAAAACAACGAACACACACTCTGTGCTTGACATGTGCCTAATTTGTTGTTAGTATGGCAGCCCTTTTATGCTAAGTGTTATATTTACCAATAACTTGCATTTATTAGTAATTACTATAGTTATCAGTTATTTAAAACTAATACATCTAGAGGAAAATTTGCTAAATGTGTGTTTTTTCTCCAGTGTTCTAAAAAAACACATGGTGTCCATAAAATATGCCATTAGCTATACTACATGCTCCTGAGAATGTATCATGAGATCATTTGTAAATTTTGAGTCTAGCAGTCTTGTAGACTGTGGCGAAACTGTGGCATAATCTTATCCAGCATAATTACACTCTGCTCTTTTCCAGGCCTTATTTTTCTTCTGAAAACACTTTGCATATGTTAGTCTACACCTATAAAGGGCTCACTTCTGTTTCCTACTAACCTCTGTTTATTTTTAGTCATGCTCTTAATTTTGAGTGAACAATTAGTTTAAATATGCCAATTACTATTTTTGGCCTAACTGGATCCAGCTTAACTGGATTTCAGTTTATTGCTCAATGTAGTGAAGTGTATTCATCTCCATACTTTCGGTTGAAACTTGGCCTGATTTGACTACATCTCTCAATGTTAAAATATATGGTCTTTTATTTACATTTACATTTATTCATTTGGCTGATGCCTTTATCAAAAGCGACTTTCCAGACACAGAAGCAATCAAGCATTTTAGCTTTGCAGGGAACACTGAAGTGAAATTGACAAGTTAAAGCTGAACTTTAAAGCTGTACAGCTCATTAACAAAATGCTTATTTGAAGACTTGTTCACTGAAAGGTTCTTCAGAGAAGCAAAAAGGGTTCTTTCTGGCTTTGCTTCAAGAGCTCTGAGTGGCACCTTTATTTTTAAGAGTGCTTGTTCTCTGCAAGAGCATGACCTCAATGTTTCCCCCACCAGTTGCTTTGTAATATACTGTCTGGCCATATATATTTCTCTCTTCCACACCCTTAACTGAAGAAGATGATGTACTCTATTCCAGGTATTACTCTCATTTTTTCCACTGAGAGAATGAAATGTGATCTTCCAGCCATCCACAGTGAACTCATCTCACTCTCTCACCCTCTTTTTTGTTTTCCTTTGCTCCTCTCTGATTATGGATGATCAGCTATTTACAGCTTTGCTGTATGCCAAAGGTGCATCTTTGGGAAACCTGGCTGTAGGCCTCAGGAACAAGGCTGACCTCCCCTTCTTTTGGCTTCGGTTCCGAACAAATGAAATCAACCAAAACGGTGATTCATTGGTCCTGACAAAGCAGGGCTTTCTCGCAGATTGATCAGCCCAAGCTGCTGAGGCTAATTGATGTTGCCGTGTGGTCGCAGGCAGTGTTCACATGATGTAGGCTGTGGAGAAGGGCGTTGTGGGTAATGTGATCAGAAGGCAGCTCCTGGGACATGGCCCTCATCTTGCTGTGTCACTCTGCTAATTACTTAGCTTTCAGAGCTAGCCTCATTGACCATCTCAGCTTAATAGCATGCACAAATCTGTCTGTTTAGTCAGGATGTTTTTTTATTCTGTTCCGAATGGTAGCATTCCTTTAAAAAAAATGACACCAATTAGAAATATGTACACGATTATAGACAGTCCCAGAGTTTGCATTCCGGAAAATGATGAGCACAAAATTTTTTCTTAAAAAACATCTAATGTTGTCCTTCACTTGCAGTTTTCTTGTCATTGGGGTTTATTACTATAACAGAAAGAAGCAGACCCAGTGACGGAACAGACAACAGATTTTGTCATAACACCAGGTCCATTGTCATCCTCTGACTAGCCTCCAGAGTAGCCTTGGAATGACCAGAGATGTTATTATCCACTGACGTCAGTCTCATTAAGGCAAATGGAGACTCCCAACTGCAGGAACGTAAATGCCTCCTGGCATTCCATTTAGGATACACCATTATCTTTGTGTGGGTGTTAGCTGTGAGAGCATGGAGACCCAAGAGACAAAAAGAGTTTGTCCTGTCTGGCTATGAGAGAAGCTGTAGCCGAACTCAATTTGTCAGACCCTGAAGGCACTGTTCCATAAGTGTTGCCTTTTTCTTTTTTCCCGCTAAAACTGTTAAGAAAATCACTTTTAACTAGCCAACTATGACAGCTAGCCACAGGGGTAGTGGCAGCAGATTCTGTACAAAGAATTTTGATATCAGTTGTTCTGATATGAGCGGGGGTTTCCCGCAGAAATGGACAGTTAATAAATGTCAGCAGAATAACCAGTGGCACCTGATATCAAATGCTGTGTCCATGCTCTATTCAAAAGGAATCTGTGGCATCTACACAATTTTTTCTCTTTCTTTAACACTCACTAATCAGATTTAATCATTAGGTCATTCCATACTCCTATTTTTGTATAAGATAGAAATCATATAATTCTCTGTCCTTGGATGACTTCAACAATATAGAGAGGAAATGAGGTCTTGATAAAAGACGGCCTTATCCTTCTGTCCACACCGGGCCTACTAATTTTGGACTCCTGAGACCCAACAGTCTAATTTTATTAAATGATAGCAGCCTTGCCAGTGAGACAGTAGGTAATGTATCATTGGCCATAATAGGGATATTACAGCATGGACTCATCTGCTCTTTGACCTAGCACCTGCATGTTAGCAAGTATTTGTAAGTCCCAGCTTTATGAATACATGCTACAGGAAATGAAATAAGAAGTTTCCTCTAAAAGCCACATTTGCATCACTTTTCCCCCAATTATCATTTAGGTATCCCTACGGTAACAAGAAGAAATGCTTCACCAGAACTAACAATACTAATAGTAGGAATGTAAATCACAAGTTTCATTACAACTTTATTTAATCTGATTATTTTGGCTGATGACCAGATACATTTTCAGTACATTAAAATCTTTTGCAAATCAGTTTGATGTGATTTGGTTTGACACTGGGGTCCACTGTAGGTATGAAAAATTACGAATTTTCACACAATCTGCTAGATTTCCATAAACCTCACACAGGCAAATAAATTATAATTAGTCAAAGCAAAAGCAGCTCCACACAGTAAAATTAATTGTGGACTGAACATACAGATCGATTTGTCACATTGCTGTATCTGATCATGTGCTGTATTGGTCGATGCTTTGATACAGATTGATTCAGTGTTACACCCATAACTAACAGTGGATGAAAACTGTTTGAAATTTGCTTCATTTTTAAATGCCTCCTGTAGTTTTCCTGTATCATTTGTAACAATGTAACAGAATTGTTAGGTCAGAAGGCTTATGCTGCATAATACAGCTAACATTATGCTAATAGCCATTGCTCTCTTCAGCTCAGTGTTAGCCAAGTTAGTTTCTATGGTCAGTCTATTCCTTTATTTTTGGGGGAATTATTTGTTCTTTTAAGAATCTGCCTTTTTTGTTTGTTTCTTTCTCGTTCCTCTAGAAAGCTTATTGATCACAAATCTTTACTGTGGTAAGCCTATTGTAGTAAGCCTTATTGATCAGACATCCCATTAGTGTCAATGATGAGCCATCACAGCTGCTCTCTGGGCTGGGTTGCCTATTGCTGCCATGCTCTGCCTTCTTCTGTTTTGAATGAAGACAATCAAACCTACTGTGGAGTTACGTAACTGTTCAGCTATGATTCCACTGCAGTGCTTTGAGATGTTTTACCTCCATATAACTTCATGAAAACATGCTCTGTAACAAATGTGAAGCCTTACTTGTGTTCAGCCTCACCGGTGTATCTTCTGTCCTGGGTGGGGGAGGAGTGTGCCTCCTCACTAAATCAATACATGTATGCCTGTTAGTGGAACTGGAGCACACAGACATGGCTGAGAGCATTCGCAGGACGCTCAGAGGCCGCTGGCCCAGTGGTTGCTTAACTAGCCTTAGACAAAGTACTGTATCTTTGGAACAATGGACTAATTGAAGGTTAGTGGTCTGGACTGTTACTGTTGTCCAAACGGGCAGAAAAAGTGTGTAACATCTGCCCCTCTCTCTCTCTCCCTTTCTCTCTCTCCCCTGAGGGAAGGATTTGATCTCATTCAACCCACCCACTCCTTGTTCTGAATTATTGTAATGTCCATCACTCCTTTCATCACACGTTTCTTCTCATGCTCACCTTCTCTTGAGCATTTTGGTTGATCTTCATTCATATAGGCAGACAGCAGAGAAAACTAAATTAACAATTTTCTAATTGTTTAACATGAGATTAGGGGTAGGCAGTATTTATTGTTAGTGATAAACTACATAAGTTACCCATCTAAATGTTGACCCTATCATCAGGAGATAACAAGTTCAATCCCAGTGATGCCACCGTCATCCGTGGCTGGGAAGCCAAGAGAACACTATTGACCTTGATCTATCTTGGTGGATGAGATGGCCCTCACTCTCCCCCATCACTTAGTGAAATGTGGTGTGTGTGTGTGTGTGTGTGTGTGTGTGTGTCACCCTTGCCAGTAAAACAGCACAGTCCTCTCCTATATTATATAAGTTTGGAGAATATAGAGCAGGGTATCTGAGAGCATTCCTCTATACATAATCTCACTAGATCAACCAGGGTCCTAGGCCCTCTTTCGTGCACTCTCCTCTTACATTTACATTTACAGCATTTAGCAGACGTTCTTATCCAGAGCGACAAACAACAGTGCTTTGTAGTCCATATCTGTTCTTCTGTCTGTAGGGCTAAACCCATCAACAGCTGTCACTCTACTCTTCAGCTCACCCCACAGCTTTTAATTGGTGTTCAGGTCAGGGGACTGAGATGAGAAGGACAGAAACTTCATATTGTGATGGGTTAACTATTTTTTGTTGATTTGCACATATACTTCAGATCCTTTTCTTGCTGGAAGATCCAATGACAACCAAGTTTAAGTTTGAATAAAACTTCCTCTAGACATTATGGAGCCACAACCAAATTTCCATTTCTTTTTATACTAACTGTCCTTCTTTTATGCCAAACCCACCTTGACTGTTTATTGCCAAAAAGTGGGCAGTAGTGACCCAGTGGTTAAGACATTGCGCTTGGGAAGTGACGGTCACAGGTTCAAGTCCCGGCCTGGGCACTACTGAGGTACCCTTGAGCAAGGTACCTTCCCCCTACACTGCTCCACCTCTTGGAAGTGGCTTTGGATAAAATGCTTACATTTGTAGTTAACTGACAGAAAAGGCTTTTTTTCTGTCATGTCTTGCAAATAATCTTTTGGCATGGAGTGGGCATTTAATGGTTTGAAGACTTGGTAAGACTTGGCAACATAAACCTGGGACCTCTTCCTTGCATGTTGGAAATAGTTCCAATAAATGCCCCTTTTTTATTTTTGCCAGAAGAGAAGGGCATTTTTCTAGACAAGTAACTATTTTTTATAACTGTTACCTGAGCTACAAAGGTAAACACACATCTGCCTCATTTGATTTGTCTGTTCTCTTATCTGTCCCCTGCTAATGGATGACCAAGGGATTTTGGGTCCTGTGTCACTTCAAATTTGTACAGAAATCAGAAAGTCATGGATTACAGCTTGAAAGTTCCTACATACTCAAATCAACTTAAACATGTACAATTTCAATGGGAAACATGCTTAATTTACATTGTGATCCTTAATACATTAGGTGCAAATAATCATGGTGTATGTGTCTTTGTTAAAAATAATTTTTTGTTGATAAAAGATTAGTTTTTCTCTTAATTTTGAGTCTTAGGTTGGATTTTTCATTTTTTTTCAGTTGAGATGAAGCAACTGGATAAAACAGTGGATAAAAACACAACCTTTTAATATTTTTTGTTAGGGATGCCAGTAACTGTTGAGGGCACTGTGTGTGTATGTGTATGTGTATGTGTGTATGTGTGTGTGTGTGTGTGCACGTGCATGCGTGTGTAAAAACGAAGAAGGTACCTGGATAAGCCTCTTAACTCTGCCACCCACTCTACTACAGGTCCCATGGGGTAACATAGTAAAACTACTAGTCCACCCACTCTTTCTCTCTCTGCCAAGCTTGTTGAGCATGAGGAGGATGATGGGTGGTGGGAAAACAGGGTCATATGCACTTCCTGGTTTTTGGCTCCATGCCTGGTCTATTTTGAGTTTCATGGCCTGAGATTTGCCTTCACTCAGCAGGCCCATGTTGGAGGAATCATAGATGTCACCAAGAAACAACTCAAAGCAAAGGCCATGATGTTCACATAGTTCTGTATTAAGACAGATAGTGTATAGGCAGCTCAACACAGAGGCTGCACAATTTTGTACTCATTAAAGTGACACTGAAAGGGTGTTACGAAAAATGACCTTTGGTGAGAGACAAAGAAGCCTAAAGATTCCTTCATTTTTTGACCCCTCTTCCCCCCAAAAGACAGATTGGCCATTTTCAGTGATTGAGTTTGGGGCACACACTGAAAGCTATTGAAGACAAGCTGCCGACATGGATGTTACGGCTTTAAGTGCTCAATTGAATTTTCCTTGTCCTTTGACTTCATTGACCACGGCGGGAAAAAACAAGTTGGCTGCTGTTCTTTGTTTTATTTTTTTATGCAGACATGCAAAACAGGGCCACATCACTTAAGGTCAATGAATCCAGAGTGGTGAGGTTATTGAAGTGAACTGCTTTCTATAGTGTTCAGGACATCCTGCTTCCTGCTACTGTTTGTGATTTAGGATAGTTTTGGTTTTGCATTTGCAACTTACCAATCCAGTGTGGCGGCTCCCACACAGTGAAATTGAAAGTCATGTGCAATGTTGTTTTTTTGTGTGTGTTTTCTCAAAACCTTCCATCTTTTCTGTTCAATCATGCAGATGAGAGGCCATCCACTACCCACATGCCCCGCTCCATAGCTGGTGACCTCAGCAGCTCTCTGGTCCCTCTGATTGGTGAACGTAAATCTTCGGCACCCTCCCACTCTAGCCAGCCAATGCTCTTCACATTCGACATGCCTGTACGCCACACCCATGGCCCTCTGTCCAACAGCGCCCCCCAGGACTACCTCCTTCTTCACCAGTGCATGAGCCGGAAAAGCGAGAGCGCTAGGTAAGGGTCATGACCCCTAGAGACACTCATGGTGGACTTCCTGTGGTCTTCAAAACACCCCCCTTGATGTCCATAGGCCGCACGACAACAAAGCTGGTTGATTTTGCCTGCGCTGTCATTTTAAAAGCCATTGTGTTCTCCTCAGTAGTGTAATTTTTTGTAGACAATTCTTGATGTCTCAGCAGCAGCATTCTTAGCCCACAATGACCCATAATGGGTTTTAGCTGCTGCGTTTAAACAATGACGTAAACAAAGCCATGATTCTTCAAAATGAAAGTCAGTTAATGGATATAAAGCTTTGTGGCAAAATGTTATAGTTGCAATGACAGGAATAAGGAAAAGTTCAAATATCAACATGTCAAATATCAAGCAAAACAACAACTTTGTTTTCTAAAAGCACAAAACTCTAATATAAGGGCAACCCCAAAGATTTAAGAACACAGCACAATATGGCTGACGTATTCAGGAGAATAGCTAAGTCAAAAGTGAAGAGTAAAAGAAAAGTGTGCAGGGTTATATCACGTCAGTACGTTGAGGTCTGTCATTTTGCTGTAAACATCTATTCTTATGCGTTACTGGGTTATGGTTTGTAAGATACATGTTTAACCTGGGTGAGTCAGTACATCATGTGCCAGCAGGGGTACAAAATCAGACTATGGTGTGGCTTTTTAATCTTTTAATCTTTCACTGTTTTTTTTTACATAGTTATTTTGAAGAAATAGGTAATATATAAATACAATTGGTTTCAAAATATATTTTTCACCTTCAAGTCCATACTGTCTATATGTAGAAACTAAGCTGCATCTATTTAAAATATTTTTTGTGATCTCACAAAAGTCTGCACATTTCTATATCTTGCTTTTTAGTTGCTCACCTTTTCATGCAGAAGTTAGGTGCACTTCAGCCCAGAGAGATATTTTAAACAAGGCCAAATACAGCACAGCCAAACAGAATTGTGAATTATGACAGTTGTAGGTACAAAAACCTACAGAGATGTTTTAAGTGGGAAAGATTCCATTTTAATGCAATGAAATTTAAGTTTACTTCATCTGATACATCTGATACTCATTCTGATAAGTGATAAGTGATTATGCATTGATTACACATGACCTTTATACAGCAGTATGCATTTTTATTGTGCCTAGACAATAATGTCCCTATGATTAGGTCTTTGCATAGTTTATTTGATATCGACCCCACCTGCCGCTGTTACCTGAGCACACCTTAACCCCTTAAGGACCTAAAGTCATAAATTTGAAGGCCCAAACCACACCCATCATTAACTCATATGACAAAAGAACTTAGTTTAACAAAGGCAAAAGCAGGCACTTGATCTTACTGAAAATGACTAGAAGAAGAACGAGAACCCAGTAAACCCAACACAGTTGTTTGTTGTTTCACTTTATGTTCTGGATCTAATAGATAGTATCAATGTAAAATTATTTTCATGCTCTTGTTCCCCAGAGGGTTGTTCATAGTCAAAACAAATTTCGTACAGTAAACTGAAGGAAAGTTCCTCCATGGAGTTGTTCCTTGTTCACTTTTCTGTTAGATCTCAACAAGCTTTTTGTAATGGTACTTTACTAGTGCAGGTTTCTACATCAGCAGGTTTGGACAACAGGAGTTAACTCAGACTGTTCTGGTTATCTCCTCTGGTACAAAGTTATCACAGCACCCCCTCCCACATAATTTCAGTCACATTTCTTACTGGCGCATCATCCATCAAGTCAAAGTGAGATTGAAAAGATGATGCCCCATTTATCACGGGCTGATAAATGATCTACAGAGAACAGCGCATGTATCAGGGATGCATAATGAATTTTGTTTGACGTAACAATTCATCATTACACTGTGACAGATATGCTGATGTAGCTGAGTTTAGAGCAGACACTTTTGTGTGACCACAGCAAACCGAAGGCAGCATATGGAAGAAATTGATCTCACTCGAATTCAGAGATGCTCTTTTGTGAAACTGATTACACTATACTGGAAAAAGGTACTGTTTGCTTTGAGGAGTTGAAATTCCAGTGTGGAGACATAGAAGACAGCTTCAGATTATTTACAAAGTTTTTAGGTAGTGCATTTTTCCTTAAACAAACACCTAAGAAAATGTTATGAACATCCTGGCATGAGTGGTGATGTAGAGAGAATGTTTGCAGAGGGATCCACATACAGGATGTGCACAGCACCCATCCGTATTTGATCTTATTCATTCTATTGTCTTGCATTCTATTTTGAAAACCCCATTAAAGGACTTACCTCATTGTTTACATGGAAATAAATACAGCAGTTAACAGGTATGCTTAAGGGGATGCTTCGGAAATGTGAACTTGGCTGGCAGTGTAGAAAAGCTAATTTCTTAGTGTGATCTTATTTTTTTAAATACCAATTCACCCTTTCTAGCTTTCATTGATCTTTAACCCCTTAATTGACACAGTAACAAAAACATCTAATGGATGAGAACTGAAAAGCCTAACAGGTCAGAAAGACCAAACTTTTATTATGTAGTGATGTAACTTCCTTTACAGAAAAAACACACATATAAATAGGACACATGATTTTTTTCACACATGTTATAAACTCCAATTTTATAAAAGATGGGACATTTTATAAAATGCAATACAAACAAAAATGTATAATATGTATATTTTCTTGCACCTTTATTTAATTTTTAAAGAAATGACTATTTGGGTTGACCAACATTATTGTATTTAGTAAATAAATTGAAATTGAACATACTTTCAATGTAATTTCTAAAACACAATAAAATGGAGGGACAGGGTGAAGATGGTGAGATAGTAAAAAATAAGAGTAAAACGTTTATTGTAAGTATAGTAAGTTTACTCCCTTTTGAACTGTTCCACAATAATCAGGCTAATTGTGAGGTGAGGTACCATGATCAGGTATAAAAAGAACATCAGTTTTTGCCAGCTATAGTTCTACACTTTGTGCCAAACTTTATGAGAGAATTGTCCATCAATTTAAAAAGAAAATTTTTCAACCCAAGATTGCAAGGTATTAAGGTTTTTCACCATCTACTGTACAAAATGTGAAAGTTATCAGGGATGTCCATGTAGGACAAGGCTGGAAACCACCGTGGAAAGGACACATGGGCCTGGGAATACTTTGAAAATGGATAAGCACATGTGAAAACTTTGTAATCACATTTAAAAACTTGAGTTTTTTATATACAGTTTGCATTTTTTGCAAATTTCCCACTTGTGGGACTAATAAAGGTTCTCTTATCTTATTTTTTACTCATGTAACTACTGAATATTAAGCCTGAGATGTTAAGATGTTCATAGCATCAGAATTTTTGCTGAAAAAACACAGTATTTGTGTAACAAACATAAATTCACTTGTATATTCAGAGTAAAGCCTGTCAGTTCATGTCCTTCAGGGGAGTATAGGTCACATGGGTGCTGGCACTGCCCATTTCACTGTGGGAAAACTCCCTCTTCCATGTGGATGTAGGTTTAAACTCCCTTTAAATTCCTGACACAAACACACCACATCATGCCCACCAGTCTGTCTGGCTAATGCTGAGTGTCATTTGAATCTTTCTTATTATGTACCATTTGCTCTGATTATGAGGAATTGTTCTAAAGACATCGTCCATCTTACTTTAGAGTCAATAAGATAGGGAAGCACTGCCCCTTGTGGCCAATGAGGAGCACTGCTTCATAATGTTATGAGTATGTTTAAGTAATGTAGCATTTGTTGCTGCCCCAAATGGCACCTTACAGGGCAGGGCAATTGTTACTTTAAATGTCCTTTAATGTAATGTTTTTATTCTAAGAAATTTTAAAGCATTACTATTGGATTATTAATCATACACTGTAAAGTGGTGTAGAAAAATGGAAATAGAAAAAATTGGTTTCCTAAAGACCGTTACAACTGATATCAGCATATAATTTCAAGCCTGATCCAAAAGGCCTGTTAAAACTAATTAAAGTTTTCAGTAGACAAGTATGTTGTTAAACTAAGGCTAATTACAGGGGTTGGGTACCTCCAGGCATTCTTCAAATAATTGTTTCCAAGAAATGATATACATTTATTGGTTAGTAAACATGAAGTATGTACCACATACCACAAACACACCCTCCACTGCTGCTGTCTGGCAGTTAAATGTGCTGATAATGCTTTTAACAGAAAAAACACAAAAGAAATTTTTATTCATATCTCTTTTTTACTGTTAGTACTTAACTTTGTGCATGAAATGTATGTTCCTCCAGGAGTGCCAGCTTTTCTCAGGCTTCGCGTGGCAGCCTGCTGGTGGGCAGTGACTTAGCTGCTCAGCGCCTCACTCATGGTCTCTCACATTGTCTGAATGGGAGTGGCACTCAGCTGCATGGTTCCTACAGTCTGCCCAAACCCAGCAAGCACCAGCAGCAAGGATCCCCCCGGGATGGCTGCTATGTTCTGCCCCGCGGCTACAGCTCAGAAGGGGCTTCCGAGCTGGAATCCGAAGATGTCTACATCTACAAGACACCATGTAATGCCCTGGCCACCTCACATTTCAATGAGCAACGCCCTCCAGACAACTATGACCTGCCTACGACGCCTGGATCTTTCTATCAGATCCCTCGTATGTTTGATAGGAACCACAACGCCTTGACGCCGTCCAGCTCGGATTCAACCAGTGGCCCACCACCTAGACCACCGAAACCCAATCAAAGCTCTGAAACACGCTGGGGCAGCCCTCAGTCTCTTGGGGGTCAAAATGGAGAGGTGGCCAATGTTTCTGTCATTCCGAGGAGGAACACACTCCCAGCTGTAGAGAACATCAGGCTTCACAGAGGTACTGTTTGCATAAGATTTCGTATGAAATGTGTAGCGTAAAAGGCAAGTCAGAAAACTCTCTCAAACTCATCACAGAAACCACATTGCTTAAATTCAGTGAATCTACTAACTTCCTCACTAAAACATTTATCATAATCTCAAATATTCATTGACTGCTGCATTGTTCCATCATAGACCGGTTCTGTTTCTTTTGATTTTCCTGTCTTCATATCCTGCTGCTGCTCTGTCTCTCTTTCTCTGTCTGTCTTTCCCTCCTCTCTTCAATGCTTGCATCTGATTTGAAACAAAGAGGCAATCTGGCATGGCCTGCTCTGATCTGCTGGGAGGCTAATGAAATTCAAGCCATGCAGGCAGTTCCAGAGTGGCTCGTTCCGGCTTGATAAGCAGTGAAAAAAACAGATGAGCAGGTTCCGTTTAGGGCCTCAATGGTGGCTCTGCGCTCAGTCAGGCCAGGCCAGCATGTCTAGAGTAACAGGAAGTGACCTTTTGACCCTGCTGGTTCAGTCACAGTCTGTTCGTGCACCTGTGCTTGGCAGCCATGTTCCCAGAAACGCTAATCGGGAGGCAATGGAGTGTGTGATGAAATAGTTGCATGCATTTGTCTGCTCTGTGCCATTATTTGGAAATTTATGCAGGAATGAATGCCTTTAAATACAGTCCAGGAGCCCTTGCCATAATATGAGACACAACAAATTACATTTTTAAATTTGAATTTTTATTTTGTAACCTACCTAAGATTTCCTGTTGTACTTGAACAATGTGTTTATTTACTCTTTTCTTCTCCCTCCACTCAGGATCCTCATTTGAGACCAGCAGTCATCAGCGTCCAATCTATTTCAATAACTCTGGTCAGTCAGTAGAGTCTGTCAATGATGGCTTCAGCTCCTACCTGGTAAATCATTTAGCTGTCCCTAAATGAACCTTTCTTACCTAGCATTAAACACAAAGCAAAGAAAATAGAAAATTATTTAAATTTGAGATCTGAGAATGTTTTTTAGAATATGTACATAGACTTGTTCAAGACATACAGTGACAAACCTTTGTAATTATGTCTTATGTCTTATGTACAATACAGTACTGCCTGATCCAAGTGACTTATCCATGCTTACTGCCTTTCTTACAGAGACCAAAAGCCCCACTGACCCGCTCAGACAGTGGCAATTCGGATGATAACTATGTACCCATGAACCCTGGTTCCTCCTCCTCTCCTCTTAATGCTTCTTTGGCAGACAGCCCCAAAAACAACTACATTCCCATGAGTCCTGGTCCACACCACTTTGATTTCCCAGGATTTTCGGCCACTTTGCCTACTAGAAAAGGCAGCACTGCATCACTGGGCCACCGACCAGGTCGCTTGAGCGACGTCACACCACCACCAATTAACCGCAATCTAAAACCCAACAGAAAGGGTAAAGGCCTTGGATTTATCATTTCATGTGCTTTTGGGATTCTTTACTTCTTTTTGTCCATATATCTCCATTTACTATCCTTCACCTGTTCAGTTTTTCAATTACATTTTGACTGTTATCTTCTTAAGACACAGTTTTCATTATTAGGTATTAAAGTCACATTAATAAAGTCAGTACAAAAGTTAATTTAGTTTGTTCTTTAATGTTTCATTTATAGCAAAGCCAACACCTCTGGACCTGAGAAACAATGGCATAATTGATGAGCTTCCTTTTAAGAGCCCTGTTACCTTGTCCTGGACAAGACCTATGTGAGTTTATACTTGACTGTCCACCTACGATATTTAGACAATGCATTTCTGTTTAGAATGAGTTTTTACCATTTTTTCCACATCTGTTATTTTGGAAATACTTTTTAATTTTTATTATTATTTTACTATTTAAATAGTGAATACCTATTTTTGTAAACATTTTCACGCAGCATAGAATCTTTAGACATCATTAGACATAGACTTTCTGTACATTGTTTGCAAGAATATGGATAAGCCTAATTTGTGGGTGAGATGCAGTATGTATGCCTAGAATTGCCAGGGAATCTATACAGGAAAATGCATCAGGCTTTGAGGAGTGAATGCGCTACTCCTGCATGTGTCAGCAGCACTTTAGGGAAAAACACTCAAACAAGAGTGTTTTTACTAAAGCTGTTATTTTTGTGCAGGCCTGTCATGAACTCCATCTCCTCGCAACACTGTCGACCCATCTCCACCCAGAGCATCACCAGCACTGATTCGGCAGATAGCGAGGAGAATTATGTGGCAATGGTAGGGAATTCTCCAGACTAAAGCCTGTCTTTTCTTCTCATTAACAGTCTCATGTCCTGTGCAAAATAACATTTAAAATATTGATTTATTTTTTAAAATCTCAAAGCATTTTTTACTCAACAAGAGGAAATTTCACATTTCGAAAAGAATAGCTGAATAGCAAAACTGTAATATGGACAACAAATAAGCATTTATGAACTATAAACTAAAAATAAAATATAAATGCATTTCCAGTTAGAAATGAAATACATACAGTACGTAAGTCTTTCTGCCAGCAAAAGCACAAATCAACACTAGAATAAATACAATCAAGTTCGCAGTAAGAGGTTTTTTTAATCAAGATTAGTTTTGCTTGTAAAGAGTAGGAGATATATTGGTATTGCATGGATGTGTGTGAAGTTCAGTCAGCAGCACCTGATTTTATCTAAGTAATGAAGGACTGATTAATCCCAACTAGATATTTGATGATCAAAAGTAATACTGGGCATCCACAAGGAGAGTTTTGGAAATTGTTAAGTGAACACACTGATATATATAACATCACCATTTACTGTATTAATATGATTCATATTTATTTTAATATTAGTGTTTTTTAAGAGCACTTATTGAGGAGCTTAGATTTCAAATTGAATTTTTCTCAGGTGCCTAAGGCATTTGCACAGCACTGTATGTCTGTAGACTGCACTAGTAACATGAATACGATTTTATGCCTGACTCCTGTGTTTTTGCTTGTTTCTGTAGCAGAACCCAGCATCTACCTCACCGGCAGTGAGTGGTACCAGCAGCCCTGCTCCTAGAAAGTGTGGTAATGTCGACTATTTGGCTCTGGATTTCCAACCTGGCTCCCCTGGTCCACACAGAAAGGTAAATCAGAAAAAATCCCTTCCCATCAAAAATGAGATGTTATGGCTGTTGAAATGACACATAAATTCATTTATTTACGCACTTGTGCAATAGGATTTTTAGTTTCGTTTTTTTTTTTTTTGTCACAGTCAAGTATTTTACAACCTCTAGTTCTGTGTCTGAAGCCACTTAGCCCACTTCATCTTTAATCTCTCCTCAATATTCCTACAGCCCTCCACCTCTTCAGCAACGTCAGATGAGAAAGTGGACTACGTCCAGGTGGACAAGGAGAAGACACAGGCCCTTCAGAACACCATGCAGGAGTGGACGGACGTACGGCAGTCCAGCGAGCCGACTAAAGGCATCAAGTCCTGACAGAATGATAACTTGCTAATGTTAGCAGTGAGACAATACACACTGCAAGTGGGCCTCATCACCTCCTTCCCCCTGTAGACTGGTGTGCCATGATATTAGGGAGAGATTGATTCACAACAGACAGAAGAAGCAGCAGAATGTTCAGATGAAACGACCTTATAAGGTGGAACCCAAAGCCATAACAGACACTTGGTTTTATGAGGAAAAACAGCCATTAATCATAAAAGACTTGCCTTGCCTGAAAACTGGCATCTCCATGTTGTGTTGTGTAATATAAATTGTGCAAGAAAACAAAAAGGAAAAAAAGAAAAGCTCTCTTTGAGCTGATTGCCTCATATTTGAACGAGAAAACACGCAAGATGAATCTTAATTAGTGCAGTTGCATGAGAATATTTTTATTTTGGAGTGCAATATGGGTCACAAAGATCATCGATTTGTGGAAAGTCATTTTTGCTGCAGTGTCATTACTATTGACAAATAGATGCAGCTAAATTTAAAGAACTGTGTTCTTTTCAGAGTTGAGTGAGTTTACAATGACAACTTGCCAGTCACACTGAACTGCAATCGGACTTATATCGATTACGAGGAGGAACAAAGCTGAATAAGATTATCACTGCTCCTCCAAATGTGAGACTCAGCACAAATGTTAAAGCCTATTTGTGTTTGGGGTAAAGAACAAGCTTTGCCATTCATTAAACTATTGTCAACCGTTTAAGCTGAGCTGTGCATTGGAAAGGTCTCCCTTCATGCAGGTGCCCAGTTTTAGCTTAGGTGTGCATGTTTGTTGGGGGTAGACTAAGAAGAGATTAAAGCTGAAACATTCCTGCTTTACAGATTCAGCAATAAATTGGAATGTTACTTGTCCTTGGCAAAAGAAGTGCTTATGGCAAAATGATCTGGGACTCTAATGAAATAAAATATAATATAGAAGAGTAATTTAATATTGCAATGGTTCCCTTAGTAGAGCACATTATGCCCAGATGTGCATATTTTCTCTCTGCAAAATGGGCCCTTTGCTAAAGTGGATGATAGGCCATACTTGTTATCACATGCCATTAATGAAAGGTCAAAAGAAGAAAACACATTAGTTTAATTTGACACATTTATAGTTTTTCATATTTTTATGTTTGTGAGTGCAAGTTTTATTTACAGAATTCCTTCATTGAAATGTTTATTTTCATCGGATGTTTAAGTCACAAATGCATTCCTAGTATTATCAGCTTGCTGGTTCCTTCTGCATGATAAATGTATTGGGCCGAACGTAAAGCCAAACTGACCTACTTGTCATTCCAATCAATCACTTTTGGTGCAGCTCTGTGTAAACTCCAATAGCTAATGCTTTTAATCTGATCAGATCAGTGGGTGACTGTGAGAAGTGTTCACTACTGTTAAAATGTCCAAAAGCAACGAACATTATGAAGGTCTTTAACAATCAGGCAAGTTAGCCGGGGTTGTGTGTCTTTGGAGCCTTTGGAAGCTGAAGATTGAAATCCCACAATATAAAAGTTGAAACAGGCAAATTTAAAGCAAAGGTAAAGTCTGTTTCACGTGTCTGAGAATACAGAGAGCAGTGCCAATGATATGCCAATTTCTGTATTAGTGATGCATTTGCATTTTATTCAGAGACATTTTGTCCAATAACACTATGCTGATTTCCTGTTATAATCATCATAATATGCCTTCAAATTTCACCAGTGTTTTAGACTGAGGATGTGGATGGCCATAATCACATATGATTAATAAATGCATGAAAATTCCAGCTTTTCAATCAGGAAAGAAAAATAAAATACTGTCATTTCAGTCAGGTGTAATATTAGTGGTAGGCTGGGACCTCCCAAAGTATACATTTGTATTACGTTTTAAGAACAGTTCATCTCTTGAGACGTTATTTATGCCTTTGAAAAATGCCATTACATGTTCATAATATTCATAGCCATTTTCTATTTATTCTTTGCTAGCTTTTGATTACTGAACATTTTGTGTGAAGGAGGGAGAGGTATCTGGTCTACAATCACTCTGTGATTCAGGTCCCCCCTTAGCTTGTATATGGATTATGGGACTGCCTTTTTTTATATAACACTTGTGTTTTAAACTGTTGGGGATGGATTTCTGTGGTAACGTTGCACTGGCATTGCCCTTGTTGAACTGTGATTTTGCTGAATGGCTAAATGACTGAAAAAGTTATTTCTATGCCTTTGTCTATGATGAATATGAAATGTAATGTACTGTCCTAGGAGAGTACTTGTAAGTTAACTGAATATCCGTGTTGTGGTAGAGTTTAAGCTGTAGTGTGTTGAAAGACGTGTTCTCTGAAAATGATAGAAAAAAAAAGTTCAGTTTTTTCATTTTCTGAGTTCACTTTGGAGTAATGTGCATTTTGTCTTATTTCTACTACTGTAAAGCATTTCTATCAGACTGCTTGTGAATTAATTTATTAATTTATTATGTGTTAACAGGAAGGAAACCTGTAAGAATGACAATTTGTGGCTCTACTAACATTAATTTATGCTACGTGTCTCAATTTTGTGAAGCAATATGCCAAGTAAAGCCAGTGAGACGGTCAAATGTGGTACTTTTGGGATACACAAATACATTTTGTTATTCCATGATATACTCAAAATGTTGACAAAAATAAACTGCAGTGCAAACAAGATGTCTTGTGAAGGAAAAATAAGATTATTTTACTGCTGTTCGCACATTTCATTCATCATGAAATATTTAATGACTTCATGAACTTAGGGCAGGGGTGCCCAACTCTGGTCCTGGAGGGCCAAGGTCCAGCACAGTTTGATTTTAAACACATTCACTAAACAGGTGAGTTGAACCAGGTGTGACTGAGCAGGGAAATCACCCAACTGTGCTGGACACCGGCCTTTCAGCACTGAAGTTGGACACCCCTGTTATAGTGTGTCAACTAAGCGTGACTGCTGAACCATATTTGACAGATCCACACATTTAAAAATGACAAAGACAACCCTGAATTTTAAGATTTTCTCTTACGTTTGATATTTACAGGCAGTGGTGGCCTAGTGGTTAGGACCTTGCTTTTGTGAACTGAAGGTTGCAGGTTCAAGTCCCAACCCAGGTACTACTGAGGTACTCTTGAGCAAGGTCCTGTCACGCTCCACTGCTCCCCGAGTGCTCCTCATAGCTGCCCGCTGCTCCACATGTGCAAGTGTGATGGGTTAAATGCAGTGGTGCACTTTGTGTGTCATTAAGTGTGTTCACAATGACAAACAAGTCAGTTTCACTTCACGTTCAACATTCATTCACATATTTATTTAAATGTGCAAACTATGGCTATTAATAACTTGCCATAGTCTGGTCTTCATGCACTTATACCATTTTAGACGGTGTAAACACACTCCTTCTCCACAGTGGGAAAAGACAGCACTGAGCCACTCCCTGCCTGAGTAAGATCACTGGCCCCCCACTGACCCCTTCTGGCAGCTGCGGCCATGACTCAGTCTGTCCGACAAAACATCGCCCTGTTCTCTTGACTCAGGCCTTCATCATGTCAACATGTTTTCACCAGAATTTGCTTTTGTTCACTTCTGCAAGTCAGTGCTGATGGAGCAGTTACTGTGTTACACATACGATCAGCTGATATTTATACAAAGCCACAGTCTTAGAAAGTGGTCAAGCAAAAAGACCATATTACAAACAAACACAGATCAATTGACTATGGATTTCCAATACAATGACTGTCTGACTAAATATAACTGATGTCAATAAAATAAATTTGGCCTGTAAGGATGCAAAGGAAAACTGCAGTCTGGCAGTGTTTTATTTCCAGATTTAGGTCCAGATTTAAATATTGTAGAACCAAAAATGCCTATAATAAAGAGATGTGACAAGTCTTGTGTTAGAATAATAAACCAGATTCTTAAAACACTGGGTGATCAGGGCGGGAAGACAAGGGGCAGGAAGGTGCAGACAAGAGGAGGCTTTGAATGATTTTAGCAGGCCTCAAACTGGACCTAAACTCCCAATTACCGTCATGGTGTTTTTGTACTCCTGTTTGTTGTCAGCAGGTGGCGCTAAAGTTCTGTGATTAAAACGTAGGCAATGAAAAATCCTATCCGTTTGGAAGCTGAACCTTAGTGTAAGTCCTGTTACTCTCATCTTTCTGCACTCACATCAGCAGCAGAACCATGTGTTTGGTCTAGTAGCATACTGCTGAAACGATTAATGAACCAGATGGGATCTAGCATCGAGTTTCTGATGCCAGAATATTGCACAGGCCTGCTTAAGAGTAGTGAAAGTGAATGTCATTGTGAACACACCTCAACACAAAGTGCACCACAACAAAATGTGATCTCTGCATTTAACCCAGCCATACGTGGAGCAGAGGGCAGCTATCAGCAGTGTGGCAGGACGATACCTTGCTTAAGGGTACCTCAGTAGTACCTGGGCCAGGACTTGAACCTGTGACCCTCCGATTACATGGGTAAGTCCCTGACCATTAGGGATAAATAGGCCTGTAGGTGCCCGATCCGTACCGGCCGTCCAATGTTTCCGGCGCATGGGCAAAAATCAGCACACGCGCTGAATCTGTCCTATTTCACAACACTGCCGGTCAGCTCTCATCAGAGGCGTTTAAAGGAGTCAGTATTGTCAGATATTACTGTCGAGTGAGTGTTTCAAAGCGTTAGGTGTTCAGGTGTGCGTGGTACACATCGGCCAGGGATGCGTCGTTCGTGTGCTCGAGTGCACAAGCATGTGCCTACGCAGAACGGATTGGACCCCGATAAGACTTATCGCCCCTGACCAGATTCCACACAGTCGCCTCGGTAACCTAAGCACACATTCAGACAGTCTGCTTCATAGCAGCGTTTCCTCTGCCTGCTTCTGTAGGCCGTCCTGCACATATCAGCGCACTCCATGCTCCCAGAACCCCTGACCCAGCTAATCAGCCTGTTAACACCCTCTACTCGGCAGCTGTGGGTGTTAAAGCAGACAATTAAAGCATTAACTGTGCAGGGCGGTGTGCCTCCAGGATCAGAGGAGAGGAGAGGAGAGGAGAGGAGAAAGACAGACCTGTTTGACTTCAGAACAGATAGCCTAGCATATATATACAGGTCCTTCTAAAAAAATTTGCATATTGTGATAAAGTTCATTATTTTCTGTAATGTATTGATAAACATTAGACTTTCATATATTTTAGATCCATTACACACAACTGAAGTACTTCAAGCCTTTTATTGTT
>JBBPDA010000001.1:28560319-28577929 GCA_037974385.1 Arnoldichthys spilopterus | reverse complement strand
ATGAAAGTCTAATGTTTATCAGTACATTACAGAAAATAATGAACTTTATCACAATATGCTAATTTTTTTAGAAGGACTTGTATATAATTTTTTAAGTTCTCTTAGATAAATGTATATTTGTCTTTAAATTTTATTTTCTCATAAATATTTATCTTTAAATATAATCTTTATATCTTTGGTGTACATTTCTCATACATAAGTGTATATATCTATTTAAATGTTATTTAAATGTCTCGTAGATAAATGTTTTTTTTCTTTACATTTAAATTTATACCACAGATTATTTTTTTGTCTCTGTTCCCACCCTTTGGTCAACAAATATGGCTTTGCCTACAGTTAAACAAAAAATAGGAAGTGCTTTCTACAGTGCTATTCTATTCAGTAATATCCCTGTAGTTAACCATTGTGCTGTGTTTCTAGTAAATTATAATTATATAAGAATCCTGACAAAAATTCAGTGGTTTTCAATGCCCTCCATGACTGGGGGGAAGCTATGGCCTAGAAGAAGGCTTGCGACCAGAGGATCACCAGCTCAATCCCTGGAACAGGCAGGGAAAACGTGAGTGGAGTGAATGTGCCCTTCCCCTCCAACATCCATAACTGACCTGCCCTTGGGCAAGGCACTCAACCCCGTTCCCCCTTTTGCTCCTGGGGTATATGCTCACAGGTGTGACTGATGGGTTAAATATAGAGGCATGCCCCATAATCTGACTTCCACTGTCATTCTAGACTTTTCCCCAAAAAAATGCGTCATTCCATATAATCTGCCCAGTAAATGTACCTTTACCTCGCACCATTTGTCTGATCTCCACAAGATTACCAGGGTGGTGACCTTTCAACACAACCAAAATGTCTGAGTGGCTGAGCAGTTTACAGTCGACATTCGGACTGAACCTTCTCAATACAATGCTGTCGTTTCATCCGCCCCATCCGAGCCCCTCTACACTCCCTCCACCCCGTCTGTCCGCGAGACTGTGCTTAGAAACGACTGTGAATCGGTCACATCAAATGCGATTATAGACAAAAAGTGAAAGACAGCGGCTGTGCTGATGTTACATAATTGAATTCACGTTATGAATCATTCAGTCCGTTTGAAGCGCCTGGCTATTAAGCGGGTGCGGCCGCGCTTCTCCGTGTGCACCGCTAGAGGGGGCGACGGCACAGCTGACGGTGAACGCGGGTGACTGTGACGCGTTGGACCCGCTCGCGCGAAAGAGCCCGAGAGCGAGAACGAGAGAGAGAGAGAGAAAGAGAGAGTCCCGCGAGCACCGCGCGCGGAGCGGACGGAGCGCGTGCGTTCTCGCGATCGATCGTTCGTTCGTTTTGCTGCTTCTCCGCGGGACAAAGAGGAGACGTGAAGCAAAGGCGACTTTAAAAGACACGGAGAGGGAGAATGTTGGTGGTTTTCGAGGATGTCGAGCCCGCCGTGGATTCTGTTGGACTGTAAAAGCCGCGAGGACGGTGGAGGCGCTCGGTAGCTGCAGCGGTGGACAGTAGCGTAGCGGGGAACAGCAGTGGAGTAGAGTCAATACCCACCAGTGCCTCGGCACTCTGTCATGGCACTTTTCTGCTGGAACCTTTAATAATCCCGGTGGAACAGCCTCTGTGATGGATGCTGGATGGCGATGAAGGCGTCCCGCTGCTACGTGTTCATGCGCGTGTGAACTTCAGGCGTGCTGTTCGGGATGGGCGAGGCGGCACCGGGTCACGCCGCCGCCGCTGCCAGGCCCGCCGCTTTCCCGCTGCTGGGCGCCGGCGTGGTGGGCCCCGGAGCCTCGGGCAGGAGCGCGACGACGACGACGGTCCCGCCGCTGCACAGCGCCATTGTGGAGCGGCTCCGCGCGCGCATCGAGCTGTGCCGGCGGCATCACTCCACGTGCGAGCGGCGCTACGAGCGCGGCCGCGCCGAGAGCTCGGAGCGCGAGCGCGAGAGCACCCTGCAACTGCTGAGCCTCGTGCAGCAGGGCGGCACGGCCAGGAGGGGCAAGACCGGCCGAGCGCTGGACCAGAGCAGGGGCAACAACGAGCAGAAGGGGCAAAGCGTTGGCGACGCGGAGAGCAAAGCCAGCACCAGGATCGCGGTGAGTTTGTCTGCGCGCGCACGCCGCCTCGCTCTTGCTGACCCTGTAGAAACCCAAATGTTTGGTGTTATCCCTGCTCTCACACACCTGATCTAACTTATTAGCACCGTGTGTCGTGCCAGAGCAAGGAAAAGTGTAGAACAGGCAGGGCAGGGAAGGGGTCCTCCAGGACCCAGGATTCCCACACATGGCTCATCGCAGCGGTGTGAGGGGTGTGCGAGAGGGAGATCTGAGTTCTAACACATCTTCATTGCGCCAGTACCACTGCCACATCCACCACAGCACGTGTAACACATTACAGTTAAATATGGTTTTTATCATTTAGTCTCTTCCCATTGAAAGTCACGCTGTCATCATGAACATGATTCAACACACCAGGGATGCCCAGCTCTAGTGCTAGAGATCTGACACCCTAGAAAGGCCCAACTCACCTGGCTCTCAAATTCAGATACACCTGAGGGCCTGTGTTACCTGGATCAGGTGTGTTAAATTAGGGTTGTAGCTAAACTCTGCAGTGCGTTGGCTGTCCAGGACTTTAGCTGTGCACCCTTGAAGTACATCATCCGCTCCACTTGTCATGATAATTACGTTATCAGCTTAATGCACAAGGTATGTACATGACCATGATTATTGGATGTTATACCAGGACCTTAATATTAGCGAATTGTATTTACAGTCATGTGTGTTAATATCACAGTGAACACACCTGTGTGAAGGCCAGTCACAATAGCTAGGGTTAGGGTTAGAGAGCGGTAGCATTAAAGTCCTGACTGTACATTGAAGTACAGCCAAAAACATTTTAGCCAGTTGTGACACTTCTGGGTCAGTGTATTTTTGGATCTTTGAATTTGCATTACTGAAATAATATTATTAATAAAAAAATGACAAGTGACGATTTAAAAACATTCGAAGACCAATAAGAAAATTTATTTCAGTGAACATCATCACAGCCCTAATCCCTGCCTCACAAATACCCTTAACATATATTCACCAAGGTAAAACACAGTATAGTAGTGTTTCTAACAGGAGGGATAGGCCACTGAATGTGGAACTTTCCATCATTTTAGATGTTAAGCACAGAAATCACAGAAATGAGTATAGAGAAGAAGGGTGATGCATTGCATCAGTAACACCATGTGTACTGTGGTTAAAATATTTTCTCACTGGTATTTGTTAAAATGGGATGAATGGTTGAAATATACGTGGGGAAAGGTCAGTATACTTGGAAAATCCACTCAAGTATAAACGATGTGTGCGAAATGCTGTTCAACAGTTAAGGACGAGAGAGAGGGGAAGAGTAAGAGAGAGAGAGAGAGAGACCTCTTTGTTCAGTAGGGTCATACAGGTGCACCTGATCCTTCAAAGCCCTCTTGAAAAAAAAAACAGATCATGAGCACACTGGTGGGTAGTGTTTGCTCTGTTAATGACTAAAACTAACGTTCTTATCATCCGTGAGTCATACGTTGCCTAATTCACAGCACCTCTTCTATGATGCTGGATAAATCCATTGGGCCATAGATTTTAGGCAGAGGTAAAGTTAACATTCCCACTTCACACTCTGCTAATATTATGACAATGACTGTAAGAGAAATTCTAGACTCGGGCAAAGTTTGTTCTCTAAAGAAAACTCTTCTAAGCGCATGACCATCTGTTTCAGTAAACGAAGCCCATTTCTGTAGCCACAGCTATGAGAACTTGAGGAAGCCCATGAGGTTAATAGGACAGTGCTGGGCTTTTGTTTGCTGTCTCCATACTTACCACATGACATTCCCTTGTTAAACCTAAACCTAAACTGGTGCTTCAGTTAAACACCTCCCTCCATTGATCTTATTGAGCATTGCACACATTGTTTTTTTCTGAGATATTCAGTGAAGCCTGTAAAGACGTTTAAACTCAACAATTCATTACGGCCTTCTAACCTTCATTAACTCATTAAAGACCTAACCATTGACCTCAGGATATTGCAGTTCAGCAAACACAAGACTAAATGGCCTTGTTCTGTGCCATCCATTGTCACTGGCCACTGTCAGACTGTGCGCAGAGCGCCTTCTTGAATGGGTCTGTGCCCATAAAACTATTTGAAGCACGTGTCCCCATGCATACATGTTTAGAGCCATTGAATACGCTTCCTGGCTGTGTTTACTCAAAGTCAAACAGGCCTTGAAAACGCAGTTGTTAGGGGCCGCCCAGTGATTCAGCACCCTGGGCATCGGGACGAGTTTGTTATTTCCTAATTTCAGGGTAGTGACAGATCTGGGAACCAAGGGAGGGGCAACTGGATACACTCTCACGGAAGGAGACCAACAGTTCTGGGAACAGTCACGTTTGCTCATCCAAAACCTGATAAACAGATAGGAGACTAGAGACGTAGAGCAGGAGAGCAGGAGACACCTGCACTTAGCAGTCCCCTTGGGTTAGCCGCTGGAAATGATGTCTCGCATGTCTGGCATTTCAGACACATTTGTCTTACAGTGTACAGCAAATAAATGTATTTAAAACTCATGGTCAAAAATAAAAGCTCTTATACTGTGTAAACATAGTAAGCCCTCCTAGAAAGTGTTGTATCCTGCTGTGGGATGTTTAAGATATTACAAAATAACTGGCTCTAATTAAGCCCAACATGTCTAGCATGAAAATATTATGAGGAAGGAGGAAATGCCTAAGTACTTGGTGGCATTTCTTCTCTAAATGCCATAGGAGAGAAAGCTGGAGCCTCGCCCAACTGTGGATAAACCGTCCAGTGACGTGAAGCAATCAGTCCAGGTCCTGAGAGGCCAGATCTCCAGAGTGGGTCCCAAGAACACTCCCACAGTTGACTTTCATCTTAACATGGAATAGCATTAGTCTTTAATGGAGCACCATTCAGCCTTGGAAGAATGCCAGGCGAATGTTCCTACTGTTCTGTTCTGTACTGTTACTCCAGGAGCAGAGGACTGTCTGTGTAAAGGCTGTGACCGAAGATCCTTTTTCCTCTTCTCCATGAAACATGTCACTTGCTCTGCAAAGAACTATACGGCCCATGTGCTGTCTCCTATTGCTCACCTTGCACCTTCTTCCAGAGTTGCTCCTCTAAACATATCCACCACAAAGAGCAAGGTACAAATTGCGCTGTGAAAAAAGGTTTAAGTCAGACGCGAGAATAAAGCTGAAAAGTGGAAGAAAAAGTTAGCTAAGGAACGGGAACGTGCACAAGGGGAGTTTGGCGGAAAACTCCAGCAGGATTGTTCGCGCTGCCAAAATCAAAGGCATTCCGGTCTCATCTGTGCTAGCTCTCCTAGCGGCATCTTTGTGAGGCGCCCCCTGTGTACGCCTCATGTTTTATTCACAGTCTGTGAGATGGCTGAGGCTTTGAAGAGCACTGAAACCGTTCAGCATATACATCCCCCTGCTTCCATTTGCACAGCATAATGGCTCCAGGTTGAGATTGCCCCCTCGATCTGATCCAGGACCAGCTTTTCCAATGAAAAATCCTAAACTCAATTGTTATGAGAGAAATGATTAAACTGGTCTCCGATAAGAATAAAAGGGTGATTTCTTCCAGCTCCACACAATGGAAAGCAATCAGTGAGAAGCAAGCTCTCAGAAGCATAGGCTGGTCGTCTCATATGGGCTGGAGCAGCACTGTCATCTGCTTCATCCAACAATGTGTGGCTTGACTTGAATACCAGTCATGTTTTGAGGGCTTAGATTTATCCCATGGACATCTGGTAGTTATTCTTGATTCAGGTCCAAGATTTTCAACTGTGCCATAGTTACCTTTGGTCCAGCATTTTGTAGAATGTGAAAAGAGGAAATAAACGCCAAAGGCTTTTTCGTCTATAGCCTGCAATCGCCATTCTGACGTTTTTCTCTGTGTGTAATTTCTGATACATAAATAATGTATTGAACCTCTGGCTTTCTTTAATGTCTGTTTTATATGTTGTTTCTCCTGTCCAGTGATCAGCAATATGAGAGTGTTTGTTCAGCACGGATTGAGTGATGCATGCATGACCATGCTGGTTATTAGTGATCTACAGAAATAAACAATTCTTGCCCAAAATTGAAATTTAGGACATACTGACCATATTTGTAGTTTGCATTCAATAAACTCACCAAAAAGGACTAAAAATATGTTACAGTATGTAGGCTAAAGTATGTGCCACAAAATCAAATGTCCTCAACAACAGAGAGGGGTCAGTCAGTGGCAAAAGCAATAAATTCCATGTTTTAGGATGTGTTCTGAACGTTGTGACTGTTGTTTTTGAATTGTTTTATCACTTTCAACTGTGTCAGCTGTGGCTACACCTGTAACTCACATGCTAGCAGGGACTTTGGTGTATGAGTATGCGCTGACTAGACACAAGAACACAGTGTTTTCTTTTTCATTTTCATTAGCATAAAAATATTTATAAGGTCTTAGATTTTAACACCTCATTGTAGACCATTAAGAGCTCATTGCTTATTTGTTTCAGCTGTGTTTGATTATATATGTAAATACTACGTCACACAGAGACATCATACATTTGGAGAAGATTTAGTTAAATTGTACATATAGTTCAGAAATACCAGAATAAAAGTGTTAAATACACATTAATATTGGAATCATATGACCAAAATTATCAGACAAATATTTGAATGATCGTCTAACCCTCGAAAAGCAGAGTGGGTTACTGTGCTAAAATGTCTGCATTGATTTTACTGTGTTTGTAACCCTTCAGAAATAAAATGTGTCAGTAATGCTAATTCAAATAGACACAGTCCCAATTTCTTTTTTGTACGTAACAGCATTAGTGTCTTCAAATTTTGTACATGAAAATGATCAGATATCAGCATCTATCTAAAGTTCCAACGTCGGTGCATCCCTAGTTAAAATGGAGGAAAATCTGATAGCAGTATGTTAGACTGTTGTATCAGCTGGCCAGGCCTGTGGGCAGCAGAAGGAATGTGCTGAGGTCTGATCTCAGCAATAAGTTGGAGTGTAGTCATCAAACCCTTCTCTCAGTGAGGTAAACAGGATTCCTGCTATATTAATGCAGAAGGTTTAGGGATCATGGGAACATTATCTGAAACATGGCTTTACAGGTTGGTCATTGAATTAGCTTGGCTTAGAACACCTTTATCTGAGGCCCAGACTGTAATATTCATGTGACGCTGCAGTAGTAAAGGGGAAAAGGACTGCACTGAATGTTTCAGTGCGTCAGCCCGGGGAAGGGGGCTGCGAGCCATCCATTCATGCTTGATGTGATTTCTTAAGCACAGAGAGTACTCTGAGGCCCATCAGGTTTGCCTGCCTGACCAAATAGGATAGATTGGGGGAAAGAGTGTGAAAAAAGGCATAAAGAGAGGAAAAAGAGGGGTTGGCTCACTATGTCCTTCGACAAGCAGGGCGCTTTGTCGGACTTAAGAGAAATCCGACCCCTGTGGGAACCTTCAGGTGTGCATGTGTTCACGCATGCCTGATAGAATCTCTGAATCTTGGTTTAGGAAGAGCAGTGTCAATCTCTTTCTTATCTTCATGTAAATGCAAACAAATACACTATGGTACGTCTGGGTACATTAGTACATTAGTAATCCCTTGGTAGTAGCCCCTGCTTAGTTTCTTCAAGTCCTCCTCGATTGTAGCCACTCCCTTTCATATGGATATGTTGCGTCTTGTTTTGAGGGGCTTTCCACTTGGCTATTGCTTTTGTTAGTTGCTGCCCATTGATGTATTCATAGTTTACTTGCAAGCACCTCAAGCATGGCTTGCTGGAGACCGCTACCAATGTTAGGAATGCTGATATTACTGATATTGCCAGAGTGAGTGGTTTCAGACGTGTGGTGATGAACAAATTCTCCACTAAAATAGCTGGGAGTAACTTCTGTTAAGAGCTCTGTCAAGAACTTGCCATTTAAAAGCAGTATTTGAGATAAAGGGCTTCAGTTGCAGAGTCATGGCAACAGCATGTGAGCATCTGGGCTTCAGGCTGGGACTACAGATGGTTTGGAGGGTCAGACTTAGGAAAAAAAAAATATGTTAGCGTTAAAAAATTAGAGGTGTTAATAATTTGTTGTTTACATGTTAATACAGTAACTTGGTTAAAGTTAAATTGACACTACTAAAATATATATTAAAACACAAAGAAACATGCAAAAAATACATAAAAAAGGCCTGTCCATTTTTTTTCTGTAAGAGTGAAGTGTGAACATTTTAAATGCAAAATTACAGATCGAGACAGTGACAGTAAAAGTGTGTTTTTTCAATCCAGTAATTGAATTTAATGGAATAATCATGGCAGACCTAACTGAATAGGCTTTTGCTGAAACTAATACTAACATAGCAATAGTTTTTTTTCATTTTTGTTTGTTCTAAATTGTACATTCCCATTAAGCAGATTAAAGAATCATTTTGCAAATGTTGAGAGACAAAATATGTGGATGGGTGACAAAGGGGGTTCGGGCAATTCGAGAGACTTCAAACGCTCCCCATTTTCTCTAGGGGTCATGGTCCTTTGCCAGGAAATGAGAAAGTGGGCTCCTGATGTCAGTGGTGGACCCCTGGATGGGAATGCCGGGTCAGATCAGGGGCTTTCTGGCTAGATCAGAGTTCAGCACTGTTTACACTACAACTCAGGATATTTCTCGCAGCCTGGCCAAACGGCTCGCTGTTCCCAGGCTCCGCGCTCTCAGCTTTACAGAGCCATGAAAAGGAGCACAAGCACTCTCTTTTTCTTCTTTTTTCCCTTCTCCCATCCCCTCCCTCACTCACACTCTCCCTCCCCTGCTCCTCTGGGGTCAAAGTCATTTGTGTTGTGGTGATTTTCCTCTCCTTGCTACAGGCAGCCCTGGGAATAAGAAGTTATTAACTGTACACTCAAGCAACTGCAAAGAACAAAAAACTTTTTTTTTCATCCAGGAAGGGACTTGGAAGAGGTGTAAGAGGTAGGAATGGAGCGTGTGAGGTTAAACAATGAGATTGTAGGAATTGTATGCATACATATGATTAGAGATCTTCAAACTGAACAAAGTTGAACTGACAATCAAGTCATGAGTTACTTCAGAACTTCAGCAGGGTCCTTTGGGTCCAAACCTCACAGAGTTCTTAATCATGAATTTACATAATTACTAAGACAGTCTGGCATTTGACCAGTTGTCACAATTACCCAGTTCAACTCAGTTACTTTGAGTAATCAGTTAAAATGTAACTTCAATACAATTTGGGAGTGATTGCTTGAATGATAATGTAAATGTTTAATTCTCCTACTGGTCTCTTACACACTGTGGTATAAAATTTTTTTAAGCCATCATGATGGTATACGTTATATAATGGTATATGTTTGGGAGGAGGCTCCCATATTTATTTCACACTGCAAGATTAGACGCTCAGGATGTTTTTCATATTAGAAAATCAAGTGCTGAACATTTAATCTGGATGAAAAAAATCAATTTAACGAAAATAATCATTTAAACATTTAAATTTCAAACTAAATACTGAAAAAAAACGCAATTAAATAATTTTAAAACATGTTCAGCCCTGGCCACAGAGCTTTGTTTTGATGTATGCATCTCACAAAACTGCTAAAGAAGCTTATTACTGGACAGAATATAGTCAGATAAAGAAGCATTGAATGTAATAAAAATGAATCAAATATGTGCCGTAGGTCTGAAAAGCCGAACTTGGCTTCTTAATTGATTTGGCCATTCTGCCCTAAATGGTGCAGTACTTACATTCTAGCATTATTTCCCACTTAACAGGTACAGGACTTAGGCTATCTTTTAAAAATTAAAAAGTCATACTGTCTGTATTGCTAATACCAGGGTAAGATGGTATATGACCTAGGCCTGACTCTCACAGTAACATTCACATTTTATTCAGTGTTTTTCACACCACAGTACAACATGTTCACTTAAGCAAGACTAACGATGCCCTCCTTAAAACTTGTTTTTAAATTTTTTTTTTTAAAGTAACGATATCAAGATATTCTTAGAAAAACATATTGTGACCACAGTTTATCACGATAACGATAAATATTATCATATTGTCCAGCTTTTCTGACCGTATTCCTGGATTTTTTTTAATTAATTTTGTTAATTTAGTTTTTTTTGTAATTTTGCTTTTGCTAACAACTTGCAAATATGTCAGTATCATAGCAACAAGTGATTTACTCATGAGGAAGTATATGACAGTTTTTGTCTCCACTGTTTACAAATGATGATAGTGTAAACAAAGCAATTTGAGCGTGTGTCATCAGGTTACATGATTTCCTGTTTAGCACTGTAGAAAATGACCACATGCTCTCCCTTCCCTCTTATAAAGCCTTGTTTCCCTTGTTTGTGTTGTTCACTCATCAGACACTGGCTTTTGTCTCTTGGTCCTGCTGTTGAGTTTTTCAAGAGTGAGACTATGTGCCATTTAACCTCACTTGAATGCTTTGCTTTCCAAGATTGACCTCTGCATATTTTTTGCAGTTAAAAGAATGAGATGACATTTACCCCTATTGATCTGCAGGAAAGTACATGAAATCATCTCTACACTGCAAACTTTAAAGTTTAGTCACATCTGGCTAAACATACATTAGGCTCTAGAGTCCCTTAACAAATAGCATATCAAGGTTGATGGTATTGCCAACAAGTTTGCAGAGATTTTTTTCAATACTTTCTATTATTTTTTTTATTATTATTTAACATTTCCTCTCGTTTTGTTTAACAACACTTAACCTTTCTTTATTTTCTAAAATGTAATCACATAGTTTAGTTAATTCAGGTCAGGTCTGTTTGTCCAGTCTGTTTTTACAGTAAGCAGTCGCAAAGTTTTAATGAAATCCATGTCCAGACCCCAAATGAACAAGATGAAACTGGCAGTGACGAAAATAACTGCCTAAGAGCTTAAGAAAGAAACACAGAGAGGAACAATGACCCAAAACAGGAACCTGTACAGTTGATAGGGAAGGTAGAGGTGATACTCAAAGCTTAATGCTACATGACTGGGATTAAGCCGATGTAATCAGATTATACAGATGACCAATGACAGTAGTCGTCTGTATAATTTCTTTCAGGTCTGGGGACACTAGGGATATTTTAGACATAAACAGAATGTTAGAGATGTGAGAGCATGTTTAAGAATGAGTAGAGTGCAGTACAGTCTGAATTGTGTTACGTTTGAATCTTTAAATTAAAACATAATGACTGTTGAAGTTTTAGATTTTTGCGTTGACTTGACTAGGTGACGCTACTTCACAAATGAGTTTGTATGAGATAGGGTCATGCCCCTCTTAGAAGCCAACTAGACATGTGAATTTAATCATTTTTGGGGAAATGGTTCTTAAGCTATTGGCCAGTAGTACTTTGTGCCTACCCCACTTTAGGGGGCAGTAGCACAAAAGGACACACCCACTTAGAGATGCAGATCTTTTATCAGCCACGTGGATCATGCTAAGTCTCATGTGGGTTGGTAAAGTTTAAGTAGTTAAAATTGTCAAACAAAAAACTGTGAAAAAAGGATGTTTTTCTGATGGTGTTTCTTTTAGTAAATTAGAATAATGTTGGACCTTGTGTACAGGCTGGTGGCTTTGGTTGGATCTGCAAAATTAAGTTAGTGTTTTGAATTTGGTAAAGGAATTTGAGCCATTCTAGTGATCCAGTTGTACTGATCTCTGTACTGATTTAATCAGGTAATGTGATTGGTAGCTGATTCAGGTGAAGGGAATTTGCTAAAATGTTCTATTAAGTGTAGAATTATATATTTAAATCACTTCTTTATCATTTTTTAATCTAAAAATGACAGTGATGAATCTGAAAGAATGTCAAAAAGTTATTCAATAAAACAAGTCACAAGTTGCCAATGTAATAGGGGCGTAGTGATGGACTTATACATTACGAGACCACATTGATCCAAACAGTTGTTTATATGGCAATATTTTATTTTTTTTAGTTATTTAGAATTTTTGGTTCTATATATTCTTTTACATGCACATACATTTTGTCAATATGTTCAGTGATCTTGCTTCTTCTTTGGAGTAGTTTCTTCTATTCAACTAGACTGTTTTCTTTAGCATTTTTAGCACATTCATGCGTCACTGAGTGAAGAGGTTATGCTCATTGAGATGCACAAGTCTACCAGTGTGTTTACCAAATCAATCTAAGAATTAGGACGAGACTCCTGAAAGGATTGGGCCTCCTTTGCTTTTGAACAGAGAGCTGTTTTTTGCATTTTGGGTTTATATTTATTTATTTAATGACAGAGAGGGAAGCTGATGCCTTCTTGTAAAGGAAAGGGGTCACTGTGAGGTCAACTTTGTTATGACAGACATGCCTCTCTATCAAGATACCCTATCAAAAGCAGTCAGCTTTGTGTATTTCACTGCACTCTAACATGGGATAAGACGACGTAGAAGCAGTGTGTTTGTTTTTATATGTCTCTGTATGCTATGTTTTACATTTTTTCTTGTATTTGAAAGTCAAGGCCCAGAGTTACTCTGTTTAGATATGATTAGATCTGTTTAAATTTCTCTGGCATCTTCTTACCTGTAATGATTCAGATATAGCAGCTTGAATGGTGGTCGCATTGCACTGGAAAATGATCATCTTAATAGGCATCTGAAATCTGTTTGTGCATCTTGTACTTAACCTTTAGAAGTTACTGTTACTTCTGGTGATAATACAGTGTGTAATGTGAAATTAATTAATTGTTAATTGAAACAGGGTGTGCTGCATATTCTTAGCATTCAGTCAATATACTGAGATATATACTGTTGTGATTTGAATTTGATGAAACCCTATTGTGGCACAGTTACATTTTTCAATTGCACACTAAACCAATCACCCACAACATTAAAACCACTCACAATGAACAATGAACAACTTTGATTATCTTCTTCACATTGACACCTGTCAGTATATTAGCAAGTGAATATCCATCCATCATCCATCCATTTCCAACCGCTTTTTACTGGAGCCAATCCCAGTTGACTGCGGGCCTAAGGCGGGGTACACCCAGGACAGACAACACACAGACAGACAGCCATTCATACACACATTCACACCTATGGGCAATTTTCCAATCCAATCAACCTACTGCAAGCCTTTTGGACAGTGGGAGGAAACCGGAGCAATCGGAGGAAACCCACGCGAACACGGGGAGAGCATCACAGTCACAGCTGTTTTTATTGAATCAGGGGGAACGATTAGGCAGGTTGGTTTAATATGGCTGATAAGTTTATAGGTTAAATTGGGGAGATATAGTGCACGTGAATATGAATATAGTACAAATTGACTTTTAGATTATGTGTTTGGTCATAATAGTGTCTTGGGATGTGAGATACACTTCAGAGAAATCTGATTTGCCACATTTTTGTCATTGTTTGACATGGAAACAAACTGAAAAAGTTTAAAGTGCAGAGCCAAAGCTGCTCTTACAGTATGCAAATTGAGTGTCAACGTTCTATGTAGGATTATTTAAAGTAATTTGGGACAATTTTTATAATTTTGCTTCTGCTTCCACCACAAATCCTAATTTAGACTTTGAATGATGAAATACACACAGTAAATACACAATTTACATATTTGATTTTTGATTTTTAAAATTTCCTAAATTGTATAAATTCAAACAAATTTTATATGAAACTATGAAATAGCATAGAACTGGTGGAGCTAAACTATGGAACTTCAATGAAACAGGTTTACATGCTCACAAAGAGATTTTTTTGAAAATGGGTTGAGTTGTTCATGACTCATTCATATCTGGTATTGGGCCTCTGCCTTGAAAGACAGGCTGAGATTTGTGCCTCTGAGTTTTTTGGAACGTTAGCATATAGTGTTAGTTCTCAACTCTGTATAACACTTTTCCAGTGTCAGTGTGAAATTCAAGTGGTCCTGTTAATACAAATTGCATACTTTGTACACATGCTTATGTTTAAGTCTGGGTACAGCGTAAGGGCACCGTGAACTGTGTCCTTAGAAAAAAAATAAAAAAAGGAAATGCTCCAGGTGGGAAGAAAATTATAGCTAGTTTGGACAAGGGCCACTTAGCGCTACAGTCGGCCCCTTTGAAAATAACAAACCATTAAATCCATCACAGTAAACGCTACCATTGCTTTCAGAGCCAAGTGAAAACTTAATGGTATTAAGCAATGGAATGGAACTGAAACCTCTGTTTAGCTCATGTGTAAACATGGCGTTTATGCCACACAACTATTTCAGATATTCTATAAAACAAACTTCTTTACCTGCCACTAAAAGCTTTACAGAAGAAAAAACATTCATGTCATGTAATGGCAAGTTGGTGAAGTCCATTATTTAATGATGTAGTGATGCAATACAGCAAATACTACAACAGTGGCTCTCAAACCATCATCATGGACTCTTATACAGCTCATAATTTTTATCTGTCGGGGTGTCAGTAGTTTAGGATCTTGGCGTGTTTATTTTTGCAGTAGTTTAGGATCTTGGCGTGTTTATTTATTGCAGTAGTTGCCCTCTGTTGTTGTATAAGCACTTGGCATATATGTACTAAAGAAATTGCGTCTGTTATTTATTCTACATATATATATTTAAATATTATTTCTATACATTCTATTGATTTTCTAAGTAAAAATAAGTTAAAATGTTTGTTTAGTGCACAATTTCATAAAAAACATAAAGTGTGCCATAACTTTTGCATGGCCACATTTTTATAATTCATCAACCCATCCATCCATTTTCTAAACCGCTCCTTCCGTTTCCGGGCCGCGGGGAAGCTGAAGCCAATCCCAGCTGACTACGGGCCTAAGGCGGGGTACATCCAGGACAGAAGGCCAACCCATCGCAGGGCAACACATAGACAGACAACCATTCATACACACATTCACACCTATGGGCAATTTTAAGAAAATACAATCAACCTACTGCAGCCTTTGGACAGTGGGAGGAAACCGGAGCACCTGGTGAAAACCCACAAGGGAGAGAAAAGGAGAGCTTGCAAACTCCACAAAACATATAATTTGATCAGGGTTTGCCAAAGATTTGCAAAAGACTTTATTTGCTCATTATGCTATAGCAGGCCTGTTCTTGTACATTGATGATATTAGGAGTGCATCACATCAAGCTGCTTTAGGAGGAGGCACAATACAGATCAGCCAATCAGAACAGTGATGATTTGCATATAGCATTTGCACAGGCACAGTAGCAAAAACACCCTATACAGAGATAGAGAGGTTTAATTGTGTGGGTTTATATATCAAAAAAGAAATATTGAACCATTAAAATGATAATAACTCACATTCTGAAACAACTTTAAAATGGCCTAGATCAAGAGATTGAGTGGACTTTTAAGAGTGTAGTAAGCTTTGCTGGTATTCATTATTTGGCTATGCACATGATGTCACAGTTGGCAAAGTCAGTGTGGTTACACCCACTGAGTGGCAGAAAGTCTCATTTTTATTAAGTAGCAGTGTTGCTGTTCAGCTCAAATGCTGCTAAAAACACACAAAAGAACACATCTAAAATGCACAAATAAACTCAACAAGAAGCTGGAGCTACTAACTCTGAAAGGTATAGAACATTTTCAGCTGAACTGACATTGCAGTGAAGCACATGATGGATCATCACACATCCTAACTCCATACATAACTGCAGACATTAACACTACTGCGTGTGAACATGTCTCTCCAGGTCATACCATATATGTGCAAAATCAAAACTGTAGCTATCCAGGAACCTGAACAAATAATGTTAGTGAGTGGCAGCTCACACAAAAAATAGGCCTAGCTAACTTAGCATTTTCCATATAAAAGTTGTAATAATATTTTTAAAATGTGTACAAATCTGTCCACATATGGTAGGGCACTTTGTGCCATGGTCCCACTTTTAATGTATGTATTTCCCAGGCTTTGAAATCAGTAATATACAAGTAACAGAAAACTGGCACATATTTGGCCATGTCAGTGTCCATGAACCACTGGTTCTTTGGTAAGTTCATCTCAAGTCCAACTGCCTTAAAGCAAATAATGATTTGTTTTGCTGGTGGTTTGTTTTCCCTACTGCATAACAGATTAATATTGAAAATCACAACTTTATTTTTTTTGTAAAAATATGGTTTTTGTGCGTCCCTCAATTTGATTTACCTCCCATTGCGCAATCTTTTTTCCTTTATAAATAATGTACCTGTCACATCTCATCTCGTCTTGTCTCTGTTTATGTTCTAGCCCCGCCTCTGTTCATGCCTTGTCTCCGCCTTGTCACCCGATCCTTGTTTCTATCCCCTCCTATGTTCAGGTGTTTGTTATTATGTTTCTCCTTATAGTCTTGTGTGTTTGGGTTAGCCCTGGTCAGTTCTCTGTTGTGTAATAACCCCTGTTGGTTTCCTGTTGCTACTTCATGGTAATTTTCTGTGGTATCTCATTTTCATGTCGTGTTATACTCTGCAGTAAGATTCCCCAGTCTATGTTTTGTTTTATTGCCTAGTTTATATTTATTCTTAGTGTTTGTTTGTTTATTTAAAATAAACTCTTTTAAAAAACTTAAAGCTTGCACTTACTTCCTGAAAAACCCCAAATCATTACAGTACCGTTGCTTTAAATGATGTCATAATGAGGAAATGACATCATTTGATCTTTTGGAGCAGAAGTTCTGAATTTTTTTTTTTATATTGTTTATTTGATGCTTTTTTTATGTTAGATGTGGTCCGGCAAGCTCAACCTTCCCATCTTATAATGCAAAATAAACAGGAAAAGCATTTTTTTTAAAATTACATTTTTACACTATCAAAAAGTGTAAAAAAACTGTATTTCAGATTGAATTCGTGCATTTTAGGTCAGGAATTTAAACCACATAAAGAACTGTGGTCATTTTAGGATGAAATTTACCACCCAGTCACATAGGATTTGGGTTTTGCTTATACATATTAAACATATTATTAATAAAGATGTTATGCCTCAGGTGGGAAAATGTGATTTTTGGAGGATTAACATATTTTTTCATGTTGAGGATTTAAGAGAAAAGAAGTTTGCTTTTTATAAAAACATTGAAAATTGCGACATGGAAATGGCACCCGTTTCATAGAATGACCTTGCTGCATTTTAGTCAAACAAGTTGCAGTTTCAGCAGAAATATTTTAAAGAAGATCTGCTTCCACAAGGTCCTGTTACACTCTGATCACGAGATATGTTCCCTCTTCTGAGCAAACTTACAAAAATGAAGTAGAAGGAAGACGGTCTACCAAATTCACCCTACTAAAGCAGTTTGACAGGCTGCTGAAGGGCGAACACACTCCTGGACCAGGTATAAACTCAAGTATGTAGTACTAAACAAGTCATATTCGTGGTAATTATTTGATACAGTGTGGGATATGATCTAGTGGTACAGTGCAGGCACTGGTGTTTTCCATGCTGAATATATCTTCACGGCTCTTAGTGCTTTGTGGTAGGGCTTAACTCCAATCCTAACTGCCAAAAATCCTGATATGATAATGATGCACAGTCAGCAGCATTATGTAAACATTTGTTTTATTTATATTTTAATGATTATTTCAGTGAAACATTTAATACTTTTTAAGAGAATTAATTGTTGTCTAAAATTAAAACTATTTAGTTGTTTT
>JBBPDA010000001.1:28511850-28560219 GCA_037974385.1 Arnoldichthys spilopterus | reverse complement strand
TTTTTTAATTTTTTTTTTTTTTTTTACATTGCTAGTTTGTGGTTTTCAGGTCAGACAAAAGGAAATTGAAAAAATGAAAACTGCTTTAAGTGTTCCATGCAGTAAGTCACTGCACATATTGCACAAGTGATTTCCTGGCTTTAAAACCACATTCATCAGTGTTCATCATCTGACCACTTCTTGTCATTGAGCTAGTATGAATGTTTTAGTAGTTCAAAGTGGGGACGGAATCTGTGAACACAAGTGGTCTTGTTCAGGGAATGGAGGAAGTCAGGAGGTGGTAGGAAGAAAGGACAAGGAGAGTGACTGAAGAAAAGGAAGGAGAGAGAGAGAAAGAGAGAGAGGTTTGAAGGAATGCTTTATCCAGCAATGCTACCAGCTGGCAGTTTCAGCCATGATTTACTGCTTCATTCTAGTTTGTATGCATTGTTTGACCCATTAGAATTTGCAGGCAAAGTATTTGTTTAACCCCTTAAATGCTGTGTCCAGACTTCTGTTCCTCACTCTCATAACTACATGATTTGAATATTGTCGCTGTCCAGGAAAAACCATTTATCTACATCTTTTTTTAGGTTTTGTTTTTCTGCAACAACACATTGACCTTTACATGATAAGCAGACCAGTAGGAATGCTCCCAAAATCACTTCTCACATGTTCTTCCAGTAATTTACATCACCTCCTGTAAATTTGCCATTTTAGAGATACTTGCTTTTTCTTGGACAGCGACAATATTAGTTTCATAGTAGTTACTGAAAAATCTCTAGATGATGCTGTATAATAAGATTTAAAATTAATAACTGAATATAACCACTGTAAATCTACCACTGAGCCAGAGGTTTGAGTCTGAAGTTTCAGCTTTATTTGTTTCATTGTCATGCTTTTTAAGAAATTTCAAATTGTGTAAATTATCTCCTGCTCTGTGTATGAACACAGATGTATTATCCAGTGAATGCTTCACAAAAAGTCTATTTGTCAGTAAAAGGAATACACAGATTACCCATAACATGAAGACCACCTGCCTAATATTGTCCCTGATGCCACCAAAACAGCTCTGACAGTGGTGGACTTTGTTCTGACCCCTTTCTATCATAGCCTACATTAACATTTTGTGCAACAGTAGCTCATTTTTGAGATTGGACCAGACAGGCAAGCCTTCACTCCCCACATGCATCAGTAAGCCTTGAGTGCCCATGACCCTGTGGCCAATACACCAGTTGTTATTTTATGGATCACTTTTGGTAGGTATTAACTGCTACCTACTTGGTACACCTGTTGTTTTGGAGATGCACTGACTCAGTCGTCTAGCCATCACAATAAGGCCCTTGTCAAACTGACTCAGATCCGTATGCTTACCCATTTTTCCTGCTTCAAGCACATTAGCTTCAAGAATTGACTGTTCACTTGTTGCCTAATGCAATAATTAGGTGGTCAGTGTTGTTCACTTTACCTGTCAGTGATGTTAATGTCATGGCTTATCAGTGTAATTAGTTTTTATTACACTGTTCTGTTGTTTTAGCAACTGGTAAGGGTTAAGTGGTTAGGGTAAAAAAGGGGATGAGAAACAGACCTGGTGTGTGTGGGGGGTTATGAAGACATGAGGGAGGAACTCAGAGGAAGGAGAGGCATAGGGAGAGATAGGTGATGACTAGCAGCTGGAATGCTGTGTGTGTGTGTTGTGAAGTGACAGCTTCGACTTTTGGCGGGCATGAGCTTTGGCGCCTGCTAACTTCAGCCTCACTCTCACACGCACCACACAGACCCTCTGCTGTTCCACCTTTCTCTATTTCTCTCTCTCTCTCTATTTCTCTCTCTCTCTTTTTCTCTTTCTCTCTTTCTCTCTCTCTCTCTCTCTCTCTCTCTCTCTTTTTTTCACCATTCCTTTTACTACATTTTTTTGTGTGTGAAGCAACTTTCGGTTTGAAAAAGGCTCTATGTAAACGTAACATTATTATTTTTATTACATAGTGTGTCAGAGCATAAAGAAGCAATAAAGTGGTGTGAGTGACAAATAAAAGGTTTGCTAAGGTGCTAAGGTAGTTTCTTGCACTGCATAGCATACATAAAAAATAAACAAAAGCATGTCTAAGGTACACTAGAGAAGTATGTGGAAAACGCTTCTGTGTAGTGGGTTTGACTATTTCAGACACACCCACTGTTAACACTTGCATGAAACCAAGCATACAGTCATGCAGGCTCCAGAGACGAGCACTTGCAATAGAATAAGTTGCACTGAAGAGCTCAGTGACTTTTAGTGTAGCACTGTCATACACTGCTTCATTTTCAATAAACAAGTCAATTTGTCAAATTTCTGCTCCACTACAGCTGCTCTTGTCAACTGTACAGTAATTGTGAAGTGGAAAAATCTAGGAGCAACAACAACAACTCAGCTGCAAAATCCACACAAGCTCACTATAAGGGACTGTGGATTCCGGAAGTGCTAAGGACATAAAAAGCATCTCTGTCTGTAATTGTAACACTCAGTACAAGAGATCGGCAACATAGACTTAAAATCATATCACGATATTTTTGCGGTAATTAAATAAATGCTGATATGAATATAAGCCATTTGACGTAATATTTTTGGCTATACAATCATTACAGCTGTGCAAACACAAAACCTCAATCCAACACAGTACAACGTAATCCTGACAATCAAATACTAAACTATACCAGTTAATTATTATCAGTTAGTAATTCCTGTTCTATTTTATTGCAGGATTCATAGCCTAATCCCAGGAAAACCAAATGGAAATGCTGTAAAAATTACTTTTCTTCTGTAAATATGCAAATAATGAATAAATAGTGTAAATGTGTGAGATGATGAGATGCAGCTACATGATTAGAACTCTTATCATGGGGATGAATAGTGCCGGTATATCATTGATGATATGATTTGGAACAGCCCTACTCAGTACCCAATTTCAGCGTTTTAGTCAGGTATAGGGGTGTCACAGTATATGGGTATGTACCGGTTGTAGCTAAGAGCTACCACACACACACACACACACACGTATATATATATACAGTCATGGCCATTTTTCTGAATCTGGTGAATCTGGTCTCTGATCTTTCCAACCTGCTCTGTTAGTCTCTTTCTCCTCACTGGCTAGGGAGCCCTTTTTAAAGTGTCCTGGCTCCTCCCTTAATGGATGCCACCTAGGCTGGCAATCAAGGGAGGGACTCTGCACAGCTCTTGGACACCATTTGGGCACCTCTACCTCTCACCCACCAAAATAAAATAGGGACTAAATTGGGCTGGGGCTGTCCAGGATTCTACAAATACCATCGCCCCCACAGACTACACACATGGTGGAACTATTTATTTAAATGCGTCCATGTTTCATCAACATACCTCTGTTTCATACATACCTATGACGGTTGGAGTGATGTCTGGTACAAGTAGGTCTACTCATGTAAAAATGTAGAACATTCCACTGGCAATAACAAAATAATAGAATAAAACATGTTTTGGTGTATTTGGCCTGCTGAAAAAAAGTTTTAAAAAATGAAAAAGCTGCCAGGGGAAATTGGGTCATGGATTGATAGCAACTGATGTGCATTTAACAGTTAGGAATTTTAACAGTGGAATATTCTGGAAAGTACAAGCCCTGTACATGTGATTCAAGTTAGCCAGCGTGTCTCTAAACATTTCTTCAGGTACAATGTGTTTCAGTCCAATCACAGCAGATTCTCTTGGATAGAACAGCAGCAAGCAGTGTGTTCTGTGATAAACGAGGGTGTTCTTCCTGCACCCTCAGCTCAAGCCCCAGCATCAGTTTGACTTGTTGACTCATCAAAAAGAAGAACTTGTTCTGTCTAGTAGCTGTCAGACCTGTAACGGATGGGGGGCTGGAACCTGGAGTCTGCAGCAGCTCCCTGATACTGCACTGCTGTGTTTTGCCTGCACTTGTGTGAAGCTTCTCAGGAAGGTGAACACTGTTTAAATGAATCATTAGAATCTGAATCAGGTTTTGCTGGCCAAGTGTGTTTCTAAATGCAGTATAAGGAATTTGTCTTTGGTTACACAGAAGCATGCAGTGCTCAGTAGCTCAGTAGCTTATTCTATACATGTTGTGAGGTTAAGGGGGCCACATTCTACATTTGTTCTTGTATATTTTCTACAGAGGTCCACTTATGTTTTTCTAGTTTTATGTATCAAATATGTAGCTTAATTTTAAGTGGCCATTTTTTATCTGTCTTCCACTTTCCAGCATTTTTCCCCACTGTAAAGTTGAGCGGGCCACTTGGTCAACCTTACATTCCACCTGGCATGGATGGGATACGGATATTAGGATGGTACCATCAAGGAAACATATGCTTCCTAGCTTTCAGGTTTATGTGATTATGTGCTTATTTTATATCTATTCCCATATGTTGAAACAACTAAAATCAGATCCCAAGTCTGGGGTGAAACCATTGATAAAGGAATAGGTAAGCTTAGTATAGGTAGGTTCTGTAAACAGAAATATCATTTTGATTGGTTTTAATAAAACATAGTGTTAAGACCCTGAATGTGGATTAAAGACATGGAGTGTTTACAAGGATATGAGTAAGAGCTTTCCCTTATGAGTGTTTGCAGACATAAGCCATTAACTTCCTGTAGCATTCTTCAAGCCTCAGTAATCAAATGCAGATCACTGTTGAGCACTATTGAAAATAAATGTGTAGAAAAAGGTATTTGTTGCTTTTAAGTGTATAGTATATTTTTAAAATATTTCTGTGATGGATCAACCTCACAATTCTAAAAATTGTTTTGATGAGTAATTGATTAATCATACCCACACAATCCGTAACAGCAAACATTAAGTTTTACTTCATATACATGAAATTGCAACATAAACATGCATTCTGTTTTTTTCCTTTTATTGGTGAACACAAAAGCATTCTTGAGCACTGATTACTTCCCCTTGTGGAGAATCTTTAAACTGCAGAGCATGCCTTAATAATAATTTACAGATAATTGGTTCATTGTTCCCATTCCAATGATTCCCATGGTCTAATTAGCAATCATTTCTAAGCTGATTCATAATGAACATAAATTTAATTGGTTATTTCTTTTTAAATATAATGATTGTGGCAGCCCTCATCTATCTTATGCCGTCTTCATTGCGTTTGCATGCCATTAGTTTAGTGCTCCCATGATTCTTCACACAGAGTGTGATTCTAGTAGCGGCTACAATATTTTCGTCATATCAGGAGGATTTGTAACACAACAAAGTCAAGGTTCAGGTCTAAATACAGCAACTGATCCATATTTCGCTAATACAGTGCAGGATGAACCCCAAACCCCACAAAGAAAAAAAAACACTGATTACTGCCCCCCACAGGTAACATGTAGTATTACACAGTATTGGTGTTAAACAGAAGGAAACAAAGGCGAATGTTACATCATATTGAAGTAAATCAAACGCCGCTACAAAACATCTACGTCATTCAGAGTGCAGTCACTTATCCACGAGTTGATGTGGACTAGGCCTTGGACTGAAATATGTTAATGACCTTTGTTCTGATTGATTGCCCTGTAGTCTGTCTCATTCTAGAAGCAGTCCAGGCTGTAGCACTCCTTATATGTAAAATTCTGTAGGCAAAATCACAAAACATGATCAAACAAAACGGTTCCATAAATGGTACAACAAGGAAGCAAATGATATGTTCTGAATCAAATGTTCCTTTTATTTCTGAAAAACTTAAGAAGTTAGGCTTTGCCATGATATTGGCTGGCGACGCTTATGTGCTAATATTCATGTAGCCTCCCGTGGCAAAAGTGAATAATTGTGATGTTGCATTCCTTTCATAACTGTTGCAAGGGATTCTGTGTTTGAGTGTGTATAAGTGTGAAAGAGTGAAAAGGGAACATTCCTTTCTCACTCCCACTCCAGTTCTCCCCCTCAACTCGTTGCTGCCACCCCACCCCCTGTTTCCTTCCTGTTCTTATTTTAGCATCTATTGGATGTTTTTTCCCCACATCCGGCAACAAAGAGAGGCTTGTGCCATATCCTAACTACATGCTCTTCCGTGGCAAGGCTACAGGGGCATGATCAAATATTTTCATAAAAGAGCTGAACGTTTTTCTCCTTGCACTCTCTCACTCGAAGCCATCTAATGCTGCAGCGCCGAGATAAATTGTTCTCTCCTATAGGCTATACTCTTGGCATTACACATTTTAATGGGATTTCCTAAGTTAACAGTGTCTCTCATGTTTATCTTTGCAAATAGCTGTTGATTTTAAGCAGTAATGGTTATTTCAACACTGTGGTCAGGCAAAAACCCATAAATTTTTAATCTTCAGAGATTGGCACAGGCCAAGACTGTTCACTGGGAATTATAAATATTTAATGCTTGCGATTGTAAAGACAATTCTTTTTAATAGATAATTTGGGTATATACATAGAATGTAATATTATATGGGCAGTAATATCTGGAGCAACACCAACATCCATGCAATGTTTTTTTTAAATAATTACTCAATACCCATGCAGTAAAAAATGGAGTAAGTTGTCCTTGGGCAACTATTCTGCATGGCTTGGTGCCATAAAGGACATCAGCAATACAGGGATTAAAACTGCTGTAATTATATAGACTCCTGTTTTTTCTGTATGATCATATAGGTTTTTTTGTATCCCTTAGAGCTCAGAGCACTTTATGCACATCCAGTATGCATATACAGACAGTATGGGATTCTGATATAGAGTTTGGGGCTGTGCCCTGTAAGGCTTTGTGGTATGTAAGAACTATTCAGGGCATAGTAGTACCAAGAGACACAGGTATCAAGAATGTAAATCACAAGGTTCATTACAATTTGATCCTACATTGATAATTTTTTATTCACCAATCCTATACATTTCCCATACCTTACAATCTGCAGTGATTCAGTTAGGTTTGACAGTGGGGTCAGCAGTTAATATAAAATATCATAAAATTTTACAAAATCTGCTACATTAACTCACACATGCAGATACAGCACCTTCCACAATTATTGGCAACCCTGGTAAAGATGTGTTAAAAGCCTTCAAATAATGATTTTATTCTAAATAATTATTTCTTAGTGATGGAAAGATTTTTTAATGCACTTGAGTTGAATGTCAGATTTTTCTACAATTTTTAGTGTGAGATTGCGGTGAGTGCTGTAAATTGTAACGTGAGCATTTTATTATTAAAGGTCAAATATACCATATAGCATTTCTCAGTACAAAACACTGCTCACAGTAAAATAAAGTCAGATTAATTGTGAAATGAAAACACATCAATTTTTCTGTCATAACAATACATTGGCTCATTCACTATTCTGGTCGATGTATCAATACAGATGGATTTATTGTTATACCCCTAACAGGCTCCCTGTGCAAATCCTTTTTAAATTATATGTCACAGGTAGATGTCTCTTTTGTTAATTGTGTGGCACTAGCATAAGAAGCTCTGTTTCTGCTCATTAGGTTTATTAATGATTTTTCTCCATGTTTTATGTTTATGTGACTTATAATTTGCATCGTTTGCTCTACCCATATTGTAATTTTCTTACTTGAATATGACTATATATAACTCTGCTTGGAAGTTGCCATTTCTCTTGATGTAAGACATAATCTGCTATTTGCATCCTGACATTTTTCTGTGGTTTTGCATTCCACACTTGATCAAAGGCATATTTAAAATTAAAAGACATGTCAACATCATTTTTTCCCCCAAACTACATATGCTGTATTCACAGGCTTAGTTACTTAAACAAAAATTAAAATGAATTGTACATTTGAAAGACCACTACAATCATTAAATAAATTTTGTGACCAGATTTCGCTTCTTTTGTTTAAAACTGTGGCTACAAGCCTGTTGTTGCTAATAAATACTACAGATCATTACTCACCAAAACGTTTTTGATGAAAACATCCCCAAAATTTCTCTCAGTTCGCTCAAACCATATCCAGTTCCCCAATAATGTGGTTCAAATTTGTGGATGTGGTTTAGGACACAATATGAGCTATAAATGTGAGCAAAGCTTCACTGTGTAGTTAAACTCTGCAGGGAGCCTTTTAAGACAACAGGGTATGTTTTCACAAACCACCTCAGAAGTAGGAGTGCTGATCTAGAATCCTTTTTGTAATTATGACTGTCAAAAATAAAATGAATTCAGTCTAATATTAGTGTACTTTAGCACTGCTGCATGAATACCAGCCCTGGGGTTGTCTGAAATGGCTGGCTGAAGTGATTAAGTTTGTAATTACTTACACGTACAAGCACAGTATGCATAGAACATGTAGAATATACAGAACCTTGTTTGAACAAGCTACAAATGAAAAATAATTAATATTACATTACACCATACCATTTATTACTGTCGTTTAAGGGTTACACAACATCTTTAGCTTACAGGGAACATAATAAACAAGTGGGAAAAAGTTTAATAGGCAGCTTTGGACTAAACCACCATAGTAAACACTGCCCTCAATAGATCACATGAGCTCTCTCTCTCCCTCTCCCTCTCCCTCTCCCTCTCTCTCTCCCTCTCTCTCTCTCTCTCTGTCTCTCTCTCTCTCTCTCTCTCTCTGGTTCACATGAAGCCCACACGCAACCGCCCGTCCGCCTGCCGGGGAAAGGGGAGGCAGCGCCACATGCACAAACACGCTCTGATAAACTGCTGCAACCTTGAACTCTCAGTGCCACTGTCAGAACCTCCCTTGGCACAGTGTAAACACAGCTGTACAAAACCGACAAACACCGCTTAATAGTTAGTGTGGACTAATAGAGTGATATGAAATCAGAAATCCAGTGTTTTCTATATTAAAATGGTCTTTTGTAAATGTCACAGCTACACGGCTGCATAGAAAAACACAATTAATTGTATTTGTGTCATTCCATTCCTCCACAGGTAAAGCCTGTTGACTGCTATAGAGGTGCACACTAGGTTTGTTAAAAACAAACAAAAAAAACAAGGTTTTGTGCATCTTAAAAAAACAGCAGGTCACATACACTGAATCACTCAAAACACAATACTTTTTCAATTGCTCGGCTTGCTTAATGCACGGTTAATGTCAGCAGGTTGATGGATGATGGGGTTAGAAGTTGTTTTGTGTGTGCGTCTCTTATTTTCCCATGTTCTTGGCTGGATTCGGTGGGACCTCCACCGCGGCCTGTGCATGTGGCTGCCAATATTGGTCTACAGCCCTTATTCGGAATGTAAGAAGTGTGTGGGAGTTGACTGGGGTTCAGTTCCTACTGCTCCCTCGCTTTCTCCTCATTGTGAAATCATCTCATAATGCGCTCCTTTGTTAAAGCTGTGTCCTATTCAGAAATAGCCTATATAGCATGTATTGTAGCCATTGTTGTGCCTCTCCTGAAGTCAGTGAATTGGATTTAGTCGCTGTTGTGTTGGGAGAGGAGCCAAAGGGGAGCAAAGAGCTGACTCCACTGTAAATTTGAGGATTATAAGAGTAAGCATTTTTAAATGTGTTGGGAGCAAGCTTGGGAGAGGTTTGTATGCCTGAAAATTGCCCTGGGGTAACTTTGCTCATGAGGTGTGTGCATGTGTATGTTTGTCTTTGTGTGTATTCACAAATCATAAAAGCTTTTACTTTAAAGTTATACATAAAACATGCAGACTAGACTTGAGCACTCGTCTCTCCCTTTGCAGTGTCTCATATCTTTTTTTGTCGAAACAAGTTTCAGCCTGGGCCAAATATTAACCCCCGTGAGTGCTGTTCCCACAGGAGACATTCAGATTTGCAAGGAGCATTACAGCAAGTGTGCAATTACAGGCACATTAGCGGAATCACCTTGGCCACTGAGACCAGGCCGAAATATATCAAACCACATCCTTCACATATCCCATAACCTCTTAACAGCTGTAAAGTCTTTGGGACGGGCATGAAATGTTGACTTCGTTATCAGCATTAGCAACCATCTCCACAAGTGGTAGGCAAATGACAAAGAGGCAGAACATGATGGAATGGATTGACTACAGCTTTCCAATGGCAACGTGCACAGCAGAAGATCAGTTAATGGGTTTCAAAAGCCTTAATTTTGCTTCATTTGAACTCTTGAGCTTTGGGTTGTTATCTTGCTCTGTAACCATACTGCTCTTGAGCTTGAGATCATGGACTGGTGACCAGTCACTTCTGGGAAGATTCTCTTCTATTGCAGGTTTTCTCTTCTCTTATTGTTTCATATGTCAGATTCCGTTTACACTGTCTGCTGTTTACATTGAGATCCATAGAAAAAGCACATCTAAACAAGTGTTGTTTGAATTTTGTTTCCAGTAACCCACTCAAAACATGGTTTCTTATCCGTTTCTGAATATCACCTGTTGAACACTTTCATGGGCCCAGAGTACAGAAAAGCACTTATATTGTGGATAACTCTGGCCTTCTGTGTCCTCCATCTTGTGTTTCCTGCTGGTCAGCATTCTGCAGAGGGATATCTGCTTACATAATTGGGCATAGAAACACATTACATTTACACTTGTGTTGAATGTGGTCAAGATCTGTCTCTGACTACCTCAGAATGGTTTGAGAGATCCATTCAAAATCTGATTACTGGTGGAAGACTTATCCAGACCCTGCACAGAAATGGTCTTTGTTGGTAATGGTAACTGTTTTTAGTTTGGACAAGTTTTACAGAATATTGGCAGGAATGGCATATAACCTAACAAAGGTTAAAGCACACAGGTTTTTGTCAAAAACCTGCATTTTTGTGTAGGTTTTCATATGATATTTCACATGTTTGTGTCAGATGATACTTCTAGGACAGTTCAGATTTTGTCATTGCGACATACTTTATTCAAACTGAGCTAGTACAATGCTTCTTTAAAGTCACTGCATAATGTTTGGCTTCCAGGTTAAATGGTTTTTTGCATATTTCTAACCCTGAATGATTCAGATTCTGTACAAAATATAATATAAGACAGCAAGAACCTGAGAAAACACCAAGTGTGTTTTAAATGGTGATTGTCCCACCTTTAGCAGCAACAAATGCTACTTATACCTGGAGATTAGTCTTTAACATCTGTGTGGAGAAATTTTGGACAAATCTTCTTTGCAGCATTGCTTAAATTTAGCCATATTGAAGAGCTTTCAGGCATGAACTCCCCATTTAAAGTCTATTGGCATTTTGTCCAGAAGCACATGGCCTGTGGCCAGAAGATCACTGAAAACAGACGTTTTGGAAAACTCATTCCAGGGTGAAGCCTTTCAGAACCTTCATTTTCAAAGTTGACATGTAGAAAGGAAAAGTTTTTTGTTTCACGTCAGAGTGTGTGCCATTGTTCTGTGTTTACACGAGGTGGTTTTGTGCAATGGGGGACATAGCCAAAATACTGCTGTTTAAGCTAACAGGACCTTTTTGCATGTTTACGCATTAATTTACAGTTACTCTCTCACTGTATGGAGGAACAGAGTCAATAAAGTGTGCTGCAGAGGTCACTGCAAAATTCAACACTCCCACAAAATGGGCTGTGTCTGAACAGCTGAATGATGCTTCCTTTCCTCTCTACTTGTCCTAATTTTTTTATGACCTGTAGCCCACGATCTGTACAAAAATATTATTAGAGTTGTTTAGCATGTGGATCAGCTTAAATACCTCATCAGTCAATATCAAGGAAAGTGGATAGTAAAGGAAGCCACCACAGACCCTGCCATCACCATCACCTATTTTGGATGAGATGATACCTTTTTTGAGACTTTTGATTGACCAACATGGCAATACTGTTAGGGTTATATTGCTGGCTGTTGGCTGTGTGGTTGGACTTTTGAATTTACAGGGCTGACAGTATTTAAACCTTGGACTTTCTAGTATAATTTATCCCAGTTATTATTAGTGAACTGAGAAATCACAGGACAATCACTTTTTTTGTACCGAAGCAGTTGGTGTTGGATAACTTCTGTTAAACTGTGTTCAAAGATTGGAATTTGATTTTTTGTTCACAGCACTGTATTTAGTTTTGGCTAATTAAAACTAGGCAGGTTGGAAATGATGATCATTTTGCCACATTAGCTCAATTACACCATAGAAACAAAAAAGGAATCTATTCTGTCCTGTCAGTGTGACCTCTTAAATGCATGAAAAATAAATTGTATTCCAGTCCTCAGATGGAACTTAGCAGCAATTCATAGGAGTTTATATGGTGTATTTACCCACTGTGTTGCAACGTTGAACTGTAGCATGGTTAACTCTGACTATATGGCACAGCTGCACTCTTGGAAAAGAGCCAGATGTTGGTGAAACTAGAGAGAGGGAGAGTGAGTGAGCACAGGAAGCAGCTCGGCATGCCATAGGAGTCGTGTTTGAAAACAGGAAGGCAGCTTCCCTGCTTATGAGCTTTTTCCCGTGGCAGGGAGTTGGGGGCAGTGGGCTTTCAACGTTTGCTGGGAAAAGGTGGTTTTTCACTGTAGGACTGGAAATGGCCATATATGGGCATACAGGGTTGCGGAACTGCTGCTCAGTGACAGTGATTAAATGTAATGTCAAATCATAATTGCTAAATATGTGTTGGTCACTAAATGTGGAAGATATGATAAAAAATTTATTTTAGTTTTGATAAAGAATCTAAGAAAAGCAACAATGTTCAGTGTCTTTATTAATTGTTTGCAAAAAAATAAAATGATACCTATGTTACACTTAAAGTGTGTTGGGATTAAACTTTTATTAATGTTTTATTTAAATATATATATAAAATATAAAATAAAATATAGAAATCAGCCATAACATTACAACCACCTGCCTAATATTGAGTATATTCCCTTCATGCCAACAAAAACAGCTCTGACTGTGTTGCACTGTGTTCTGACACCTTTCTCTCATAGCCAGCATACATTTTGTATGATACAGTAGCTGTTCTGTGGGATCGAACCAACGGACCAGTTGTCTAGCCTTCACAATAAGGCCCTTGTCAAAGTGGCCCAGATTCTTACACTCGCCTACATTTTCCTGCTTGCAACACATTAACTTCAAGAACTCACTGTTCACTTGCTGCCCAATATTTAGCACCCTTTGACAGGTGACATTTTAATGAGATAGATTATTCATTCACCTGTCAGAGGCTGATGTCAGTGTTGTGGCTGATTGGTGTATATGTATGTAGTCCACCTGTTAGTCACTCCTCTTTTTTTTAAATTTGACATTGGATTTCTCTTCTTTAAATTCTCAATGAGTCAATGAGCATCGGACACTCCAGAATCACAAGTAGTACGTTTTTTATTATTTCTAACAGCCTTCTCAAACCACATTTTAATGTTCTGTGCTTTTTATTGTTCGTCATAGTTGTAAATACCAGTTTTATTCCTCTTTTGCATGCATTGCTTATAGTAAATGTAATGAAGAATTCTTAGTCCTGAGTGTTAAGGGACTGTTTCACTGCTCTGGGTGCAGTGACCCCTGCTGGTTTCCCACATGGAGGGGGTTGGGGGGTTTAATTCAGTAATCTGTTACACATTCTACCAGCATGGTAAAAAAAGATGATTTGCTTTTCCCCCTCCCACACTCACAAGCTGTCTCAGCTAGAAAAACTCTTGTTTTGCTGCTTAGGTCAGGGACACACACATGCACGTATACACATACAAGCCCACAAACACTGTCATGCACACACACACACTATGTCACACAGCAACTTCACACTTAAGGTTTTTCATAAGCCCATGTTTGATTTCATTTTCACACATGTATGAGTGTACAGTTTACTGTGGTTAAGAAGCAGAAGGGATTAGACTTCTGCTCTGAAGGCCTGCTGAGATGCCTTCAGGAAAATGTCTCTATTAGAGTGGAACCAGTTCAGGACTTTGTAAGCTGATTCAGATTGGATTAGCTGAAAAAGCGAGGAAGAACAGACCTCCTACTATTTCACAACTGATATTTTGGGGTTAAATTAAAGATGCTAAAATGCCCCCTGGTTTGACAGTGTGCTTGGATGTGTTTGTTTTTGTGTCTGCCCTACGATCGACTGACGACTTGTCCAGGGTGTATCTTTGCCTTTCATAGGTGCCAGCACTCTCACAACCCTGGTTAGGAAAAGTGACTTAGATAATGAACGAACGAAAATGCACATTTTTGGGCTAATCAGACACAAGGTTAGTGACACAAAGGGGCAAATGTACATATGAGTGGGCAGGCACTGAACAAAGCATGCCATTGTGTGACCACATTATGCATTCGAAAAGCACCTGAATGTATTGTACATAACTTGTACGTAACACTGCTTATCACACAAATTGTGTAGCCCCTCCCATTAATTGCAGCTTGTGTCTGATCAACCAGAAAACATGCATTCTTATTTATTCATTATCTGAGCCACTTTTCCTAACCAGGGTTGTGAGAGTGCTGGCGCATGGGGCGAAAGGCAGAAAAATACTCATGGACAAGTTGCCAGTCGATCTTAGGGCAGACACAGACAAACACATCCAAGCCCACAGTCACAACTAAGGGCAAATTAGCATCTCCCATTTAACCCAAAAATATCAGCTGTGGAATAGTAGGAGGTCTTTTCTTTCTCTCTTTTTCAGCTAATCTTGTCCTTCAGAAAGAAACAGCTAGAAAAACAGAGAACATGAATAATGATGGGAGTGGGAGAAGGCTGTAGAAAGGAGAGAGAGGTGCCGAGAGAAATATGTAGAGAACCAGAGAACAATGCAGAGAAACAGACAGTGAAGAGAGAGATACAGAGATGTAGGGAGACTTAAAAAGACGTGGAGAAGGAGATACAGAAATAGACATAGAGTAATGGTTGTTCAGTAATTTTCTCCATTCCAGTGTAAATAGAGTCAGAGAGAGAGAGAGAGAGAGAGAGAGAGATATTAATACAGAAACAAAGGGCCAGATGTACATATGAGTGGAGGCACAAAACAAAGCATGCCATCATGCAACCATATTATGCATTCAAAATGCACCTGTAGTAATGTATAATTTACTAACACAAACCATGTGTAGCCCCTCCTACTGCACACTCATGAGCCGCAAGGTTTTAGAAACAGAAAAGTAATGGAAACATCAACAAGCTCAGGACAATACAGGAATTGAAAGTTCAGTGACAAACAGATAGCATTCATACCCACCAAATCATTTCTACAGGGGTGTAATTCCACTTCAGGTAACAAAACAAAGTTAGTGAAGCATAATATAAATTGTGTATTTCAGATGCATCACGCCATCACGAACATCTGTTATTCTGATAGTAAACATTTTTCAGCATGTGCTCGAGGCTTGTGCCTCCAACTGACTGCTGTGTCTGCATCTGCAGTTAAAAGAAGCCTTTCAACTACATGTCTTTTGATCACATTTTTTGCCAATTTATATTCAGTGTTTATGCAAATTTGTATCTAGAAACCGAGGCAAAACTGGCCACCGCAAGTTTCTCAAACTTTAACAAATTTAACAGAACAACCTCAAATGTAATATCTTCACTCACTTTTTTGCACAGTCCTCCCACATATTGCAGGGCAGTGCTCCAAATGCATATGCATAAGGGAAAAAATTGCATCCTGCGTGTTACCAAGCACAATAAAAACTGTGCATTAGGTTCATATGACATAAAACTTGAGTAAAATGTGCCTAATTTGTACCTAAAACTGATGCAAAAGGCTTAGTACCTAAGGCCAAGAGAGAGAAAGAGAAACAGGCCAGGGTTGGTGCTGAGAAAATGGCGACTGTTGTCTGCGAGAGGAAACAATGAAACGAAACACCGGGGCAGCACGGGAGCTAGAGCAGGAACAGCCCACAAAACCTGGAAAACACTAGTCTTTTGTGGCAACCATTGTGAAGCAGATACCATGGGGCTTCTGTTTGCAAAGGTGCTGTATACCAGTTCCCCACATTACACAGCATTTAGGAACCAATGGAGCACTTCATTTGCGATCTGCCACACCAGTTCCTTCTGTCTTTGATCCACTGTTCCGAGACGGAAGCCTAATCACTATGACTGTCAGGCTTCAACCTCTGAATGATCAGGAAGAAAATAGTAGAGGAATTTAGACAGCGAAACCAGATATCAAGGTTGTCAAGTAACGTTGATCTATATAGCAGTTTAAAAACAACTTTTGTTGCTTTACAAAACACCATTTAGACAATAACACAAAACGAAAGGAAAGATTTTAAAATATTTACAGTAATAATAACAAAAACAAAATACAAACAAAAGGAAACTAATAAAGAGAAGGAAACTAATAAAATCACAGGATTTAGACAACACACAAAAAGTAAATGAGGTTCCCTGGCTCTGACAGTAAACATTAACTAGAGTCAAAGGTTAGAGAATAAAAAATAGTTCTGAGGCCTGACTTAAAAGCAGAGACTGAAGTAACGAAGTCTTACAAAGAGCAGGAGACCGTTTTACAATCTTAGTGTAGTCAATGCAAAGGTAAGATCAGCCTTAGGTTTTAACCGGATAACAGCTGATAATGATCTGCTGGGATCGAGAACCATTGTGAGGTACAAGTATATCGACTGTAAGAAAGAGCCAGCCCGTGAAGACCTTTGAAATCAAATAATGCACTCTTGAACTGTATCCTAAAATCAACTGGAAGCTAATGAAGAGAAGGTAAAACTGAGGTGACGTGAGCCCTCTTTTTGGTACCAGTCAAAAAATTGTGCAGCAGTATTTTAAACTAGCTGAAGACGAGATAAAGATGACTAATCCTGAAGAACAGTGAGTTGCAGGTGGGTTTCCATAGGTGGGTTTCCATTGCATTTTTGCATGAAATAATAGCTTTAATAAAAGTTAACAAAACACAATTGTAAAAGGTCTGTGATTCCACAAGGTAATGTTATGCAATAAAACCTTGGCACCCTTGTCTCGCAAGATCGTATCCATTTTGGCACTTTAATTTCTAGGAGTGTAAATCACAAGTTTCATTACAATTCAATATGATTTTTTTAGCCAAAGATTTGAAACATTTCCAATGCCTTAAAATTTGCAGCAATTTTCAGTTCAACGTGATTCGGTTGTTTCAGTTTGATGCTAGTGTCTGCAGTCAGTATAAAATATGATTACATTTCACAAAATCTGCTACAATTTCTTAAACTCACATGCAACCTAATTATAATGTGAACATTTTATTATCAAAGGTCAAATACTGCAGTGTAGTCATAAGTAAAAGCAGCTTCTCAGTACAAAACAATGCTCACAGTAAGATGAAGTCAAATGAACTGTGGAGTGAACACACACATCAATTTTTATGTCACATTGATATATCAGATGTATGGATGCATATTGAGTCATTGTTGCACCCATATACATCCCTTCCACAACAGTAGCTTTGGTAATGTGTATGAAAGGCGACAAAGACATGTGATGCATATGGATACGGAGCGGCTACGTATCAGGGATTTCTGTCCGCAGTGATTTTACAGAGGTCCCCTATAAACTTATGTGTAATATGATTTTTTTTTTTATTTCATGTGCTTGTTGCCTAATTCGCAATTTCAAATTGCACAATAAGCAGGTTCATCAAGAACCTCTTAGTAACCTCTGAGTATCATTTGCTAATTCGTATTGCTTTATGTTTCAGCTAAACGTTAGTGTTTTTCTAATTAGCATGTGCAGAAAAAAGGAATACTGTTGATAACTTCTATAGCGTAATATTTGGTCATGGATCTCATTTGGTCCATCTATAACTCACGCTCTCTCATTATCTGATAGTTAGGTCTAGCATTCCAAAGTCTACGCTGTTTATACACCTGCACTTATATCTCTGAATAAAGTGACTGTGTTTGAGGTGATGGTTAATATGAGACAACACCACAATCACTTTAACACCAACACTTCTATTGAACTGAAGTTCTTTTGGGGCAGGTATGAATCAGCTAAGCGATAGGTGCTTTGAACATATTTATCCCGCAGCAGCCGTGACCCACAGTCGGGGTTGAGCTGCGTTGTTTGGTTTGCCAAAGGGGGATTTCACATTGACTGTCTGTGCGGTTAAGAATGACATGTGGATTGAGGATGACAGCAGTGTCATATTCAGAGGCTGGAGGAGAAGCATAGAGATGGTCATGCAAAGTGACAGTCTGTCAGGGCTCAGTTGATGGACTCCTCTATGACTGGCGTGTGTATGTGTGTGTATATAGCCGATGCCCTACACAAGCCTGGGTCGGTTAGCATGCAGCTTCTCTCAGGTTCACTCTTTCTCAGATCGGTTCTTTGTGGTCTCCTAAAGATGAGAACTTGTCCTTGGGCTCATTGACAAGGTCCATTAGACGCTGCTTTTATGCCATTTCTTCTCAGCAGGGAATATCTGACCTTGCTTGTCTTTGCATCTTATGTTATTGATCTCATTGGTTAGTTTGAACAGCCAATTGATGTTTATGGCATAGTATGGTATTGTTTTGGACATCACATGCTGTTTTGAAACACTTTTCATTCCCTGTGTTCTAAACTGGTCTTTGTCTTTTATCTGACATGGTTATTCAGTCAGATTAAAAAAGTATGGATCATTATAATGAAGATTGGATGGTCAAAACAATGTCAGCAGTATTGCCTGATGATATTTTTGTTTGTAATGTTTATCAGCAATTCAGCACTTAATTGAGCAACTGTGTAATAGAAGCTGCCCAAGAGTAGGACTATGCAAACAGCTTTCATGAAAAACTGCAAATAGAAACGATGTATGCCCCATAGAATCCCAGCATTAACAAATAATGACACATAGTGGCCCCAGAACATATTTATACGTTTGTGCAAATGTTCATTCGCTTAGAAAATAAAATTTTAAACTAAGCTTGGTGACAAGTAATTGATTATTTTTCACTGTGAACATACCACAACACAGCACACAGTACATCACATCATAATGCCACCTCTGCATTTAACCCATCCGTGTAGGAACAGTGGACAGCGGACAGTGCTGGGGATGGTACCTTGCTCACAGGAACCTCAGTGAGACCTTCAGATCACAGGGGCAACTTCCTGACTGTTACACTACCACTAAGTTGCCATGGTAATAGCCCCCATGACTGTAAAACTGTGACAGTATTTATTGTAGCTTTAAAAAAAATATTGACTTATTTTATGCAGGCAGTTGAAGTCACACATGAAGTTAACTGAGCTTTTAAACATTTAAGGTGACGTATTCTACATTAATACTACATTTATTGTAGTGAAGTAAAAGTTTGTCATTGTGAACACACTCAATCACACAAAGTGGACCACAACTAAATGTGACCTCTGTATTTAACCCATCCACACGTGAAGCAGGAGGCAGGGGTCAGCAGCACCCAAGGAGCAGTGTAGCTGGACAGGACCAAGGGCAATGAAAACAAAAATCTGCAAATGTTCTTAACATTTTTTTAACTGACAAAAGTACAAAGAAATTTTTTTTCAACCACCTTCATTGTATTTTGTAAATGTGCTGCAGCACTCTTCAAAAAAAGTTGCTATAGGGCAGAATAAGAATGAAAAATGTACAGAATTATATATTATGCAGGTGAACTGGTAGCAGGTGAGATCATACATATTAAAACACATCTCTATGATAATGCTGATTTCTGCTAGCTGCAAACCAATTGGTTAGGCTGCCATGTGTATTCACGGTCAGTAATGTTTCTAGGATTTTCAGAAAGGTTAGAATGGCATTTTTCCACAAAATTGCAGTCACCCATTAGAAATTAAACATGATTACATCATTCCACTGTCACTTTCTAGTTATGTTGAGGTTAATCTGGCACAGTAGGACTTTCCTCCAGTCCTAACAAAGGCAAGACTTACTTAGCTATATCTATATAGAAAGTATTGGAAAATCATGCTCATTGTTCAATATGAACCATTTTATTTCCAATCAAAATGAATAATGAAAGAGTAAAACATTGTGTTTTATTTGTTCTACATGCATTTGTATAGTTCCCAGAAATCACTGGACTTCTCTGAAGGCCTAGTTAGCCCTGAGGGCTCCCCTCAGGCCCAATCCTAGTGTTATATGCTCCCATTATGCATGGATTCTGAAGCTCAGCTCACATGTATACAAGACCTTGAATCAGGTCAAAACATTAGAAAATTATTGTCTAAATTTCTCTGCCGCACTTAATACAGTTTTGTTTTGTCTCTGTTCAAATGCAAAGTGTTCAACTCAAGAGGTGCTTTAATTATGAGATCAACCCAGACTGTTAATGCAAGAAAAAAACTTAAAACTATGCAGGACAAGGTTATCCCAGGACTGCTGCTGAAAACCATCACTGTAGACCATCCCCTGAAACCACATTCCTAGTGAGGGCTGATCTACATTAAGAACCGATCTTTTTTTTTATTTAGTGAGGCCCTCCCATCCACACATAGTTCTTTCTCTTTATCTTCTCTCCTTAGACTCTACATGGTTGTTCAGCCTAGAATGGAACAAAAGACACCACACACACACACACACACACACAGAGAGAGCCTTGTTTGCTCTCAGCTCAGTGAATGTGTTGAGCTAAGCTGTGAATTCAGGTCCAGTTGGACAGGGGCTTGGTATTGTCAGAGTTGGTTCATCTGTCTGCTGAAGGAAGTTACAGTTTAATAATGTGCACCCCACAGTAAACATAAAGGATGCTCATCATCTTCAAAGAGCTTCCCTCCCTCTCTCTCTCTCTCTCTCCCCTTGTTCCCCTTAGGGCTCCAATGATGGAGCTGCATGTGCCTCCTCTCCTCTCTTCTCTTCAACTTTTTTTCATATGCTGCTGATCTTTCTATTCTTTTCCTCGTCTTGTTCGTTCTGTTCCCTGGGGAGCAACTTCAGACTTAAAGAGAGAGAGAGAGAGAGAGAGAGAGAGAGAGAGAGAGAGGGGGAAAGATATAGTGGAATGAGAAAGTGAGAGAGAGAAAGGAGAGACATAGTAGAGGGAGACAGAGCGAAAAGAGAGAGAGAGAAAAAGAGAGAACTGATGAACATGGTGGTGTCTGTGCTTCTGCCATGAGCTACAACACATTTCCCTTTTATTTAGAAGCTCCCATCACTTTTATTAACAATGCACATACTGGTTCAAAAGTGCATCACATACATACACATGCACTGGCACAGCCAGATACTGGAGACACACACACACACACAGAGCACTCAGACTCAACACTCTTAGCTCGGCAAATGTGTCTCAATATGATGATTGTGGGTTTTACTCTAATAATGGAACATGTGTTGCTGATATTTAAAATTATACAGTTAATCTAAATCTTGACAGAAGGTCTTTTCAGCTCCAATCTGCTCTTTTTCAGTTTGATGTTTTTGCAGACACTTTCTGAGAGATGAATTATAGGCATAATGGATCTGAGAGACTCTGTATTGTTTGTTTTTGTGGGAGCAATAGAATAATGAAAAGCACAGTAAAATCAACTGTTTCCTCTGTTGATGCCAAAGCCACTTACTGCATGGAAACACTTGCTTTTGACTTCGTATTACCAAAGTTAGAGTGAATAGGTTCCTTGCTCTCAGGGTATCAGTGGCGTTTTGGATTGATCACTAATTTAGACTGCTCTGCCTTTCTCTCTGTGACATATGAGGTTATATAGGAGGTGTATGTTACAGACTCAGTTGGATTATATTCGCAAATTTCTTCAAGTAAACATGTTCAACAAAGTTCGTTCCACCATTCTTCACAGCTCTACAAGCAGAGATAGGCACTAAACCCTGAAGGATCATACTATAAAAATCATTAGCTATCTAATGCCTTCTGTACGCAATCATTGTTTCAGAGCAAAGGAAACAAAAGTGTTACATATACATCAAAGTATAAAGGTTATACAGCTGGGTCTGCAATAACAATGTTTAACACTAGAATTCCCAAGACCCACAACAATTCTCATGAGGAGCCTCCCGTCTTACATGAAATTATTTGATTTACCTGCATGTGTATCTATTATTATCCTGTCACATCAGAAGACGCCCACAGTGACGCCTACAGTCTTGTTTATGGGTAGCACATGAATTGTTTATATGCAAAGTGGACTATGGCATCTTATAACACCACACACAAAGTAATTCACAGTCTTTTGTGTGCTCGTAACTGCACTCTCAGTTTCAAAGGCAGCGTGTGAACTTAAAATCCCTTACTTTTACATTCAAAGTGTGCAATCACACATTCTATGTTGTAAGTTAACAATATTTCTTTACTACATAATAAAATGTATGACACTGGAGCTACACACTCAATATCTCTCATGTGCATCTTTATTTTGTACTATGGCTAGTTTTTCAAATTCGGTAACATGCCAATAACACTTCAATTAACATTATTTAATTTTAACATTTGTGACATCTTTGTAATAAATACATCATACTTATGCCACATTGAAGTACCCCACAAAAGCAGTAAAGCAGTCTGATTTTACATCTGAATAACAAATTAGCACAGATTGTTAGAGATCTAGAACAAATGCATATGTATATGTATATTATTTGATATTTTTTAAAGTTCATTCTATTTCAAATTGCTTAGTATCATTGGGTGTATTATACTCTTCAGAACACATTGTTACATTAATTCTCCAGTCATCTTCAGACCTGAGAAGCTGGGGATGACTTTGATTGAGTGTGATTACTTAATTGAGGCCGGGCAGGTTGGGTAGGAAGAGGAGGGGCTCCTCGCTGGGATAGTCTCATTTTTTCAGAAATTATTTTGTTCAGTGTTTAAACTATCTTTATTGACATCACATCCTGTGGTACAAAAAACAGCATCTTCATTGTTCCCTCAGTGTTAGTGCTTCTTCAAAAGCGAATCAAAAAGCAAATTGCTTGTAATAAAGCAACACTAGCAACTGACAATGTACAGGGAATAAAGTCTCACACAGTCACTGCCAGGGCTTACAGTGCCTTACACTGTCAAGGTTTATCATTGAGCCAATGTATTTTTGATTATGCTATGGAGGTAAATATGCACCAAGCCTTCTGCCGGCTGTTGGACCTGCCAAGTTGTTGGATGGTCGGTGGCCAGGCTCTGCCCGTAGTCATTGCAGTGTATACATCATTGGTTGTAATCTGCTTTCAGTGGATATTGGCCAGTTGAACATGTAGAACTGTTTTGCATTTGGATGTGATAGAGAGCAAATGAGGAGAGAAATGAAAGCAAAGAAGAGAGCTATACAAGATTGTCCAATGCAATAAAAGCATTGCTATATTGTATGTAGCATTTTTTTATTTATTTAAGTATATTTAGCTATAAGAATTGAGAAATTTAAAGCAAATAAGGTTGTTTTTGAATTTACAACAAACAATGTTGTAATAAATGCACACAGACACACAAGAGCTCTGAATGTACTCTCATAACATCCAAGTATGACATAGAGTCTAAAATACGATACAATACTGATTATCCAGGTTTGGAACCTACTGTCTACATATTGCTTTGTCGTCCCCGGAAGGGTAAGGTATCGCTTCATCTTAGACTGCATTCCACACTGCATACTACCGCACTAATAATGTGTACCCAGCCATTAGACATGCAGTCAGAAATGTAGTATGTGACGTATAGAAAGGTGTGGATTGGGACGTAGCTACAGTTAACATTAGCAGAAACGACAGGCAGTGTAATGTTTGCTGACTTAGATGTAGTGTCTGTACAGAATAATAAAAGAGCAGACAGCACACTTCCAGGTATAACCTTGACACAATAATGTTTTGTATATACTGTAAGACTAATGTTCTAGCAACATAAGCATTGATATCCCACATTTGTTCTGTGTTTCTACTACAGTGCACTGACCGAAGTTGTTCTATAACATTATAGTGAGCTTCTGCCTTCTTCCAGATTAGCCTTTATTAGCCTACAAAATCCAGCAGAGAAAAACACCAGAAACCATTATGAAAGCCTGTTAAATAAATACATAATAATGTTAGGATGCACTGTGTTCTCCACCTGATATGAACTGTTGCTTGTGGTTTCCCCTCACTCGGTTTTCTTCTGTTCGCTTCTAGCACATATTATGGCAGTAGTCGTTTAATGCATTTTTGATAACTAGGGATCTGATAAAATGCTGTCTTTTATTTACATGCTTTTACATTTACCCAAAATGAGTGGTATAGACCACCAGAGCTCTATAAGATGTTAAAACAATTTTTTCTTTACTTAGTACGTTGCTACTCCTATAAAGAGATGTGGTCTTTGCAGTGTGTTCAAGTACAAATTTTTACAAGAGATGAGAGGCAACAGTGGGCTGGTAGAAAGCGATTAGCAAACAGACAGAAGTTGGTGCTAGTTCTTCACTGATGGCTTGATGTATCCCACACCTTTGATGGAGGCAGTATAATAGTAGAGACAACAGATCATGTCTGATCAAGTGTGACCTGCCTGTTACCAATAACATAGTGTTTCTTAGGGCTACAACAATTATATGAGCAGGTCCAATATCCATTTACAGCATGAAAAATGTGTTTATGTAAAAACAAACATGTTCTGTGTATTTCCTCTGTCTATCTGTAGACTTGAACAATGAAAAATGGGAGATCATAATTATGTATATATAAATTGAAAGTGTTCCAAAATCATAGAGGTTTGTGTGCTTAAAAACCTGCACAGATGCAAAAGGAAAACCCGATGTTTATAGTATCAGTATGTGTAAGGACAAAAGCCATCAGCGCAATGTGTTTTACCCTGTTTATCAGTGTGTATTAGGAGCTCACTCTCGCTCTCGCTCTCTCCCCCGCTCTCTCTCTCTGTTTTTCTCTATTCAGATCCTGAATGTAATTAGTTCACATAGAGAGAGGTTCTATGCGGCTCGCAGCTCAGAGCTCTAGGTTTTCACTCCGATTGAAATTCCACCTCATGGCACCCGTGCAACCGTACAAATATTATGTCTCCCTAGGAACACAATAGTCGTATTTATTTCTTTATTTTCAGCATGTTGTTTTCGAGGTTGGATTTTTTTGAGAGAAGGCTTCTGATTCTCACAGGAGTGGATTACAACATTTCTGAAGGGTCTGCACAGTAGATTAACGAGAGTAGGAGTTTTTCACACACACACACACACACACACAGATGCTTGCTTTGCTTTATCAAGTAGGACACTCATCTCAAACTGAGATCTATGGGCTCTATTGAAGGAGCACACATTTATTACATGCACATTGCTGTCATATTCAAACCTCACAGCTTTTTTATACTATTTGAATTTGCCAGCTGTTTTTTATGTTAACGTAAGACAAATGGACCAATAGAAATGGTCATATATCAGAATCAGAATTAGTTTATGTGGCCAAGTTTGTTTCCAGCTGATGGCGTCTCCCTACTACTGAACAAATAAGTACATATAAGATACAGACAGTACATTACAACACGCCTATTGCATACACATATTGACAATATACATTCTGATACATAATATACAGAAGTACACAATACACAATATACAGTATGCTTGTGTCTTGCATTATGAAACATAGTATAGAATAAACAGTACAGTATAGGTACAGTACTATATATGTACAGTTGTACTTAGCATATAGGCTTTAACACATATGTGCTTACATATACAGAATACAATAAATAGTATACAATATACAGAATATACCATATAAATAATGCATTATACAATATATAATAAAAATATATTATACAGTGGGCTGTACAATGCACAATGAACAGTACAATTGCAGCACAATATATGCAGTGTATATTATACATGGGATGTAGAAGTCAAACTTCACATTAACCTACTTTAAAGTTATTAATGTGTTCTCCTACAGTTTTCATTTTGGAAATAAACGGCTTTTGACCACAGCGATGACAGAGTTTGCACACACATTCACAAACATATAAATATGCTCTGGACTGATGTTGGGTAGGACTTCACCCTTTGGACAGAAATGAAAACTGAGTTCAAATGTACCACTAGATCAGATATTATTAGATAGCCCTTTTCTTTGGTGTATTGTGATGCCTAATGACATGTTGTTGTTGCCGTTGTTGTTGTTGTGAGCAGCTGAGGGGCCCCGAGCATGAAATGATGAAATGTCTTGCGGTAGACTGCTGTTGTCAAGAACGGTGTCTGGTAAGAGTTTCAAGTAGAGGCCCAGAGAGTTGCTGAATGCTCTAAGAAATTCCATCATTCAGTGTTTTGTAGATGCTGGGTAACACTGGGTGCCACAGATCTTATACATTGTCTTTAGCTATATGTTGCTTAAGATGCTGCAATTGTAGCCTCTCATTAAAACATTTTTCATCAAAAAGGTAGAAGGTATGGGTGTAACATTAATGAACAAGGGTTTTTAGTGCAGTAATTTCCCTCTCCTCATCTGCTTGCAGAACTCAAGTTTGAGACTTTCCCATGTGATGGGAGGGTCACATGAGAGGTACCCTTGACCAAGGTAGTGTCTTGCTACACTGCTGCTTGAGAACTGTTGATAGCTTCCTGCTGCACGTGTGGATGGGTTAAATGGAGAGGTCACATTTTATTGTGGTGCACTTTGCATGATGGGGTGTGTTCCCAATGACAAATAGTCACTTTCATGTTCTAAACTCCTGGTTTTTGCATCACCTTCATTATAGACTGTTGTGAGGCTGTATCAGATAAGTGTCACAATACAAAAATATTTGAGATAATTCATCAAACATATTGTAAATTTTGCTGATCATTTAAAGTGCTCCTACACATGTGATTTCTCAGCATCTCTTTTAGCTTCAGTGGCTGCATGAAAAGTGGTGCAATTTGTATGCTCATGCAAGGTGACATGGAGGCCTAAACTAACCAGCTATAATTTGCTTACCTTTGAATTAAATACCAACATAAAATAGTACAAAATATACACATTTTCAGGCCACCCTTAATACAACATATGTGATTTTTATTATATTATAGAATCATATGAAGCTTAGCATTTACTTCAGCAGCAATCTGGCCAAACGCCATTCAGTTCCATTCAAATCTTACAGTTTAATCCTTTAATCTTAAATGTGTATTTACAGATTTCAGGTTCATCATGAAAAAGAGCCATGCAGTATCTTTTGATTTTTTTTTAAAGCAAGGACACCCATATAGGTATATAAGAGCCTCTCCTCTGCTCCTCACCAGGAGTCACATTCACAGTGATCCTGAGCTTCTGTGCTCATTAAAGCTTAATCAGAAAATCTATTTTCAGATCACTTGTAGATCCGTCAGGAGGATTTCCCATGAATAGAGGCCACTGTTTCTGTGTGACCTCTCTGCCAAAATGAACAGGCTGGAATTATTTCATATGTGGTTAGCCAGCAGAGCACGATTTCTGCAGCTTGAGCAGTCTGTCATTTCTTCTTCTCCTGTAATGAAATGTCTGTCCTTCTTCAAATTTGTGCCTTTGCTTATAAATATTTGATACGTCTTCATGGTTACTTGAGAAGTGAGAAGCATGGGCAGCAGCACTCTAAGGTGCTGTCAGACCAGTTCAAGCCCATTGAGCTCAGTACTGTTTGGTATTGTGCAAAAGGTGTGCCCCAGCACTTCCACTGTATTTCTGATTCAAAGTCTGTACTGGATTTTGCTGTGCTGTATTTTATGTGCTTTCTGAAGATGATGTTTAAAAATACAGTTCATAACTGAAGGTCTGAAAATCATCATAGTGGAGTTTTTACTCATATCAGTGTTGCTGCTGAGAAATCAAGAGTGGTTCTGTGATTAGAACCAGATCACTAAAGGGAGGCTAACACAAATTGCCTACAGAAAACAGAAAGCTGGACTCACAAGGGCAGGACTTCTATCAAAGTGGCCAGTAAGTGTGTAGTGAAATTAAAGGGGTGTTCTTATTCAACACTACTGTTTATCATGTTATTAATTGCATTATGTGGTATTCTGTAGCACAGCATTTTAGCTTTCAGCCTTTTCAGTTTGATAGAATCCATGGTTTTCTGTTTATCCATCAGTATCCTCTCACTACATTACCCAGCATGTATTACGGAAATAGGTCATACAGCCTGTGAGAATATCTACAGATTTAAGTTCTATGGCCTAAATCACTACTATAGCCTATATATTATTTTATCTGTCATTTTAAGGGAATGATGGGTTATTAATTATATATGTTTGATATATTTAATTTTAAAAAATCAAGTGTTTGGTCAACCAATACAATCTTTAGTAAGGGACATCTCTAGGTAAAGACATTTATAAGAGAACATGGTTACTTTTGTTGTAGCTATTAATAGTTGTAATGTCCTCACACGTGAGTGTTCATGTTTCTTCTTCTGTAAAAATGTGGCTTATTTCTTTTTTAAACAAGCAACATGAAAATTAAGCATCTTTTGAAAACTCAGGACTAATTTTCAACATCAAACTTCAAAGTCAGTCTGTAGCATTAAAGGTTCTTTGAATATCTTTTTGGATTCGCTACGTTTATCTTGAATTATGTGGATTGATGTTGACAAGAAAGTTGATTATTAGGAATTAAATCAAAACAACAGCAGGTACACTTTAGCAGAAGGTTTTGGCACATTTTGCCTGGCAGCTGTTTAGTCTAAAGGGAGAGAACCTCTTACAAATAATATCTAGTCTTTGTTGTTTTGACAGTAAATTCATACTGTATCTCAATTTTATGCAAAACATGTTCTTGAAATTACATCTAAACTGATGTTTATTAATTTTTTTTCAAATCAAATTTTTTTAATTTCATTTGAACTTTTAGTTATGACTTATAATGGCAGAAAAGTTTCATATTGAATTGTATATATTTATCTGAAACCAAATTGTGTTTATATTGTTGAAAAGATTGATTCAAAACTTTTGAACAGTTGTGTGAAGAGGGCTGTGATGAATGTGTAATTTGTTTCTTTTGTTGCATTTGGGCAGGTAATATTTTGTATCATTGCTTAAGGTTCTGGCCTTATCTATGTCTTTCATTCATGTAAATGAATGACTGCATGAATATACACCATGACTGTTATAAACTGTTTGTACATACGTGTGTATAAAAGTGAAAGTGAAGTGACTCTTTGTCATTGTGAACACACTCAAGCACCACAAGGAAATGTGACCTTTGCATTTAACCCATCACACGTGGAGCAGCAAGCAGCTATCAACAGCGCCCGGGGAGCAGTGTAGTGGGACGGTACCTTGCTCAAGAGTACCTCAGTGATGCCCAGGCCAGGACTCGAACCTGCAACCTTCAGGTCTCAAAGGCAGTGTCCTAACCACTAGGCCACCACTGCCCAAACACGTGTTGCGTTGGCCGGGAAAGTGCTTTTATTTGCTTTATTCCAGTGAACCTGTTATTTTTCCTGTTAGTCATCTCCTACCTAATGAGTCAGACAGTGGGAAGGTGGAAGGTACTGATGTAAGCGTGCCATTCACAGTAAACAGCATGGGAAAGCATGGAGATGAAGAGAGCAAGAGAAAGAGACAGAGAATGGTGTTCACTCCCAGCCCTGAAGGCATGAATCATCCCACCACCGTGTAATATTTCCAGTAAATGTAAAAGCCTCCAATTTGCCACTACAATGTGAACTGTGCCTCTGTTTCCCCATCCCTGCACAAATATTAATGCTGTATCCCACACATTATCGCTTCTTGGGTAATAATGTCAGGCTACATTTGAATAATTACGCATTTCCATGTGTGGGCAAAATTGCAGCTAGACCGAAATAATGCTAGCTGGATCATTTTTCTATTTCTAGAGTATTTCTAGCACATTCTCAACTACAGTATAATGCCAGTGAAGTTATTCGGCCCTTGCAAAGATTGCGCTACAAGTTACTGGTTTGTGTCCTTGACTACAATTCCAAATGCTTCCATACTTAAATGGGACTTATGAGTCATTGTTCTGGTCTCATTTACATAAATTAAAACACGAGAGACAAAGAGAACAGTCTCACACACAAAGGAGAATGCTGCTATCTTTACAGTGAGCCAACAGGGGGAAATATAATTCATGCAAATGAGACAAACAGATAAAGGCTTTCTTTGTCTAGCTGCACTGTCTATCTGATGGCTAAATTTATCCGCTCCGCTAATGCAGGGGTTTCAAATCTGATTTTCTTTTTTTGTTGTTATGTTAAACTTCATTTGTTCCCCTCTATTTTTTGACAGTAAATGATACCTGTGAGCAGTCCTATAAAAACGAAGCAATTATGTGGCTTGTACTAAACTAAATGTAAGGTTTTTTCATGCATCGCCCATATGTACAGTTCTCTGTGGGATCTGACCTACCAGCAGGTAGTTGTTCCTCTTTTCGGACTTGAATTCACAAACGGAATCATAATATGGAAGATTAATAATTCTCAGCTTCACATCCAAAATGACCAAGTGAACAAAGCTATGAAGCCTGGCAGCAAATTACAAAATTGGATCAATTTACATAAAGATAATTTGTTCTTGGGCCACATTTTTTCATACACTAATATTTAGAACTCTCATCAGAATTTAAATTGGTTTGCAACATCAAAGAGTGTTTTGATAAGAGTTCATTAATTAGATAGAGAAGGTCTTGTTACATTATGTGCACTTTACTTCGGGCATTAGAAACAGGCTCGTTTTGGCCTAAGTGGATAAGTGGAGAGGAACTAGACCAATGGCTTTTTAAGAATTCTCCTGTACCGTGCTATTCCACTTTAATTGCTAGTTATTCCTCATATAGATGTTTAAACATCTCTGTGGAAGATAATTTACTCAAAACCAAGTTCTGTTCAAAAAATACCCCCATTAACACTTCATTCTTTGCCTTTACAGCTCCAGGGTTCACTCAGAAGAAAGATTGAAGGACAGCCTCCTGGATACAATCCTAAGCAGAATGGCCTCTCTTGTATGGGCACAGCACCAGAATTCAAGCGTCTTCGCATTGACCCTGGCTCTCTGCGTCCTGGACATTGTGCGATGGACTCAGGGCAGTCTGCAAGCTTACCAGTGTCTGTAGGCCTAGGCCACACACTTCGGAGGAAAGACCCATTCATGATGCCTCATGGTGTAGGAAATGACCTCTTCAACATGACTCTCAGAGACATGAAGAAAGAGCCTATTGATGTTCAGCCCTGCAGCCAGTCAACATCAGATCCTGCAATGATGGTATTTGACTTCAAAGATGAGGGTGGGGGACAGATTGACCCTGAACTTCAGGATCTTTTTGATGAGCTTACCAAGTCTGTGCCACCACTCAATGACCTGGAATTGGAGAAGATGCTGAAACAAGATGATGACTTTGGTTTGGATCTTGGCCGTCCCAGTTCGGCTGGTGCGGCACATCCCTGCCCACACTTAGACAAACCAATCAAGACGGAGTACTCACCTGATTTTGGACAGCCTTCGGGAAGCTCTCCACAGCTTAGACCAGCATCTGCTGGACCCTCGTTCTCCTTGGCCAATACTGCTTTGTCAACATCTCCTATTGGGCAGATGAGTCATGGTCATGTGTCACAGACATCGGGAACGCCTTCTAGAGGACTCCCACCCTGGCCTGAGATGTCCCATGCTGAGCAGCTAAAGCAAATGGCGGCTAACCAGCAGCAGCCTAACTCCCTCCTCCACCACCAGCAACAGCAGAGCCAGGCTGGAGGAGTGAGAAACTGGTCCACTGGCATGGGTGGGCACCCCAATTCCAACTCCTTTGGTCAAGAAGCAATTGCTAGCTCTGGGTCCCTCAGTCAGCCAAGAATCAATCCTCAGAGCACTCCTCAGGGCAAGGGAATGCCCAGTTGCCTCTTTAAGCCTGGTGGATACAACTCACCAAATCCTGCAGACATGAAGGTTCTCAGCAGTAAACCCATGCTGCATTTCACCCCTAAAGCATCATCTTCTGCCACAAGCCACCAAATGTCCCTCATGGTTGGTTCACAGAGCAAACAGACCACCCAACAGCAGCCGTCTTCAGGAGGCCAGAGCATGCAGTTTCAGGTGTCTATGCAGTCATGTCTACAGCCCAAAGCTCTGAGCCAAAGGCCTTCTCTTAACCAGCATGGTGCAGGGATCAGTTTTAAAATGACTCAGCAAAGACAGGTAAGCACGTTTTACAAGTTATATTAAGAGCTAAAGTACTTGGGTTGTTTCTTGATGTGAAATGGATCAAGAGCTGATTTCTATTGAAGCCTCTGTCAGAGGATTTGGATATGGCATTATAGTAGTCAAAAATGTTTATTGGTTATGATCGTAGCACTTAAGTCATAGCTGTTATGCATATTATCTTTTATAATTATATTTTGTTAGAAGACTTTAAGGTTTTAAAGGCTGGTTTCATTCAGACACCCCCCCCCTCTGTTTTCTTATGTAGGCTGACTCAAGGGACAAAGTGAACATGAAAAAACTGCTGAGGTTAATTGAAGACCATATAAACGTATCAGTTGTATTTCAGCTAGGGCCAGCATACTCTCATGAGTATATTTAATTAACCCCTATATCCAGAGTAGTTTTTCTTGTGGTTGGCACATACACCGTTTCAAAGTAATTTATCTCTTTTACTTAGTGAACCTGTAACATTTATAACGAAGGGGGGTTAAAAATTATAGCTACATATTTTCAAGCTCTAGTGACCATACAGCTCATCCGGCACCCCTAGCCAGCTCCCTCAGCTAGCTGTTAGTGGCCTGCCCATTGGCTGTAACTCAGAGCGGCTTGGCTGTGCCTGTTGGCCTGTTGTTCCTGTCGCGATTGTTGTTTGTATGTCAGTGTTGGCAAGGCGTCTTGAATATGTATATCTGCTCTAAGCGATTTGATGAAGGCCCTGGCTTGCTAGAATGTGGTGGATTATCATGCAAGACTTCTAATTTCTCCGCCTGTCACAGTCACTCAGCGCCAGGGCATAGATGTGCACAGCAGGATTTGCTAATTGGAGGTTGTTAGCTGCAAGGGACAAGTTGTGGAAAATGACAGTAATCTGCTTAGCCTGGTGCCGGAGGTTGAACCACTGATTTGTTATGATTGGGAAGCTTTAGAACATCCCCCTTTTCAGTTTAGTACAAACAGCATCTCTCGCCTGGCTTTGTGTGAAACGATAACATGAACCACACAAGAGGGGTTCTCGTAACCCATTTTCAAAAGCAGATCTCAGAGTACAGGACACAGAGAGAAGCAGAGACTAACGACAGCTTTTCATTTGCATGCTTCCCATACCATTGCTCAGCAAATTGCCACATCTATGCATCATCCACCTTCAGAGTTACTTTGAGTGTTGCTCTTTAATGCCCTTTTTAATAGATGTTATTACTACAGAGTTTGAGTGTTTTCAGATTTTTACTACTTACATAAAACAGATATTTTTCAAGGCATGTGGAACATAATATTGCTATAAATGTAGCAAATGGAATTAGTTACACATCTGAGCCAACAACCTTTGACTGGATTTTTATTGATTGTTACTTCAGCATTTGTTCGAGAAACTATGCACTAGTTTTGCAGTTTATATGCAAATATGTGGCCAGAGCAGTAAAGGAAAATGATTTAAAAATAAATGCGGCTATAATAAATACTGCCCTGGTTTATAACTGTATATTATAACCAAGGACCAAAACAAATATGGTCTCAAAATATGAGTGGAACAAGGAACTTTAAAGAAAACTTGGTTTAAAGGAGTTCACTGAGCATAAATTAATAAACGTCCCCCTACTTTAGACATTCCAAAGTCATGACCATCTTTTAAAATAGCTAACATTTAACGAGTGTGAACTGATACACTGAACGATAGAAAAGAGATTTTCAGGCATTGTACTCCAGAAGTATATCTCATATTGGTTTAAGAGTTTAGAATTTAGAATTTGACAACTGCAATACATGCAACAAAAAGTTGGAACAGAACCATGTTTACCACTGTGTTACATCATCTTTTAAATTTTTATTACGCTGTTTAATCGTTTAGGAACTGAGGAAACTAGCCGATGCAGAATTTTTTGTCCATTCTTGCTTGATACATAGCTTCAGCTTCTCAGCAGTCTGTAGTGGTCATTGTCTGATTCTCTTCATGAAGCTTGATACATTTTCAATAATAGACAGATCTGAACTACTGGCAGGTTTTCAAGTACACACTGTGTCTACAAAGCCGTGCTGTTGTAGAATGTGTGTGTGAGGCTTGGCATTGTCTTTCTGAAAAAAAACATGGATGTCCTGGGAAAAAAGACATCACCTTGATGGCAAAATATGCCTCTACAATCCCAAAATACACGTCATGTCAATTGGACCTTCATGGTTATCCTGTGGGCACTGATGCCTCCTCCTCATACCATGACAAATGTTGGCTTTTGCACCTTTCGCTGATAACAGTCTAAATGATCAATTTTATTTTTAGCATTGAGAGCACAAAGTCTGTTTTTCACAGCAGTGTTTCTGTATAGAACTTTAGCTTAACTTTCTCTTTGTGTAATAGAGTTCAGGTAAAAGGACTGTTATAAGTGACAGCACATTTCCTAACTCCTTAGGGCTGGAAGATTTCTGCCCTTTTCCTATAGGTACTGCAACATCTCCAGATTCTATGAATGTTTTCACAATATATTGTACTGTAAATGATGAAAGACCTCAATTTACAATGTTCTTTTTAAACTGACTGACTTGGAAATCTCTCATGAAGTTTGGCACAGAGTGATGAGCCATGAGCTATCCTTCCTTGCAGAGACTGAGCCTTTGGTGGATGCTCCTTTTAACCCTAATCATGTTCCACTCACCTGTTATCAGCTCACCCCCTTATTGTGGAATGTTTTAAAACCTTTTAGTATTCTGTAAATGTTTCATTCTGATTTTGCTCTGTCCCAACTTTTTTGAGTGTTGCAGGCATCAGATTCAAAAGTTGTTGATAAAGTTGATCAGTAAAAACACTGGAAATATTTTCTTTGAAGACTAATCAGTTAAATAAAATAATAAACTGCAGTCTATTTTGTGAAAAATCCTAACTTTTCCAGAAATGGGGTTTACACAAATAATCTACAGGTGCCATTAAAATGTTAACAAAAGCTGAAAGAACATGTACATAAAAATAAGGTCGTACACAAATGTATTATTTCCCCCCAGAACTACATGTTCTCACCAAGAACCATTTAGAAGAATTTATTTTTAAGAGTGTGGGTACATGAGGTTGGCAGCATAAGGCTGACTTATTTCTAGCTTCTCTCTGAAAGTTAAGAAGTCCTTAATATTTCCATTATTTAAGAAACTGTTAATTGACCTGAGGGAAATGTGGCCGATGGCAGAACTGCTACAGTGCTGATGGGGTTAAGTATGCTGTTGAAGTGGAAACAAAGGCACAGCTTCTGCTACAATGGGGAGAAAAGTGGGAGCGCTGAGACTCTTCCCACAGTCAACTGAATTAGTAATGCCATGGAAATAAAGGTCCCGAAATGGTGCCACAATCCCTGTGGAACCCTCACGAGCAGTTCTGAACCTCCTCCCACCGGGAGCAGCTCACAAAATGCCTCTAAAGAGACCAAGATGTGGGCTCTATTTCTTGTTTTCTTGTTCTCACAGCCTAGTGATCGGTCGTCAGTTTATGTATGTCAAATCTGAGATCCATATTTTCCGTGGTATTCAACCCTGCTGTGGAACTCGAATGGAAATCTTTGCAGTCCTGAGGGAAAGTACTGTGTTCATTCTCTCTTTGAGAAACTGCACTCACAATGTGGTATATCAAATAGAGAGTCCTAGGCAAGAAGTCTGATACTTTTGATTAAAGTTGTGTTATGCTGACTAATCAATATCTGAGTGAGTGATTCATGAGTTGCTAGTGGGTTCAGGCAGGAAAGAAATGTTAGTGTGAAATGTGTGATAAAAAAGCTTTGGCTCTGTGTGAGCTTCATCTGCAGTTTTTAATGAATTGAACTGGCAGAGCACTAATCAGACTGAAATATGGAATCTGTGAAAAACTAATGACTTGAAATTTTTGAAACCAGTACCTTTTTAGAATTTAAAAGGCTATTTTTGTTCTTGTTTTTTTACTATAATAATACCTATTATTATTATTGTTATTATTGTTATTATTATTAATATTATTTAAAATGTAGTTTTGTCAAGTAGACAAGTAGAGAAGCAGCATCTAACCTCTTTTGTGATTTGAAATTACAAAATAAGCTGATCTTAATTATAGCATTCTCTAGCATTCTCCACTGTATCACAGTCACAGAAAACAAACATTCCATTAGCACTCTAGCTCTGTGAACACTGCTCAGGGTCTTCAGTGTGGATCAGCTTCCATTCAGAGTTATAAAACCCTGAACATGAACTGAGCAATAACAAACCATGTACAGACTTTCAAAAATGTAAACGTATTTTTATGATCAGTCCAAATTTCTAAAAACTCATCACAAGGTTACAAGTTCACAGGCCAGTACATTAACAGCTCACAGCTTTGTTATTTTGATGCCCCCCCTCATTTTCACTCTCACCCTCCTGGATTCTCTTCTCATTGAGAACAGGGAAAGGGGGTGGGGGTGCCAGGTTGTTGGAGCTACGCAGCAAGGCGAGCGCTTGTTTCCTGGGAAAGCGATCCGGGGCCAAGTCCAGATGCCGAGCTTTTCCCTGGGGATGGCAGCCCTGCCTCCAGACTGCAGGAAGTATTGTGAGAGAGAGAGAGAGAGAGAGAGAGAGAGAGAGAGAGAGACTAGGGCCTGGAGCCCTGTCAGCTGCTTGTAATGCGGGGCAGAATGGAAGCCTAAATCACAGCCCTCCTTTATGGAGTCCATGGCCACATGTGGTATTCATTTAACGACACGCTGAAGAGCAAAGAGGGGAGCTGAGATGGAAAACAGCTTTATGACACATCAGGATGACAAAAGAGCGGATTACAGCGCCGTCCACACTAACAGAACTTGTGCCCCTTCTCACTCCCCCACACAACAAAGATACAGTGAAAGCCCATTCCAGTGTAAGAGGAAGAAACTCTCACCCAAAACTTCTAACTAGGTTCATGACTGCAGTGTCGTTTGATCTCATACAAAGCAATGAATAAACTTCAACAACTTTTACTTTTTTAATGTGTATTGAAGAGTTTAAAAAAATGACCAGCTCCAGAGTAGCATTGCATAAACATTAGAAATGCAATGTGATGAGGTAGTTTAGAATGTTTTATGGCTTAGGTCACCAAATATTACATCTTGTCTAGAAATGGATTATGGATCCTGATGTCTTTCCACAAAATGTCAAGTATTTAGTGACCTAATCCACATTATACCTCAACACATTTTTTTTACACTTGATAATGTCACCAGCCCTGGTTCTAGACTGCTTTGTGGGGGCTGGGTAATGAAACATTATGAGTGGGCATGTGTTTAGTTAGTCAGAATATGAAAGTTCAGGACTGCATTCAATGTACCAATTTAACAGTTCCTGTGTGGACCATTTAATTTTTTTAAATCAGTAGAGAAACTTAGCCATTTGGTAAAGCACCCAACCAAAAGTTACTTGGCAAAATGAATTTATTTTGAAAAAGCTTCTTAGTGATGAATATAATTAAACCATTAGCTAAAGTAAATGTGACGAAAGAATATAATACACTGGAAGGTGCCACGTGTGTGTTTCACAGTTTGGTCTAGAAAGGTGCAAAAAAAAAAATCATTATATTTCATTTACACTTCAGACTATTAAGTCCAATGTGCTCTAGGTTTCTCACAGTATACAGGTATTGACAATAACCATGATGTTTAAAAGATGAAATACCATGAATAATCCTACACCAGCACCTATGTTGTTTACACAATCCAGTGAAAGTGACTATTTGTCCTTGTGAACACACTCAAGCACCACAACGAAATGCAACCTCTGCATTTAACCCATCACACGTGCACACGTGGAGCAGTGGGCAGCTATCAACAGTGCCCGGGGAGCAGTGTAGTGGGGTGGTTTCTTGCTCAAAGGTACCTCAGTAGTGCCCTGGCCGGGACTCGGAACCTATGACCCCACCCCCACCCCACCCCAACACACACACACACACACTTTTAGGTGCGTCCATCATCCTTTTGATTTGGCTTAAATACATAGAGAGCTTCTGTCAGCTTTGCTCACATTGAAACGGTAAATAAATAATAATATTGTTATAAATGGCATTTGGGTCTCAGTTGTGTTAAAGCTGCTTACTTGGGGATCTTTTCACTCTCCATAAACCCTCAATAGGAGTGTTTTAAAAAATTATTCCCTTTGCTGCATACATTTGTTTTTGAGTTCCACACTTCAGTGTGAGCTTCAAAGCAGCACATACGCAATCAACAGTTTCAGTCCAGTGGCAATACAGACAGCGAGTGTGTAACTCTAACCGTGAAAGATTCCAAGTATTTACTTACATATTATTTTATTTATTTATTTTGATAATATTGGTAGCATGCATTCCTTTGGCCATGATAATCATACAGAGAAAATCTGGCGCTGTGATGGTCCTGATATGCTAAAGTTCAAACTAGTAATGTACTGTTGTCTAGAGAGATACACCTTGCCTTTTAAGGGACACGCCATGAACCATCCACACCATCCACACACCATGAACACTCATTTCCCATTATACTATTTAGTTAAAGTACATAAATTTAGGCTACAAGTATTTTATGAGTTATGAGAAGGCCTTCAGTATATGACTGATATTTAAATCCTCTGAGAACTTGGACTTGAGTTCTGGGTGGTTTCTGTGTGACCTAGAAGGCCCTCCTTTTAAATGAACAATGAACAGAGACACAATTGAGAGCGAACTGCGGTGACAGGGATGAGATGGGGCGGTGGTGGACTGTGAAAACGTTGTCACAGGAAACACAGATGTAGAGAAGGAAATTTGTAGAACGTTCGACTGGAAGGAGGAGCTTCAGTCATGTTCCTGCTAACAAACATCAGTTATTTCATAACTCACTTTTAATGCTATAATGCTATTCTACCAAGTGTATTTATTTATGTATCAGTCATGTTGAAAGCTCATCACAGTGTAGTGGCCTCACAATGCTATTGTAAAGGTGATCTGCACCATACACTTAAATAAGAAAATAAAATTCTCTAAATATTTCAGTTCAAGTTTTTCAAACTAAAAACTCTGTTCTGAAAAGTTAATCAGAAGTCACAGCGGGAACCAGCGCTCTTCACTTGCCCTCTAATTAATTACTGGACTTCCCAGGGTTGATCCATCTCAGCATGTAACCTTAAGTAGTTCCTCACCAGCTTCTCTGTGGAGTTGTCTGTGTCTCTATAGATAGTGTTGCTTGTGAATAGTGCCTATCTTTGCAAAGCACACTTTCTCACACCCTCTTCCCTCATCATGGCCTATCAAAGCGGGGAATTCCTCCCATGACAGAGGAGGACCTTTTTAGTGCTTTCGGTATGGGACCTCCAGAGTGGGGCTTTGGAGGCAGTTTCTCATTTAGACATCTGTTCTCACAGTAATGGCCCTTCGTTATGCTGTAGTTGAATCCATTTTGCCCTGGGAAATGTTTTGTGTCAACACAGTGATTGACAGTATATACACAATGTGTGTTTGACTGAATGGTTTTAACATACTTGAACAGAGTTTGCTCAAGGAAAGGCCTACAGATTTTCCAAAGCTCTTGCTTGGGTCTTACCTCCTGGGCATTAGCTGTTCGTGCGTTTGTAATGAGAAGACCTACAGTGGTGCTTGAAAATGTGTGAACCCTTTAGAGTGATCTATATTTCTGTATAAATATGACCTAAAACATGGGAAGTCCTAAAGGTAGATAACAAGAATCCAATTAAATAAATTAGACAAAAGTATTATAATTGGACATTTGTTTCGCAGTTAATTTGATGGTCTTTCCTTCAAGCTCAGGACCTTTAAGTGATCCCTCTCTTATTCTTGCTACCAATAATGTGAGTAACACTTTTTTTTAACCTGAAACCTCAGTTGTAAATGGATTGCCAGACTGAGGTGGTGTTTTGAAAGGGGAACTGATGATGTTCTGAAAAGCCTGAGTGGTAGTGTGTCTGATCTGTATGAGGCAGAAGGCAATAAGAGATCTAGTTGCAGTTGGTGGATATTGGTATTCAGAGCAGGTTCAGGGAGCAATATCAGTAACTTGTGAGGAGAAAATGGAAAATCTTAGATACCCAAATAGCAAAAGGCGGGGCGGGGATGACTTCTGCAATATGTGAACATGTTAAAAGGCTTCTCTATACTTACATGAAGCACATCAAATAAGAGTCAAACCAAGTTCATAAATAATTATAAAAACAAGTTTATACAGAACTGAAAAAGGTATAATTCATGAAAATGGTTACGCTTGTGTCACTTAAGAACATTTCAAAAAGATAAAAAAGACATGAAAGTATTTAGGATTCATTTATCATTATGTGGTTCAACACTGTGGCAGAGAAAATCTGTCATTTGCTGGAAGCAACTGGGTTGTGCCCCGTAGGAACTGTACTAAGAGGGAAATGCTGCAGGGCTTCAACATAGCCATCAGTCATAGAGTAAGTCCTACTCTGCTACAGCACAAAGAAGTTTCTCACTGACAGCTACTGCTTTTTTGTGAACCAATTTGATAATCTTCCACATTATATTTAAGTCTTTAGTAACTGTCCACATGTGGATTTGTATAGTTGAATGGTACATGCATACAGTCGCTAGTGTCTGGATTTGTTCCATAGTTTATAATTTTCAGTAGTGTGTGATCTCTGCTTATGAGGCAAGACATTAAGAAAATCTTGAGTGAGTTATGGGTGCTGTTTGAGCGATATTAAAGTATATGAAAAATTGATGGCACAGCAATTCACATGGAAGTGAATGGTTTAATGTTTCAGAATAGATGAACAAGTTTGCCATCTAGTGGACTACCTATACCATCACAGTGTACACTTATTTTGAGCATGACAGACATGCATGTGGTTTAGTAATAGGAAGTTTGCCATAATAATTATACAATAAATGTTACAATAGTAACATTAAAATGTTCAGAATTACTGTATATTGCAGTTTATTCTACAGCAATTTATTGCCATCTTCATCACCTTTAAGTTACAATTACCTTTAGTTACCATTACCTTGTTCCCCATCCATAGGCATTGGCACCAGGACCACGTTTTCCCTTAAACGGTTGTCTAACCAGTATTGGGCAGCCCCAGCAGCAGCGGTCACCTGCTCCCAGCACTCAGCAGAAAAGTACTGCCAAAGGCCAGAGACAACTGAGTCAACCTCAGCACCACACCAGTGATACCGTGAGTAACTGCAGCAACCTAACTAACATAAATAAGCAACAGAAAGATTCTATTTCCTCTTGCTAATTTTTATGTTACCTCTACAAGCTAATACAGATCTGCTGTCCCAAAACTTTCAAATGCTAACAATTTTTAAAACATGTTGATTTTAAGACCAAGGACATAGTGCACTACACATTGCACTTTCATCTTTTTAATATATTTTTTTCAGGATAAATTTAATGCTCAAGATCAATTTAATCGGCATCTGACAAGGCCTCCACCTGACTACAAACAGCCAGCTGGAGTACAACATCCCACCCTTTATCCAGGTAATGTACATTTTTCTGTAAAATGGCTATTTTTATACATTCATCTGGTGATTTCCTAGACTAATCGCAAGATCAAAATTACAAAATACCCATGTACCCATGCACAAAATACCCAACATGTATACAGATGTTTTTGTAATAATAATAATAAAACTTATTATTATTATTATTTTTATTATTTAGTACAGCTTTCAATTAGTTAAAAAATAATATTCACAGTCAAAGTCTAAAAAAACATTAGGCCTGTTCAAAGTTTCACTTCCTTCTGTTCTCAGGTCTGGCATCTTCTCCGATGACGAGTAACGGTTCCGATAAGAGTGATATCCAGTCTCTTTCATGCCATTTACCCAATGGCCAGGGAGCAAAAATGTTGCCCAACTCTGGAGACCGAAGGTTCCACACGAGAACAGACCCTCATTCAGGACCTGTAGATGTCCAAACACGAGCAAGCCAAGTGCACCAACAACCTAACAACCAGGTCCAAATTGGAATGCATCAAAACAAACCACAGTTCCAGGGAGTGAACACACAGGTTGTTACTTTTCCATCAGGTGTTGTCCCAACTACACAACATGGAAGGACCAGTTCAACAAGCCAAGACCCTATCCTTGGTCAAAGACTTGGATTGAACACCACTGCAACCCGGGAGACAGGCATGAGTTGGGCAAGTGCTAAAAAGCAAAACAGTGGAGTGCAAGGACAAGATGTAAAGAGACAAACTGATGTTAACTTCCCACCGAAGCCTATTATTCCACCAAATCAGGTAGCACCTCATTCTGGACTGATCCCCCTAAACACTGCCATTAGGGGCTCTGTTCCTAGAGCTAGCCAGCCACACATACCCCCTCTTCCTGGGGTAAGCAGCCTGACCCAATCCTCTCCAGATCACCAGGTGTGCATGAGTGCATTCATGAACACAGCCCAAAGCCCAGGGACTTACCAAAACAGCCGGGCAGGCCGGCTCACATTTGATTTCTTACAGGATGGGGATAACACGGTACCGGGGATCAATGCAGACTCAGACTTTATTGACTCTTTGCTCAAGTCAGGTTCAGGTAATGATGACTGGATGAAAGACATAAACCTAGAAGAGATTCTGGGTGGTCACTCTTGAACATGAGACTTAGTAGCACAAGTGAGAAAACAGACATTGCTATTTTGCTATTTTGCTAAGAGGTTTAGTGAAGTAAGGGTCTGACTTTGTAAATACAAAATTTCATAAAGCTATTATTCTGGTAAACTATCCTATTATTCTGCCGTAATTTGTATTTATGTGGACATCTGATGTATTACAGGTATCATCATGCTTAGATTTAGCTTTTTATCATGTTATCTAGTCTGCTTTAACATTCCATAGTCAAAGTATTTATGGTCTTGATAGTATGTTATGTAACTATGCTTTGTAAGCCCCTTCAGTGAGATTCTGTGAGCACTGTAAAATCATTTCAGTACTAGAGGATGGGGAGCTAGAGGATGGGTAATAAACTGGCCAATTCGCATCTTATCCTCTGGTGATGGTCACCATTGCTATAGTGTGGCATAATGCAGCAAGCTGGTCTACTTGCTAGCTATTAATCATGAGCAGCAAGGCTCTTGCTATTGGGGCTTCATCCTTGTGACATATGTACTGTCACATTTTGAATCCATAAGCTCATTATAAGAGAGGTTCCAGGCAATCAAAAGACAAAGGCCTTTGTGATGATTTAACTTAGTTCAAGTATTCACAAAGATCTGTGATTGTGAAGGGACCCATGGTGCCAACCATACAGTATGATTCCTGCTAATGTGGATCTTCTGACCTAACATGGTCTGTTGAGAATTAAAATTGCCAGGGTCTTCTCTTGACTGAGTGCTGTGTCAACATACATTTGCCTTTGTTCACTTTCAGAAACACAACAGAAATTTGGTTAGAATACAGATTGGTGACAGCCTGGTCATGCTCTTTACCCTACATCATATATTCAGACTAGCATTTTATATCAGTTATGCAGTGTTAATTGGCTTCTCCCATGCTCAGTTAATTGTTGAATATGGTCTTCAGTTTGTCTTGATCGGTCCTATTGCTAATATTGTATTTATAAATCTGTTTATTTCACCTTATTTTTTCTATGACTAGTCTTTTGTATAAATCTCTATACGGCTGTAATAAATGTGCATATGCTTTGATGTCAATTCAGCATTTGGATACCGAATTACAATAAACTATAGTTATGCAGATTTACTGACCTTCTTGTTAATGAAAATTCATTCGCAGTACCTGTTTTACCCTGAGCCAGCGTGTTTATCTTGCAAGAGACAAGTATCACTCAGTCAGCCTCACTAAGGATGTAGTGGGACATTTAAATCTGGGAACTAATTCAACAAAGCACTGTTAGCTAAGAAAAATGCAGATCATTGCATTTACCGGCAGACAAAATAAACTGAAAATAAGACGTCAAAAATGCATCTGGAATATATCCATATTTTTGAAGAACTGCCTTCAGTTTTATTGTGTAATTAAAATAATTTATTAACCTTAGCCCACACAAGTTATTGGCCTTTTGCTTGGCCAGATGTTTTTATGTTTGTTTGTTTGTTTTTTTGAAGGGGGGGGGTGGTTGGCCAGCAGAGTAAACTAAACTGAACATTTGTTTGAAATTTAAAACCAAAGAAGCACATAAACTAAGAAGTTTCCTCCCCATGGTGTGGAAGACATTTACTCTGCACACTCTAATATAAGTTTGCATTAAAAAACAAAGATGCATGTGTTATTTATAGACACAAGGGGAGGGGAGATGAGGTCCTGATATTGAGTAATATCAAGATTATGGCAAGATGTACAATTCAGATACATCCCTACATGTAATTCCAGGACTAGAAGATTGTAAATTTAAGAAAGAACAAAATCACACCATGGTTGTTGGCAGGCTCCATAAATTTGTGATCAAACATTAATGAGAAATATAATTTCTCTGATAGTATTTTCAAGGGCATGTACACAAAGAAACAAATATCAAATATGGCAGAACTATAATATGACTGCTTCTAAACCTTATGCACACATAAAAAAAATCTTCAGTTTAGTTTTAAACATAAAAGATATTTTAAGAACTCATTAAGATCAAACAATGACAAGAAATAAAACAAGCAAATAAAATTATTTCCCATCTGCATGTTATAAAATACAAAAGCACATTTAACTGATGTTTTAAAAAAAAGAGAAACAAAAATTAATTCAGCTTTAACCTTTGTTTAAAAAACATGACGCTGGGATGATCACAATTTTGAAATTATTCAGAAAAAGGGTACTGTGCCATTCCAGTCAATTGCAGCCCCCTCCCACTTGGTTTTGATGGTCATCTCTAGTGACGGGAACCTTTTCTCTGGATCTCCTTGACTGTCTTCACCTTTGGCCTCCCAGTGATGGGAATGCGTGTCTGAAACATGGCATTTAGAAATCAAGCAGGACGTATAAAACACAAGAACTTTTGTCTAGCAATGTTAGACATGGTTTCACTTCTGCAGGCCTGAAACAGGCAACCTAAGTATATAATGCAATACTACTAAATACCTGATATAATATATCTAGTAGCCTTTACCTATTGTGAGCTTTGCAGTATTGCCTTGAGTTAGTTGACCATTATAGAAGTAGAGTCGGAAGAGATGCTCCATTTTCCAGTCAGAGAGCAGAGATCGGTTTGGACTAAACAGAACACTGTAGGCGCCATTGATGTTGCAAACCCAAATAGGCAGTTTCGGGGTCTTTAGCATACTCCCTACCTGAAACAACAGAGTAGAAGATGGGCAGAATTGCTGTTTATGTACAGTTATGTGATGGTAGATCCCTGTGATATTATTAGAGTTTCTCATTATTAAAATATTGTATTGACTGTGGGCCACACCTTATTAGGCCTTGCATGTTCTGCCTGCTCTCTGCTCCAATGCAGGTATCCCACATCACTGCGGGCCAAAACTCCATGAAGAGGATGTGGCAGTGGGTTCCCATCCTCATCGTATGACAACGTCCCATTGAAGACGTTAGGGCTGGCACGTCCAGTCAAAAGAAGGTTTACAAGAGCCTAATGAAGAGCATTTAAAACACATAAAACTGGTGGAAGAACTGGTTGTGACCAACTTAAACTCTGATGCAAATTTCAGTTACACAGATTTGTACACAGATTGCCCAGTTTGGGCAGTTTTTAACTAAAGAGTCTGCTGCAAATCCCTGCTAGTTAGAAATTAGGCTGTATTGTGAAATAAAATCAACCACAAGCTATGATGAAAAATGCAGTTTAAATATATCACATGCTCAGTAAAAATTCCCCATGTGCCCAAAGACACACTTTGCCTACCTGGCGACAACCAAAGTTGCCCAAACTCAACTGAAAGAGATGAGTAGTGGTTAAATCCAGGTCTTCTTGCAACCTAGGAAAATTAGATGAAACTATTGAAAAAAATAAAAATAAAAAATAAAAAAAATACGGGCCCCAGGCAGGGTACACCCAGGACAGAAGCCAAACCCATTCCATTGCAGGGCAACACATCCAAACAAATCATATTGCAAAACTTTGAAAAAATGGGAGGAAACCTATACAACCCTGGGATCGAACCCAGGGCCTTCTTGCTGTGAGGCAACAACGATAACCACTGGACCACCAGTTCTCTTTTGGTACATTCTTATTCTTTGTGACTGGATACCAAGTTTTATTTATTGAACAAGAAATGGACTGAACTTAGTTATGTTGCACTCCATTTGGCTTTTACACAGAATGTGCACAAATGCACAAATGCAGCTATTCTGAGTACTACAGTACTGTAGACCTATGCTCTGGCTCAATGTAGAAGTTGGGGCTACACATGTGGCTAATGGATGTGCGTAATGGAACAATATGTTCAAAAACGAAAATATCTTCAAAAAACATGTTAGTATTTATTTTTTATATACTGATCAGCCATAACATTAAAACCAATGACAAGTAAAGTAAATAACATAGACTATCTAGTTGTTTTATTACAATGGCACTTATCAGTGTGAAAGTGGGATTTAGTAAGCAGCAAGTGAACAGGGATTTCTTGAAGTCAATGTTATGGAAGCTGAAAAAGTGGGTGAGTAAGGATCTAAGCCAATTTGGCAATGGCTTTATTGTAATAGCTGCATGAGGGGGACCTATTAGGCAGGTGGTTTTTATGTTATGGCATCATGATAAGTGTATATTTTAGGTGTTACCTTTCTCAGTGCAGATCTAAGTGAGAGCTGAGGTAAACTACTTATTCAGTCATCGGCAAAACATACAGTTAAGTTATGGACGTACCTTATGATGGACCTGGAGAAGATCAAGCTATACAGAAAAAGAATGACGCCGTGGCTTCCCTCCTCTTTGAACTTGCAGGGAAAGAAGGTAAATATACTAATTAACATTGACAGCTAAAACATTACTGAACGTAGTAAGATATACTTAAAAATAATAAAACTGGTATGAGCAACAGCCACAAAAACAGTCCTATTAAATGTTTTGTAATACTTACACACTGAATATGCTCATAAATGAACTTCCTTGTATCTTCTTTACTTTTGAAGGTAAAAAGTTGTAACTATAACAAAAATTGACCCAAGCCATTTTTTAATTTACAGTTCACAACATAGTAATATGTGACACACAGATCACATGTTTTAGAGCAGTAGTGATATTGGATACTGCATGGTAAACAGTACCTTCTCTGTGAAGTTGTCCAGTTTGTAGTCCAGGTGGGGGGTAAAACAGCGCTCAGACGTAACCAAGGAGACCGTGGCACTGCGCTCCTCACCAGCTGTCCATAAAATATCAGCCAAAGCAGCGGCCAACGCCCTCTCCTGATCTTTCTCCCCCACTGTCCACAAACTGAGCGACAGAGTATAAGATAACAAAGACTATGGTTTCATTCATTCATTAGTTGCATTGCAAGCTCTAGATTATTGAAATGATCACCTTTCCATTGTGCAGCACTCTGGCTGTGTGAAGAGCAGGTGTTTGATAATATGGGCCTGGACTGCCATCTGAATAGCACGGGCTCCCCCCTAAAACAGAATGACTTAGCGTTGAAGTGTATTGTTACAGAGTCTCATTAGTCACAGTATATTTTCTTTCATGATGACTCCTCGCCACTGAATTGCAGGTTCACTCTCCTGTTATACATGCTCAACATGTGCTGTTATGATTAACTGTTAAATGGACCTGCTGTTACGACATAACAGTCAACATGGTGATAATTGAGGATCGTAGGCTGCATTGCTTGTTGCATTGACTGCATTTCATCGGCTCTGTTCTTGTACTCACCACAATGTCAGTAAAGTTGAATCTAATCTTATCTAATCTTATCTAATCTAATCTAAAAAGCAGATAGACCGTGAATTGCTCTCAGAACATAATACAATGCTTATGGATGTAAAACACTGTATAGTAATAGTAATTTGAAATGAGTATAGTTTAACCTTTTATTCTATTGTATTGTGTTCATTGTAATTCTGTAATGTTGCTAATTGTCTAGAATGGAAAGGAGGCGTTCAAGTAAAAATTCCATTGTAATCTGCACACTGTACCTTTTAGTGAGTGAAAGTAAGTGAGTGAGTAAGTGATCTTTTGTCACTGTGAACACAGCACAGCACACAGTGCACCACAACAAAATGTGACATCTGCATTTAACCCATCCATGTAGGAGCAGTGGGCAGCTGATGTAGGGAGCAGTGCTTAGGTATGCTACCTTGCTCACGGGAACCTCAGTGGTACTTGTACTGGTCTGGAATTTAAACCAGCAACCTTCAGGTCAAAGGGGGAACTCCCTAACTATTTTACGACCACTGCTCCAGATTTTACATATAATAATAAAACTTTAAATCCTTGAATCCTAGATGTAGCAAGAGCATGACTGCATCTGAAGTCACATAGTCTTACTCCAGACTTTATAATAGTCTCCCAAAACAGCATTTTGGAATTAGCTTAGCTTAGTGTGGCAAGAAGTACATGATGTGCTTTTGTCCAGCTTTCACATAAGCTTTTGGCACATCCTTTGTTGTAAAATACTATGTTATTAATCAAGAATGCAACAACACGTAAAATCAAGTTTGTGAAGCTTGAGGTGTATGCATTTGCATGCTTGTAAGGATCTAAA
>JBBPDA010000001.1:28480357-28497706 GCA_037974385.1 Arnoldichthys spilopterus | reverse complement strand
GCTGCTCCACGTGTGCACGTGTGATGGGTTAAATGCAGAGATCACATTTTGTTGTGGTGCTTGAGTGTGTTCACAATAACAAATAGTAACTTTCACTTTATTGTTAATTAGGTTTAACTTTTTTCTATTTTCAATATTGACTTGGTGCTAAAATAATTAATAATTTATAATAATAATTTCCCAAACAAATGCTAGTAGAAATTAGCATAATTACGAAGTTACAGTAGGGGTGTCTGTAAAATATTTAGAGGTAAACAGTGTCTGAGTAGTTTGCTATTTAATCATAAGATCACTGAAAACATTCTGGTTTTCCCAGCACAGTTTCACTGGTATCACTGCATTACCGGCACTGTCCACCCACATGAGTTGCTTCTGGTGGTGCTGGATGTAAATGATTTTGCAGCAAAAAAAAAAAAAGTCATTCCACAACTACAAATATTACATGTACAGTACATGTACAGAACAGTATGTGACTGATGGCAGCACTCAATTCAATGCCTGTGTTTCCAAAACATGTCAGCATACAGTTTGTTCAGTGCTGTGACCAATGACAAAAAACTGAAGAAAAATTAACTCAAATGTTTGGTTAAATTTTGCTTACCACTGTGGTTACTGCCAACATGTTACTCAGTGTTGTGATGTAGGCCTAAGTTATCCTATATCCAGACATCATACCATATATCCAATCAATGTGATATGTAAACTCTGTATATTCTTATGTTTTCTTTTCCCCCCTTTTAACCCCATGACCCTGAGGCTGCACTACAGACTGCTGTAAATAATACAGTTTTAAATTTTGCTTTGTGTCTTAATGGGAGGAATTACACTGACAGGTCAAACTGCCCATTAAAATGGCACTGTCCATCAGTATGTTAACAGCAGAGTCATCGGACACTAGAGATGGGCTCGCCAGTTGGCCCAAGTACATCTATTTCCATGCCTTTATTTATTTATTATGCAAGATAAGCTTACTCCAAAGAGTTACACAAAACAGTTTTTAGTGTGTTGAACAGTAGATTATAGAGGCTCAGATTCACACTGCAGAGCTTCCAAAGAGACTTTAGGGATTTTATACATGGGTGCATGTGCATGCGTGCGTGCATTAGCGCTTGTGGGTGTGTGTGCATGTGTGCGCATGTTTCCAAAGGAGGTTATAGGAGAGAACAGACAACACAAAAACAAACACATCTCTGCATTTAGACAGATGACTGCCTGTGTGTGTGGTGTGTGTATATTGACCAATGACAACCATTCCTATTTTTGTTACTGAGGTTTTGCACATGTTCACACTGTATAGTGTGTGTGTGTGTGTGTGTGTGTGTGTGTGTGTGTGTGCATGCAGACATACAGCTTATCATGTTCCACACGTAGAGGCCAAGTGGTCCGTGCAGGGTCTCATATGGATTCCCGAAGGCATTGTACATGAAAAAAGCACAACATATTGAAGAGAAGAGGATGAGCACTGCACAGAAGAAAATCACGCTCACGTGAAGACTAGCCGGGATTACTTCCACCAGGTCAGGAAAAACTACACAGGGAGAAAAAGATAAAGCTTTATTTATGTGCAAAGGGAAATTCAGCTGTTCCAGATAAGCAGTATGTATAAGTAGTGTGCAGTCTCAGAAGATATACACCTAAAAATAAAGTCAGTAGTCATGTCAGTCATAGTAAAACAAGGTTGATCATTACTTCCATTACCACTGGGTGAACTGTATTTCAGGAACCTGATGATACCTGGAGTCTATATTCTCATGTGATTCATTGGAATTGAGTGAATTAGTAAACACTTCAGTAATATTCATCATGCGTGAATAATGAAGCTAACATTGTCTGAGAATATTTAGTGGTTAAGAATGATGGTACGGGTCCTAATGGCCTGTGTTAAAGTAAAGTTGACTAGCCCTGTTTACTTAAAGTTTTTTTTCCAATAAAAGTGATGATCTCTGCATGGTCAGCTCTGCGGAAATGCAGCAGGAGTGCACTGTTGTGTGTGGCTCTGTGGAGCGTAATGGTTCCTGTTTGGGTCAAATCCAGAACTCATTAGGGAAGAATGTTCAGTTATCACACATTCATGGGGACACACTGGAGGGGGAAGGGGCAGGGAGAAACCATGTGAGCTTTGAAGCACTCTGCATCTCAATTAAACCAAAGCAGCTCATTGGCTCCCAAACGCTTTATTGCATTTAATAAATTGTGAAGTGAAGCTTATGGTTGCCCACTATTCCCACAGGAGCCATTTTTTCACATATGAGCCCTGCAGTCACAGAAAGTGAACAGCAAGTGATGTGCAGAGCTAGAAACCCATGAATGTCTAATAAGAGTTCAGTAAAAGCCCATCGGTTTGTGTGTGTGTGTTTTATGCTCGTTATTTGTTTATGACTACTGGGTGAATTCATAGCTTCAACCTCTGACCTTTGACATTTGCCTGGTCTGTCCTGTATAAATAATGTAAGCAATTATTCATGCAAACCCTCTATTTTCCATTCTTTTCATTTCAATTAGTATATTTTAAGGCAGCCAGTCAAAAATGACTTTTTCCTCATATTGTACTCACAGGAGAAGGAGAGTGGTCTTCCGCCCAGGCCGCACTGTTTGAGCCTCTGGCCGTGGAAGAGCCCGTAGCTCACGGTGCCCGTGAATTTGTCCAGCTCGGAGCCGGTGGCATTTACCAGGTGTGCGCCGGTCTGGCACAGCACGCTGGCCTTCACCCACCAGCGGGTGCCCATCGCCGCCGCCACGAGCAGCACTGCGGCGAAACTCAGCACGCCAGCAACCGAGAACACAGCCTTCTTCTGCCGGCTGGGCATAATGGTGTCCAACCGGGCGGAGAGGATTAGGGACCGTCTCACACACACGGCATCTTCCTACCCAGAGAGAATCGCCCGGCGCCGCATAACAAACAGCTTTCCGTGGGCAAAGAAAACATGATGAAATAGTTTGAAAACAAAGCTCGTCCAGTCAGTCTAGGTAAATGTTTATAGATGCGGGCTGGTGTGAAACATGTCCTCTCTGGATAAACTTACAGCTCTCAGTATCTCCGCTCCGTGTCTCCAAGACTACCGTTTAAACAGTGTTTTTTTGCCGACAAGCGCTGCGTTCTGAGCTTTCATTGGCCAGTAAGCTGTAGCGTCCTTGTGCTGTGATTGGATAAGACAATATTTCATAGGTCTTTATTATTTGCTCGCTGGCTGGGAATTGGCTAGCGGTCTGCAACGCACTGCTCTGGAATTGGCTAGCGGTGTGTCGCGTCCTGCGCTGGGATTGGTTAGTGAATTTGAGCGTCCTGCGTAAGGAGTGGGTGCGCTCCTTTTACCAGTGACTGTTACCAGCTTTTTACACCCGTTGATAATAAGTGTCCGTAACGCAATTACAAACTCTTACGTACATTTTTATGCAATAAAAATAAAGATATACATTTGTTCTTTGTTCTACACCAGGGAAACTTTGTACACTAAAATGACAAAAATGGTCATAGTAAAATATAGAGTCAAATATTTAAATGGATAAACTGAAGTTTGATCCATCCTTGTGCTCTTCCAATGAGATCTAGAAAAAAAGACCTAATGATCAAGATGCTGAATAAACAAATAAATACGAAGAACATATTCATAATTCTGTTGGGTCTGAGCAAACAGGGGAGAAAACTGAGCAGTACATTGACTCAAAATCTAAGTCAATAGAAGAACACTGGTCACTGCCAAATAATGAGCTGTGGTTTGTGGTACTGCGTAAACCCAGTAGGGGCATTTTAGTGCATAAAGTTTAAGACAATATGGTGAAAAATGCAAAGGATCCACCTCAGTGGCCATTATGCATAATCCATTGAGCTTACTCTGAAGCATAAAGTCAGGGAAGTCACACAGACAAGATATTATCTAAACTAAACTTTAATTAGCTAAAAAAAAAAAAACTGCCTCCTTGTGTAATACAGTTGCATTTCTTGATGCAGTGACGGACTGTGTAAAGTGACAATGGTCTCTCAAAATACTCCAGAGCCCAGTTGGCTAACTTCGTCTCTGAAATTTCTGAATCTTTTTACAATATTGTGTTCTGTAGATGTTAAAAGACCTAAATTCTCTGCAGTATTGCACTGAGAAATATTCCTTTTGAACTCAGAATTCTCACATGCATCGGGAGTGAGCCATCACCCATTCCTGCTCGCAAAGACTGAGCTTTTGATGTATACTACTTTTATACCCAGTCATGATACCTGACCTGCTACCAATTGTCTGCTTAATGTGGAGTCTTCCAAATCAGTGTTACTTGAATATTCTGTCCACTTTTCAGACTTATTTTAACTTTGTTCCAAACTTTGTTGAGTATATTGCTGTTATCAAATTGTAAATTTGTGCATATTTACAAAATAAGTTAGTCAGTACAACAGTTATTTTTTTATTGTACCTTTTTCATTTAAATAAAGATTCACATAAATTAACATATCACAGATTTTTGTTTCCTAACTTTGCTGGAAATGTGTTTTGTACATAAAACTTTCTTAAAAGATATAAGCTTGATAGAAAGAATGTAATTTTTTTCATATCAGTCTTCTGCTTCCCCGCCAGTCCAGTAGGTGGCAGCAATGCACCTTAAGCTGTTTTGGGCAACTGCCAATCAATCCAACAGAAGAATAATGTATAAAGCAGGTGTACAGGAGGTGTCCAAAACAGTTTGGTAATTCTCTTACTTGGGCTGGTTAAAACAGGTGTGTCTAAACAAGGAATTCACCAAACCATGCTGGACACAGGCCCTCCAGGAGCTGTGCACCCCTGGTGTAAATGCAGTGTAAAGCTGCAGTAACACTAAACGATTGTAGTTTGTGTGGCCTTGGGAAATGGGCATGGCTAAGGCTTGTCCAGAAGGTTACTAAAAAAAATAATGTTAGCAAGCTAGCTAACTCAATCAGTAACCATAAACCACAATTAACCAAAAAGAAAATGTGAATAAAATTATGCAACATAATTGTATAATCATAGGACTAAAGTCTGTGATATGTAGAAAAATGTATATTACCAGCATGACTTGGGGCAATAGGGTGACTTATGGGCAGCCGTGGTTAGCCAAGGAGTTAATATCAGTCAGAAAAGCTGGATAACCTTGAAAAATGAACACTGACGAGTATAAACTCTCACAGCATAGGGCTTCAACCGATTTGTTTGTAAGCCATGAGGTGACTTGTGTGCAGTTTGGTTAGCCAAGGACCTAATTTAGCCATTCGCACATTTGCCACAAGCAGTAAACCACATCTGCAAAAAGCAACAAAGTTAAGAGTTAACCAAGATAAGATATTGTTGATGTCTTTAATAAGTTTACAGTTTATATAGTCTCTAACTGGACTATATTTGCTCTCAGGATGATAAGATAACATAGTCAGCTGATTGACTAATAGGCAATATTATTCACAGACTTCAAATTCAGACAATTACAGAAGGACTCAAAGTGCATAAAATAAAGTATATATTAATTGTAAATAAAATTCAGATATAAGTGTTTAAGCTAGAATCGACATGAAACCTGGTTGTACAACATTACTAGCTTGACACTAACAGCAGTGCATGTTTGCATGAGGGTACTAATGAAAATTAGCATTATGCTAGCAGCTAATTGTACAATCAAGTGCTCTTTTCTGCTGTACCAGAGTAGGAAGTTTAGATATTGAGAATAAGCACTACTGTTACCTGTATCTACATGTTTGAGCCATTTCTTCAGGTTTTTGGCAAATGTTTTCAAGACATCACCCATTTCATAATTAATGAGTATTAAAATAATTGTCATTGCATCACGTTGAATTGAATTCATTCAAGTATTTGCCGCTGAAGAACAGCATTGGATAATGCACAAGCAGCACATGTGCCAGGCAGAGTGCACCTCCAGGTGACCTTTTAAACCCGATTAACTATGTGATAGCACCAGCAGTGGCTCCCTGACTAATTTCACTGGTCTATTAGGATCATAAATGTCAATTTTATACAGAGAGCAAATTAGTCTTCACAAGACCAGGATACCCTAGCATGACTTATCTCTGGAGGATCAGCGCTTGAGCTCATTGATCATTTGATCATAACAGGACTTTGTGTAGTCTACTTTTTGCACTTTTTTGTTCCAGTAAAGATGATTATTTATGAAAATGAAAGTGACTATTGTCACTGTAAACAAACTCAAGCACCACAAGGAAATGTGACCTCTGCATTTAATCCATCACACGGTCACCCGTTAAACAGCTGGCAGCTATCAACAGCGTCCGGGGAGCAGTGTAGCAAGTTGGTATTTTGCTCATTGGTACCTCATTGGTACTAAAATGGAAGTATGGTGTTCCTTTTGTGAAGTAAAAGTGACTATTTGTCATTGTGAACACACTCAAGCACCACAACAAAATGCAACCTCTGCATATGACCCATCACACGTGGAGCAGTGGGCAGCCATCAACAGCGCCCGGGGAGCAGTGTAGTAGGACGGTACCTTTTTCAAGGGTACCTCAGTAGTGCCTGGGGCGGGACTCGAACCTACGACCTTCAGGTCTCAAAGGCACCGTCCTAACCACTAGGCCACCGCTGCCCACCACTTTGTTGTGTAAAGTATGACTACAAACCATAATATTATTATTGTCATGTATTTTTTGGGTGTATCTGGGTAATAATCATGAATTATTATTACGTGATTAGAGGCAGTGATATGATCTAAGTCTGCATTTTCCAACTCCAGTCATGGTGTTTCTATGTCCAGACTTTTTTTCTAAGACTGTACCAGAGTCAAATCTCTCCTTAACCAGTAAAATACACATTTCTTCATGGGCGTGATAGTGACATACTGTTTACTGGAAGTGTCATAGCCCAACGTTACTCTTTATCTTATCATGTGTTGAACTAAAGAAGGGGATTTTGTGAAGTTGAACAGCAATGATTTAACCTACTGTGGTCTGTAGATGCTTTTTGAACTTGTTGTTGAACAGCTAAAATAATCCTCTGGTCTTTTTGATCATTTGAATATGCTTACATACAGATTCATGACAAATAACCAGTGGGTGTGAACACCATACTATCTGAGACATAAATGAGAATGACTCACAGACATGTTTGATTTGGTTATTGTGTGTTTTTAAGTTGCCCACATCTTCCTTTTTTGCTGCATTTTACTGGAAACAAGTCAGAGATGGTAAAATGTGTTTTAGGATATTGAGTGTTTCTTTAAGAGCATTGCATTGTGTGTGGTGTGAAAACAGGTGGAGAATGCGTGCTGAAAGGGGTAGAAAAAGGGCATAGTTTTTTTTTTTAGCATGCAGAAGCGTGTTAGCAACACAGAGAGATGAGCAGGGGGGAAAGTAATAAAACTACAACCATTGTGCTTTGTATAACATGCAAATAAAAGAAAGCCAGTGGGTCCCAAAATGGAACCACGCCTCAGAGTGAATTTTCTTTTCTGAACTAACTGACTGTGGAGAAGCTAGTTCTAGTGAAGTTGGGGGTCACCCTGAGTGAGCCTGCTACTCAGCCCTGAGCCGAACATAGCAGTTTCCCTGCGTCTCCAACCACTGTTGCGGGGCAGAGGCGGAGAAAGGTAACAAAGGACAGAAGGAGAGATCTCAACAAAAAGAAATGTAGGCCTGTAAGATGGTACTTTATTACCAAACCCTAACCCCAAAGCTCAAAGTTCTTCCTGTTTCATCTATTCAGTGTCTAAATTTTCCCACAATTGTAGTATCAGATCTTTTAAAGTGGAAATTGTTTATCTTTAAGGTTAATGTCAAGATCATGTATAGGGTGGAGTAGAAAATACTTGTGTAATTGTACTTGTGCTTTGCTCTTGACCAAACAATAATTTCAAGAGAAAAAAATATTCCTTACATTTATATGTAGACCTTCAAATCACAACATAAGCATTTAAGAGGCCAAGACATTTCTCTCTCTTTTTTCCAATCAATTGAGAATTTTATTTCTTCTTAATACATTCATTTTAATACAACATCCAATCATTAGACACATAAAATGAAATTGCATGCTAATTAGCTATGCTAATTTATCTATCTTTGCTTGTGGAGTAGTTCTGCGGATTAGTCACTAGACAGCATTGTGTTACATACCACCAAGAAAAGAAGACTTGCAGTTTATTTGTTTAGAAACATTAAAACATCGACAATTTTACTTCCAAACAAGTATTAATTTGGCTCCATACTGCCAATTTTAGTTGAGTAAAAGTTTGATACAGTATCCAAACCTTCACTTACAGTTCCATACCTTCACTTAAAGTTTTTCTGTACTTTTTCTGATCATGTAGGCCTAAGATATTAACAATTAATTTATTTAGGTAGATAAAAATTATTAGGGGTCACATATAGATGATGTGTATTTGTAAACAAGCATAAGAGTATAAGAAGCATAAGTAGCCTAAGAACACTATGTTGTAGTTTTAATCTTAGCCCAGATTATTTATAATAACTTTTCATTTATTAACTTCAAAAGTAAGTGCACTTGTCACTGAAGTGTATTGGACTGAACATGACAGACTAACACTAGATTTCTCTGTTGTAGTTACATTTCTAAATACATACATACATTTCCCTGTGAAATGTGAAATGACTACAGGCAACAGCCTGTACAATTTCTAACATGGTTCAAGGGCCCATATCCTATATTTGTATTGGATTGTTTCTTATTCCCTGAAGCCCATTTAAGATGTTAGTGTGGTTTTACATGCTAAAACCAATCATAAGTAATTTCATTTTTAAAACTCTTTTTTTTAATTGATTAAAGTGCTATAGGCTAAATAGATAGATGTATGCAGAAACCCTACTTCCAGAAAGGTTGGGATATTTTAAGAAATTCAATAAAAGCAATAATATAATTTGTAAACTCTCTTGAACGTTTATTTAGCTGACAATAGTACAAAGATGATGACATTTTTGCTTTTGATGGTGTTGCTGGCCAATGTTTACGTCATACAAATTAAGCAAATTTTGCAATTTATGCATGCAACACACTCAAAAAATGTACATGGGCAAAATAATTTTAGAGAGACATATGCTGCCATCATAGCAACGTCTTTTCTCATGAGGCCCATAGTTATTTCAGCAAAACAATGCCAAGCCTTATTCTGCACAAACTACAAGAGTATGCCTTTGTACACACAGAGTACATGACTGGAATACCAGCAGTATAGATCGGTATCCTAATGAAATGTATGACGCATCATCAAGAGGAGAACTAGACAACAGTGACCATGGACTGTTGAGTAACTTGTATCAAGAAAGAGTGGTCAAAAATTCCACATGCAATCCTGCAACAATTAGTATCCTAAGTTCCCAAATGGTTTAAAAGTGTAATTAAAAGGAAAGTTGCTGTAACACAGTGGTAAACATATCTCTGTCCCAACTTTTTTGAGTGTTGCAGGCATCAAATTTAAAATTCTACATCATTCTCATTCAAACTGCAACTCACTCCTGGCTGGTCTCCCTCTGAAGGCCACACGACCTTAATTTAGAATGTACTAATATATCTGGTCTTCAATACACTAGAATTCTCACACACCACCCCACAGCTGTGAACCTTTCACTGGCTTTCTGTGGTGCCCATATCAGATTTAAAATGTTGCCTACAAAGCCAGGTCAAGCCTCCACTGACCTACTTGCAATGATCAAACCACGGTTCACAGCACACCCTCTTAGAGCATCTTGCTCAACCTGACTGAACCCCCACCCCCTCTCAAAAATCAATGACAGACATCAAGGCTTTTCTCAGTTTTGGCACTTAAATAGTGAAGAAATGAGGTCTATCACAAAAGCAGTATATTAAAACAGAGAAGTTAACTGTATATGAAACCTTAGGAATACAACATTGAGCCTGATTTTGCATGATATAGGCCTATTATTATATGTAGTCTAAGCTGTGCTTAAATAAATGACATTGCACTTCATGCATTTTAGTCACCAGTTATAATGAGCGTTTTAGGCTGTGTTTTTTTACAGGCTTTCTGGCCTTTTTAATATCTACAAATGTCTTACATTCTCTGTTCTATTTGCACTTACTGAAAAGGGTTTAATATTTATATAACAGTGTCGCAGCATGTACAGCACCAAATTAAATATTGAGGTTGGTATATGTGGCTTCTTGTTTTACTCACTTCTGCTCTCTGTTGCCTGCTTATGACATTGGCTGCAAATGTATCTCTTGATCTGGCTCATCTGCCACAGCTTTGTCTATCATGCCCTTTTTAGAGAAAACCTGAGTGATCTGGTTTCTGAATGACCGACAGAAAAAAAAGTAGAGCACTGGGTCAAAACACAGGTTTAGGATCGCCAGCAGCAGAGTAGACTCTTTGGCTAGAAAAAGGTGTTTCTTCACACTGCAGTCAGTGATTACTTCATTTTGTGTGAAAGTATAAGGCATTCGCACTGCATGGTATGGCACAAAGCACACCACATACGCCACTGTTACCATAGCAGTGTTTACTGTGGCATGGTGGGCACTGGCTTGTTCCTTGGGGTCTCCTCCACGTTTGCCCCAAAACTGCTTGGCTACCAAACCATTGGACAGCAGCACAGCCACCGAGGCATTTAGGAATATTGCAGTGCCCAAAAAGATAGACAGCGTGTGCCAGTGTTTGCCAATCTCCTGCTTTAAATCAGCACAGGTTAATGAAGTACTGTTCGGAATCTTGTCCTTGATGGGGATGGCCATGTTGGGGACATTGATGAAGAGTACCAACAGCCAAACTACAGCTGACATCACCGCACCAAAACCCACCTCCTGCAAACGGAGAAGCTTGGAGCTTTGTGTGATCTGAAGGCAACGGTGGACACTAACAAAGGCTAGAAAGGTGATGGAGGCATACATGTTGATGTAGATGAGTGGTGAAGCCACTTGACAAAGGAATATTTTTAATCTCTGAGACTGCACCCCTAAGTCACTGGCAATTTTCACTGGCAGTGCCAAAGTGAGCAGGAAATCAGAGGTCAGAAGGTTGATCAGGTAGACATTCATGCACTTCTTAGAGTTCTTGCTATATATGAAAGCCCAAAGTGCCACAAGGCTGCCAGTCAAGCCTATTAGGAAGATGAGGATGTAGAGAGAAGCAAAGGGCATCATTTTGTCATTGACCACGCACTGCTCCACTTTTGTGATGGAGGTTGTTGCAGACTGGTTGTTTACCATCGTTGCAAAGATGTGGGATGTTGTTCCATTCATCGGGTGCAATCAGATGAACTGTTGTATCCTGATTATTACGTTTTCAGACTTCAGAAGGGAGTGAATCTGAGATCTGTTGATAAGTCAGGAAGGAACCCCTGAAAAGACAGATATCAAAGGTTTAAAAAATATACTCCATTATATGTGTATATACACCTAGCATTAACTTTACTAGCTTGCTACCAGTAGATCTATTGTTGTTTTAAACAAAGGAACTTCATTAAAAGACAATTACAGTGCAGTCTGTAAGTTTGGTTGCTGTAGGACTACTGTATAATTCAGCACATAGCATTAGTTGAAGTTTAACAGGCTGGTATCATGTAGAACTAGATTTTCCTAGTTTCTTTAGTAATGTCTCAACATTAAAACCACCTGTCTATTACAGTGTATGTGCTCTGACACCTTTCACTCATGTCCAACATTAACTTTTTATGTTACTGTTGCTTTTCTGTGGGATTAGACAGAATAGGGTAGCCTTCACTCCCCATGTTCATAGCTGAGCATTTGGTGTCCATGACCCTGGTACATCAGCTGTCCTTGGACATCCTTGGAACTCAATTGGTAGGTACTAACCACTGCATATGGGGGACCATCCAAAAGGTCTGCTTAATATACAGTATATCCCATCCCTTGACAGGTGCCATTGTAATGAGATAACAATATAATTAATGTTAATCACTTTAACAGTCAGTGGTTTTAATGCCATGGCTGATCATTGTATCAATCTTGAATCAATTGCAATCAACCATTTTTAAAAATAAGATGAGTGTGAAAGAAAAACAATTAAAAAAACCCTCAAATTAATCAAAAACCTTTACATTATGTGAAGTTGCTTTATATCTTTTAAAGGTCACACTAACACATCTCATTTTATTAAAAATGTCTCTTTTCCATCTACTGTCTCATAAAAGTATAGTACATACTGTAAATACTTTCAAAGCTTACCGTGTTCTCCCCACTCAATGCAGTCTGTAAACAGTATGAATATTAAACTGCAAAACAGTTTACATTGAATTCACAGTTTTCAGGATGTCATAAACCACCACATTTACATATGTCTGTCTATTTATTCTATACAATACAGAGAACCTACGTATACAGTCAGTATAGAGGTTATTTACATACATCAGTCTGTATGATGTATGATAGATTTTGGTTCATACAACCACATATACATAATAAGTGGTAATTAACTACAATAAAATAACTGGTACTGGTGATTTAAAGTGAAAGCATTTGTGTCAATATAAGTGTGAACACTCTAAGAATTGTAGTTCTTTAGTTCCTCTATTTAAGGGAACTAAGATGAATTGTTAATCTAGCATCACTTTGGTTCTACTTCATTTTGACTTGGGCATGAACTAATAATAGAGACAAACAACTGAGCATCCATTTATTTATTATCTGCCAAAATTAGGGAATTATGTACAAAAAGCTTGAGATTCCCATATTGTTCACCCAGTATAGATGTAAATACCACTGAATTACTCCAGAGATTGTGAACTTTAACCTGCAACTTCATTGTTTCATTTCCTATTAAATGTGCTGGAATACAAATTCAGTAAAATAATTCTTGCATATTTGTAAGTAAAAGTATTATCATGTATTTGCATTAGCTCAATATAACACCAACATTATCACCCTTATTTTATAAGCAAAGCATCTCTGCTCTGTTACCTGTTGCTTTTTCCTGTATTACAAAACAGCCACTTCATTAGGTACCCACTACTGACCGTCCATGAGCTCTACTCATCATATAGGTGCACTTAGTAGTTTACTTTTACAGACTGTAGTCCATCTGTTCCTAATTTATTAGCCCCCTTTTCCTACATTCAGCAGTGCTCGAGGCCCCAACAGAGACACCACTGACCATATATTACTTTGGTCATAGATCATTCATAGAAGGGAAGTGATACTGACATGGTGGTTTCATAATCGTGTGTGTATGTGTGGGCTGCACAGGGACTATCATGCCAAGTAGTGCCCCTGATGTTTTTAAAGACCACAGTGTCACTGATAGACTAAGAATAGTCCACCAATCAACAGAATCCAACCAACAGTGAAGTAATAGTGGATGACCAACACAAACAGTGAAGATAAATTATCATAAATAATTTTACATACCCACTGGTTGACCAACAGCTAAGAGGAGTCTAAGAAAGTGGACAATGAATGGATGCAGTATTTAAAAACTCCTGCAGCACATACACACACACAAACACAAACACACACACACACACACACACACACACACAGACACACACACTAATATGACACTACTATGTCAGTGTCACTAAAGTGCTCAGAATGACCTACCACCCATATAATTTCTACTCAGTGGTGGTCCCATGGCTTGATGCAGATGAAACAGATGCACTACAGTTTGGTCTGTAACTGTAAACTACAAAGTACACCTATACAGTGGAGGAGATAATTGGACAATGAGTGTAGATGCAAACCTAATTAGGTGGCATGACTATGTACATACCTGGTAGATTCCAAAAGATGTATTAAGCCCTCTCACTACACTCATTTGTGTTCAGTTTGATTTTTTATTCACAAATATTGCAACAAAGCCACTATTAGTAAAGAGATTCACAATATTTATTGTATTGCAGTGAGGTAAAGATTCTTGAAAATAATCTAAAATGAAAAGGTAGACAGTTTTCTAAAGAAGGAACTCAGGACTTTCACATAGAACAAAAATATTGACTGTTATCAATAAGGTATATTTTAATGGTAACAATAGGATTAGATTAGATAAGATTACACTATATCACCTTCTATGCCACATTTACTTTTTATATTACATTTATTATTTTATTTTATATTTTACATAATATTTGCTTAAATAAACAATGAGGTTAACTCTACACTGAGGATTCTGCTGTGTACTGTATAATATTTAATTAGGAAATCATCAGGTAGGTCCAAAATGCAAGAAAGAATTGTAAAGATCAGAACAGATCTGCTTAAATTAAGGAAACTGCTGTTATAAAAAAATACTTTATTGACCAATATGTCATTATGTGGTTGCTCGAAGTTTCACTTTTACTTCTGTATGGATGTGAAAGCAAGGTAAAAAAAACAAACAAACCAAAACACCTTTATAAGGATGTCATAAAAGAGGAAAACTTTTCAGTGTATGATTGTCTGACAGAGCCATTGTAACTGTTAAAAAAGACCAGTAGCTTGTCTTCAACATCAGACCAAGAAACACATAATACCACTACTTTTATCTAAATCTCTCATAAATCTAGCCTTGAACATTATATTACAGATGTGATACTATGTTTTGTTTCAGAAACAAGACATTGACGTTTCAAATCAACTATCAAGCTGAAAATAAAGTCTATAAACCCTCAAGCAGGAAGGAACACACACGTGCTTTTCAGACTAAGTAGTTACAGAAGGAGACTCACCGCATCTTCATCTGTTAGCCAGAGCTTATCAGCACAAGATCTTCTCCTCGGAGGCTGATGTTTTAAATGAAGCTCCTTCTGGTCCGTTAAACCGACCTAGACAGATATGCCCCTATAATCATAATCCCGCTGTTAACTCTGACAAAATGACAAAACCTGGTTTCCTCTCTTCAGGCCTGAGTCTAATTACATTCTGTAAAGCGAAAAAGCGTGTCAGTCACTTCTTCCTCAGTGCGGCGTAGTGACGTTGCGGAAAACTAAACTTTCCAGACTCTCTATCAGCAGGAAAGCCACAAACCACCAGTCGCTTACTTTTTTTAAAAGTGTGTACGAACCTGTGCACCCGGTTCTAGATTTGTGTGAAAGTGGATTTCTCTGTTTTAAAAGTTTGAGAGTAAAAGCTGCTTGGTTTTAGAGATGCCCCAGGCTATGGTCGATCAGGAGAGGACGCTGGTTAAAATAGAGGAAGTTGTAATAGAGCAGTCTGGGGAAAACACCTCAGGCAATGGCTTATTTCCTTTCAAACCTTGAATGTCAACATAAACACAGAAGTTGATTCTGATTCCTTGCAATGAAGCCACTGCAAGTAGGGGAATATTTTTAACATGGCCATGGGTGACAGGTTCTTGAAAAAGATGTCATAAAAAAGCAGACACTTTTACAAGTGTTGATACTGTAAGATTCTCAGTATTATACAGTTTGACAGTCATTTATAAAGTGCATTTTAATGTGTGATAAATGGTTTACCAAAGAATGCATATGAGTTACAATGTACATGGATCTGAAATGAAATGATGATGAAAAGGAATCTTATTTCTTGACTCTGGTTTTTTCCTCTAAAACATTACATTATTTGAAACTGTGTTTCTGAGTATTGCTCTGTAAATTTCACACTGGTCTGTTAGTCAGTCAAACAACACTTTGACGTCTTTGGATAGAGACCCTGCTCTCCGAGTTGCTGTATCTTCTTGTATCTCCCGGAAGTTCGCTCAACATCCAGCTAGATGTGGCTTGGTGGTTTCTGAGTCGCAGCTGGGACCTGAAGGCCTTGCAGAAAATAAAATATATCAATGGGTCCAGACAAGCATTGAGAACTGAAAGCAGAACTGTAAGTTCCTTCAGAGTGTAGAAAGCCTGAGCTGTTGGACAATGCTTTAACAAGGGCTTTATGAAAGCATAGGGCAGCCTCACCAAGTGATAGGGCACAAAGCACAGACAGAAAACCACTACTAGCACTAGCATGTTGCGCTTAGACTTGCTGAGCTTATGATCGCAGGGTTTGGCTGGGCCTTGTCGGATTTGTCTGAGTCTTCGTGTGGTTCCCCAGTACAACAGAACTAGTGACACAAGAACAAAGACGAAGATGACAGCAGAAATGCTATGAATAACCTTGTACATTAAGTTGAGCTCAAGGCTGTGTAAGGACTCACAGCTTATACTATCTGATTTTGGCTGAATATTCCATGATGTAAAAAGGAAGATGGCAAGGTAAATGGAAGCTATTCCAGACAAGGAAACCCATGTTGCTATGGAGATGTAGCGTGCAGCAGAGGCTGTCTGCAGGGTGTGAGTCTCTAATGGACGTACAATCTTCATATACCTAAAGAAAGGAACACAATATTTGTGTTGACTATACCTTGAGTTGCCAGTATATTAAGAACCTTTTACTTACTCAAATGGCATTTTGTTAGAAACAGGTGCATTTTGTAGCTGTAAAATTACTGACACATTAGACACTTTACACTTTAGTGTCACTGCTGTGCTGAGAATAACCCCCCAAAAAACATTACTAGATCATGGGAATGACCTAATTATGCTTGACATCACTTCATTAGATTAATTAAATAATAAAACTAATAATAATAATAATAATAATAAGTTGGATATATATTGCACTTCACAAAAAACAAAGAAAAAGGAAAAAATACTGTGTCTAGACTCCAAAAGTAGTTCCACACATTCATTCTTCACTTTTTATAACAACACTAGCTTTGTTTCACAGTGGTTACTCAACAATCCATAGCAGTTACTGAATAATATGTTTTAAAGGTGAATTTCTGCACAATTAAATGGTCAAGATGTAAACAAAGTCAGTCAGAGAGCTTATTGTGAAATGCTCAAGTTCTAGAGGAACTTAACAAATCAGTGTTCACAACAGTGATGATAGGAACCACACATCCAGAAGTTTTAAATATGAATATGCTGCCTTAGACATTGTTTTACGGAAGTTCTGATAATATTTATTATTATTATTATTATTATTATTATTATTAGTCGTAGTAGTAGTAGTAGTAGCAGTAACAGTAGTAGTAGTAATAGCAGTAGTATCAGTAGTAATAGTAGTAGTGGTAGTAGTAGCAGTAGATGCAGAAGTAGTAGCAGTAGTAGTAGAAGCAGTCGTAGTAATAGTAGAAGTATCAGTAGTAGTAATAGTAGAAGTATCAGTAGTAGTAATAGCAGTAGTAGAAGTAGTAATAGCAGTAGTAGTAATAATAGCAGTAGCAGTAGTAGTAGTAGTAGTAGTAGTAGAAGTAGCAGTAGTAGTAGTAGTAGAAGTAGCAGTAGTAGTAGTAGTAGTAGCAGTAGTAGCAGTAGTAGTAGAAGTAGCAGTAGTAGTAGCAGTAGTAGCAGTAGTAGTAGAAGTAGCAGTAGTAGTAGTAGAAGTAGTAGTAGTAGTAGTAGTAGTAGTAGTAGAAGTAGTAGTAGTAGTAGTAGTAGCAGTAGTAGTAGAAGTAGCAGTAGTAGTAGTAGAA
>JBBPDA010000001.1:28454880-28470366 GCA_037974385.1 Arnoldichthys spilopterus | reverse complement strand
AGTTATTTTTGTGACCATTTTGAGTTTTTCTTTCATTGACTGAAGGGTACCAACAATTTTGTCCATGTGTGTACATCCTTTCCTGTCAATCAGACTTGCAACACATTCCAAAAACAGTTAGGACAGTAAAGCATTTACCACTTTGTAATGTTGCCAATCCTTTTTTTTTTTTACACTTAAAAGATGATTAGGGACTAAAGACACCAAGTGATGAAGTGTTTCAGGTGTAATTTTGCTCCTATAAAAATAAAAATTGCTTCCGTCCCAACCTTTTTTGGAATGTGTTGCAGGTCTGATTGACAGGAAAGGATATATATTTACAAATGAAACGAAGTCGACCAGACAAAACATGACATATTCTGTGTTAATATTGCCTGCAATGAAATACAAGTCAAAGAAATTTTTTTTATTTGCGTCTTCCATACCATCCCAAATTTTTATAATTTGGGGTAATAAATAAATAAATACATAAAATTATTATTAATAAATGCTTTTTCCTGACAACAGCTCAGTTACCAATACTGTGCTCAAACAGGGCAGAGGCATTCTAAACATTTCCTTGAATAAACATCAACTTGTTGAATCTTAAATATATAATGTAGATGCTAAAATCAGAGATGCTTATGAAGAAATCACCTTATTGGCCAAATGGTTGATCTCACTGGTCTCAGAAATTGTGCTTCGGCAAGGCACTGGGCATAAAAACCTAAAAAAAATAAAAATAAACAAATAAGTAAATAATTATTATAAAACAAATGTTTAAATTAGTTTTCAGTGAAATAATCCTTTTCAGTTTAGTGTTTTTTTATAAATACATATGAATAAGTGATAAACAAATACAACAGAAACTTACTTCTCAATGTGTCCAATGATGGATTTCTTTTTCTTTGAAACAGCGTCATTATGTTTGACATTTGTCTGTGATTCCAAAACTGGAGCAGAGTTCTGCACAGACAGACAGATGCAACATTAAAACACTTCTGGTTCTGGTTAATTAAAAAGGCCTATGGAGCCTAAGCTCTGCAGAAACTTTTGCCATTAAAAGTTTGTCTCGAGTTCTAGCTTATTAGGTACAAGCAAAAGCAGCTGTAGGAGCTCTAGTGCATACTCAGATCCTATAATGCAACAACATTCTGGCACTCACCAGCTCTTGGCTGAGCATTCTAGCCAATCTCTCGTCCTCTTCCAGTTGCCTATTTTCCTGCCTCCTCCTCTCCTCTGCTATATGATCCTCTTCCTCAGACAGGAGGCGCTGGATGTACTCCTCACTGGCTCTCCTCTCAGCGTCCTCCAAGGCTCGCTTCTCTTCTACAAGCTGCGTTAACGGAATGAAGAACTTAACTTTGCACTCTAATTTTCCTTGCATTTTCTTGTTTATCATGAACAGTCACATCTGGATAATACCACACTGTAGCACTTCACAAATCACAGCAAAGCAGCTTCACTGCCAGTGTAGTGGCTAATTTATTTATTTATTTTAGAAAAACACTAATAACCAGCAATCTCTCTCACCTTGCTAACCTGGTCCTCATACTCCTGCCTGAGCTCCCCTGGTTGACTAACCTTAGGTTTTGGAATAAGCACTGTAAAAAGAAAAAAGTAGAATACGAAGTTAGAAAGTAGTACTCATGAAAAACAGTACTGAAATATGATAAAAATGTAAACAAATTTAAGCAATTAAATGTCAGGGCTTTCCTAAATCAAAGATCAGACAATTGACCTTCCAAGAATAATCAAACTAATATCAACTACATTAATGTCCTGTTTGGAGGGGAAAACACTGCCATTAAACCTACTAATTTATTTAGGGCATCTTTAGTTCCCTCATGATTCTGTATAAAAGTTACAATTTCCTAAACATATTCCTAAATTAGACCGGACAGGTTTTCATGCTTTCTCTCAACACACCATTCAGGAGACTTATCATCTAGCCAGCAGAATATACATCTGTACTACAAAAAAGAATAAAAAAGATACAGAAATGCTTTTGAAACAGGGTTTGTTAGACTCAAAAGGATTACATAGTAGAAAATAATTCAAATCAGATCAAAGCACATACTGCTCATATCCTCCTCCTCATCAATTCCATTTACTCTCCGCTGACACTGTGAGGGGAAGGCATCCTGGATACGGTTCCACAGCTCCACGTTGACCAGAGTCTTCTTCCTGCCATTATGCCTGGCCCAAGTGGACACTCGCTTTCGACACAGAGGACAGCACATATTGGCCTTGTCCACAGTCTCCAGAAAGCAAGGCTTGCAAAAGGTATGAGTGCATGGCAGAGTTACAGGCTCCAAGAAGATCTCCAGACAGATGGGACACAAGCAGTCTGCCCTGGTGAGCTTTCCAGAGCCCTCCTGCACCAGTTCCGGCTCGGTTTCGGACACTGGTGGCATCTCGTTCTCTCACTGCAAGTGCTCTGTATATTTATGTCTGTCTCAGTCTCAGTGCCGGAACCTCTTATGATGGCAGAAAAGCAGCATCAAGTCAACCTAGTGGCCTCCTGAGGTGTGAAACATAGAATAGCTGTTGGTAAACATCACCTTGCATCAACTGTCAAATTCGTGACATTCAGGAGCTTATAAATCAAAGAGCTCGGCAATATGTCCCATAAATAATACTTTAATCTAGTTAGGCTTCATGATACGCTAGATCAATATTTAATCTCTAAAGCACTTTATAAATGCTTGATTTAACCTGGTGATGCTTACAGTCAAAACAGTATGAGGATTCTACCCGTCAGTATCATAGTGGTCTACATACATCAAACGTAATGTTGCACCCAAGTTAGATCCATGTTACACATGGTTGTTCACAAAATAAAGACTGCTCAAATCTCAGTCTGTAGGCGCCTTAAGACCTTTTTTTTTTTACAGCGCTCGAGATCGTGCAGTGATTTGCCAAGCAGCTTGAGCTCAGTGAAAACTAGAGCTTCACAAACACTAATACACACAGCTGTAACATCTGCTAATGCGCAGCGATAGAAACTCACACATGTAACCAATGCTTAGTGCAGTCAGTGCGTCTGAATCATGTGTAGCCCCGTCAAGTTACTGTAATCCAGACAAGGTTATTAAATTACACCACACTGCAGAATTGTGAAGGTAAAGTCGGCCTGTATGGTGGTGCTGAAAATGCTAACAAGAGGTCAACGTTAGCCGCCCCGGCACCAACATATTTAGACAGCTTTTACAGTATAACTGAGCACACTTATAAATGTATAGTCATGAATTTCTAGTTTAGTGAAATTATGACAAGTACTATTTGCTAGTAGCTGTCAAAATATAATGTTAGCGCACTTTAGGCCCAGCACTGAAACAAAACACAGGCGCTAAAATTGCTAACTGGTTAGCTAACGCTAGTAAGTTAACTAATTTCTATAACAACCAACATACTGAAATAAAGTACATTTCTTAGGAACGCGAGGAGGACTAAGTACTGCACTGGTCCAGACCAATATAAAGAAAACAAGCAGAATAAATCCTTAAGCTCAATACCAGAGACACGGCCCGAAAACCCGGGAAAACTCTCTCCAGCACCTCCTCGGTTCCTCCCATTTATACAAACATGACATCAGCAGCGGGGCTAAAGGTATTCGAAATGGGGCGAATTCAAAATAAAAGTCTTTAAACTAAAGAAAAACTATGTGAAATGTCTTACATTCTTTAGCTAATTCAAAATAATATTTACCAGTTTATTTTTTTAACATTTTGTGTTATATTAAAGACCAAACAGCCAGTGCAGAAGGGGATAAATAATATTTATAATTATATAATTGTTTTATGTCCTGATAAAAAGACTACAAGGTTACATTAAATAATCTAATAATGACATAAATGACAATATTTTAGTTAAAATACAGTATGGCTGCATTTAAGCAACATATTATTATTGTTTAACAACAATGTTGTTGTGTTATTTTATTGCTTCTACAAGTATTATTAAGCTCTTTATGTACCGTGAGGTTCTGCTGAAAATACTTTAGCTTTATTCAAAAAGTTTTTGCCAAAAAGAACTTTAATATTTAACTACTAGAAATAAACACTTGTCCCACATATTTAAATGGATGGTGTAGACCAGTGTTTCCTAATCCTGGCCCTGCAGGCCTACTGAACTACCCATTTCAGTACTCTCCCTGCTCTAAATTTTAGTAACTCTTTCCCTCTTTAACTGCACTACACATTTCAGTACTGTCCCTGTTATAGCTGCCCTCTTTAACTGCACTGCAAATTTCAGTACTGTCCCCGTTAACTCTTTCTCTCTTTAAATGCGCTGGACATTTCAGTACTGTCCCTGTTATAGCTGCCCTCTTTAACTGCGCTGCACATTTCAGTACTGTCCCTGCTATAGCTCCCCTCTTTAACTGCGCTGCACATTTAAGTACTGTCCCTGTTATAGCTCCCCTCTTTAACTGTGCTGCACATTTCAGTACTGTCCCTGTTATAACTGCCCTCTTTAACTGCGCTGCACATTTTAGTACTGTCCCTGTTATAACTGCCCTCTTTAACTGCACTGCAAATTTTAGTACTGTCCCTGTTATAGCTCCCCTCTTTAACTGCGCTGCACATTTCAGTATTGTCCCTGTTATAGCTCCCTCTTTAACCGCACTGCACATTTCAGTACTGTCCCTGCTTTAGCTCCCCTCTTTCAATGCGCAGCACATTTCTGTACTGTCCCAGCTCTAGCTGCCATTTTTAAACGCACTGCACATTTCAGCACTGTCCTTGCTATAGCTGCCCTCTTTAACCCCGCTGCACATTTCAGTACTGTTCCTGCTATAGCTGCCCTCTTTTACCACGCTGCACATTTCAGTACTGTTCCTGTTATAGCTGCCCTCTTTAACTTCACTGCACATTTCAGTACTGTTCCTGATATAGCTCCCTTCTTAACTTCACTGCACATTTCAGTACTGTCCTTGCTCTAGCTGCCCTCTTTAACTTCACTGCACGTTTCAGTACTGTCCCTGCTCTAGCTGCCCTCTTTAACTGCACTGCACATTTCAGTACTGTCCCTGCTATAGCTCCCCTCTTTATCTGTGCAAGGGATTGTTAATGAGCTGATAAGCTGAATCAGCTGTGTGAGCAGTGAAACTGCTAATATGCAGAGAAGTGATATAGAATGTAGACTAAGGTGCTTTATAGCTTCCATCACATTGCAAAGACCATACAGCAAGAACAATCCAAGAACATTTTCAATAATTTTAACACAACAGGGGTCAGTTAGTTCAGTTCCTTGTGATAAAATACACAAAGGAGAAAAACAGACTGTTTCTGTAAGTGTTTATTTAGGTTATCTGATTAATGTAAGGATAACATGGTATATGTGACTGAATCCTGTTAATATAGTGAGTCTTGCAAAAACACAAATATATAATTTTGTGAGCCCTGTATCAGTCTTGTTGATATTGTTAAACTGGTGGTGTTATGACATTCATTCAGTATGATTTGAGAATGCAGCAACATGGCCAACAGTATTAAACATTACATGACTGACAGACATCATGAACCCATGAAATGCCATGTAGGAGGGTCTTTGAAAGTCCTTTTTTTGAAGACACAAAGCTCAACCCATTTAATTTGCTTAGTTTTATGAGTTAGATATGTATTGTAGGCTTGGTCTGCACTTTATTTGCTGGCTGATACAGCGAGCCCTCCATTCTCTCACAAGTCTATTGGAAAAATCAACTCATTTTCCTAATTACTTCCTGGATAAAGGCCAAACAGTGAGCTCAGGGTGTAGTTTTGTCTAAGTGAGGACCACTCCCAAACAGTGATTCTCTTTTGGGTTGATCTCAATGGGAAACCCTTCCTGGTCCAAAATGAATGAGAGTCTTTGCCACAAAAAACTGTATTTTGAAAATGATTAAATTACTTTTGCAGTGAAGTGCCCTCACTTCTTAGCACATAATTCACCCCAGGGAGAAGACTTATAATAGCAGCTTATTTACATTAATTACATTCAATTTAGGACTCTACTACCTAAAACATTTGCTGTAAAAATAAAAAAAATTACTGGTAAGTTTAATTTTTTTACATAATACAGGTTTGACTTACCAAAATAAAAAGACCTTCCTGCAATGACTTGGAAAACATTTAATTAAAATTTTAACTTGGCTTGATTCACTCTCATTCAGTGAGGACCCACTGAACACACCCTTCTCTGTTCCACAATCAGGTTTATGGCATTCCAAAAGAAATATGAAGTTAGCATGATTCCTTTAAACTGGCTCTGTTTTGTCTTCAGGTACAGGAGTCAAACTTGGAGGAGGAGAGTCACTGTCACGAGGTGAAGGTGTGGATCTTCCTCGGTATCGTAGCTCGGAGGCTGGCCGTGGTGATTCATCTACAAGCGCTTCTTCTAAAGACTTCACAATGATAGACAACAACATATAATGAAATTTCTGCTCTCTCATTATTAACTGGATTTTAGTATAGTGATGCATAGTGAGACAAAAAAGGTCCAAATCCCTCAAAGTTAATCTGTAATACTGTGGCTTAATCAGTAACATAAGCATTCCCTTTTTTGTTGCATAACTTATTAATATGCATCAACCCAATCACACAGGCAGTCTTACCTGGTTTTCAGCCAGTGCTTTTTTAGCCATGAACTGCTCTCTTTTAATCTTTATCTCCACTTCCTCTGGAATGTCTGGCACCATCCAGTCAATCATGTGACCAATAAGGAATACCACATGCTGAAACAATCATAAACCAAATAAAAGAGAGAATGATCAGAGAGGTTAGTAATAGACAACCGAAGAAAAATAATGAAGATAAATGACTTCTTGTAGGATATTGGCCTTGCAATGACCATTTACTGTTTTATTATCTTACTACCTATTACCTTCATCAGAATCATTTGAATTTACTTCAACAATTAAACTAAATGCAAATTGAAGGGTTAACAGGTGCTCCGAAGACAACAAATAAATGATGTTGGCTATCCCGGTCATGAAATGGTTGATTTGACGGCAAGCGCAAGAGAACGTGGTTGAGACAAAAACGGAGATTTATTAAATGAACGACAAACAAACACTGAAACGTAATTGAAGAAAACAAAACACGAAGCATAGAACACGGAGCTTGACTAAACACAACGAAGCACGACAGCAAACACAGGAGTATAACAACAGACAAATCACAATACTAAGCACAACCAAGAAGACTAAATAGACACAGGAACTAAGGGACAGCTGACGAACGAATGATTACACATGGGACACAGGTGGGGGGGCGTGGCTACAACTAAACACGAGAACAAGACACGTGGCAAAACGAAAACAAAAACATGAACACGTGGAACACGAGGGCACGATCGTTACAATCCCAGTTTTTTTATGTTGTCACAAATAAATGTAAGTTTGATAATAAATATACTAGTGAAACTATTTTTTAAAAGACTATTTAAGTAGAAAGTATCATAAACACTGTAAAACACTGTTAAACGGTGAAATGTTAAAAGTTAGTAAGAATCGATTTGGGATATGAATGTTTGTGGTATCTGTATATGTTGTACATTTACATTTTAGACTAGAAAAGACTGCTCATTAAGCTTTCAAAAACTACCAGCTGTATAAATGTAATTTAACATATATATTCCAGCATATTTGGTGCTATGAAAAAAGTATTTAATTAATATTCTTTATTTTTGCATATTTATTACACTAACTGGTTTCACATTCTCATACAAATTGGAATATAAGACAAGAAGGACACAAAACAATACAAAACAGTATTTTTGATAATCTCATTTACTGAAAGAGAAATGTTTTGTGACACCCATATCACCCATGTATGTAAAAAAAAACTTGCCTATCCTATAACTGGGGATCAGTTTTTCACATTGATGTGATTTGTCTTTGGTCAGCTCTACTTTATTGAATTGCTTTAACTTTGTCACACTGGAGTTTCTGAAACAAACTGCCCATTTATGCGTTATTCTTGCCACTGTAAGAAGGGAGGTTTTAGATGAGGCCCAACTGCAGGAGAGCTAAGAGGACAGCACCTCCCCGCTTACACCATCGAGGAAGGTAGGGGTGCTTTGTGAAACTAGACAAGTTGATTGGCCCTGGCTGAATACAGTTGGATCATTGCATTGGTGGAAACAACGGCGCAATATGTAAACAAAGCGCAATGGTTGCTAACGTACATAGCTTAGCTTAGCTCCCTAAATGTTAGCCACGAGCTAAGTTGGGGCAGCCCTGAGGCAACACTGATAAGGTAAAAGGCTTCTGGGTTTAAGTGTGAGGGGAAGGAACCCCTGGAAGCAAACGTGAGCTCCACTAGCCGGCTCCCAGCTGCATGCAGGGCCCGCCCCAGCTAGACACAGATCTCCCCGGCCCCACAGGCTTTAGGGAATCTGCCTAGCTCTACTTGGCATGCCTGCTACTCATTCTAGAGAATCCCCAACTTGAGAGGGAGTGCAGGCAATCCAAGCCTCTACCGGCCCGTTTGCGGCTGGTGTGCTCCTCAGAGGATCAGGGAAAGGAGGCCCTCTGCCTACCCGTGACTGACTACACTGACATGAGTTGGGGTAGAAAGAATTTGTGTGTTTATCACAATATAAAATGCACAGTTACATGTATGTACAGTGTAGTGATTTATATATCTGAAATATACCTCAAATATAATGACAAAACCTAGTCGAATGGCCAGCAGGTGATAGTATTCTGGGGTGTGATGTCCCTTTTCATCTCTGAAGCCTCGATACCTGAGGACAAACATCATACACTTTAGAAAAGTGCTTCTGAAATCTGCTCCTGCAGTACTGCATGGTTTAGGTATTTTTTTATTTAACTGACACTTTACAGTGCATGAGCAGACAAAATCACAACTGGACATCTGAACTGCTTTATTTACCATGTGCAGAATTCAGAAAAAAGTGCTACTAAAGTACTTGCAGTTTCCATCACCTTCATTAACCATACACTTCACAGTTTTCTCTTTGTAACAAAAGGAGTGGTTTTAGAATTTGTAAATAATTATTTTTTCATTACAAAAGAAATGTAAGAAATTACTTAATGCTACTAAATCCAGATGACTAATCAAAACCATCTACTACAGCCAACATCATTAGAATATTTCCAATACCTGCACTGCATATTACTCTGGGTGAAATTGTTAGGAGCAACAGAAAGGGTAAAATCAATGTAGCCTTGCAGACTTCCTTCAGTGGTGTAGCGGTAGTAGAGGCGTGGAAGGAAGTCAGATGTGAAAGCAATCAAGAAAGCCTAGCAGAGGAACAGGAAGTTAAACATGGCTGAACAACTAACACATTAACGTCTTGTTGACTGCTCCGCTGATCATGTTTACAGACATCAATGCCATAACAGACACTTTTTATAGAAAACCTTTCTGTATTTCCCACAAGAAACCCAGCTGTACAGTATGGCATGTCTGACTATTTTTAAATAAATTACTACTTATTGTCCATCTTACATAAACGTAAATTACAAAATGAATGATATGAAAATAAAATGATTTAAAATGTGCTGCATAATTAAATAAATTTTGCCTTAAGATAATATACATATATTTAATGTATGTGTTTGCATTTAAGTTTTGGATGGTAGTGTAATGAACCAGTAATGCTTACGTTGCTGATCACAGCCAGATAGGTTATGACCTGTAAGATGTTAAACCATATTCCAATGTCCTGGGCCCGCTCCGCCACAGGCCTACGATATTCACATATGAACTTCTGCGCATCCAGACGTACCTCCACCCAGTTGTTCACCAGAGCAAAGAGTGGTGCCAGCGGACATGCCGCCACAAAGATTGTAATAAAGCCAAACTGCAGGACTACAAAGAGAAAGAGTACAGGAGATGTTTTTTTAAAGACTGATTTTGTAAAATGCAGTTCAACCAAGTTGAGTCCAAATGTGGTAGGCTTTTTTTTTTAAATGTAGATCTTGTTGCTTTAAAGCAATTTTCTAAGACAACCCAGAGAAAGAAGGATTTTTAATAAATTTCTCTTTCAGAAAACTAATGAAAGTGTCATGTCATTTACTCTAATTACTTCATATGACTATGAAATATCTTTTAGCTGACCTATTTCTGCTCCAAGGCCTGTGACTCTTAAAATTGATCTTAACTGCCATTAACTACAAAGTGAGATTTCACTCACATTTATGAAATAGCTTAAAGCAATATGACATCTCATATGCACATCAAAAATAGCTTAAAGATGGATTCTATAAATTTGTTAAAATAATACTTATTAAATTATTATGGTGAACACAATGTGCTGCAAAATCCTTCATTCTAGTAAAACTTACAGAACTGTCACAGTAGTGATAGGAGAAACCAGACCATGATAAATCTGAACTGTTGAATGAGTGTCTAAAAGCTACTGCACAGAAAGCTATTACACAGACTTGTTATGAATATGCTGCCTGAAACATTGTTCTAGGGTAGCCCTGTGATACATTTTTTGTTTTATCCTAAAGCATTTTTTAAAAATCTATTAATGGCAGAGAGGTACAGGTGGTGTAATAGTGTTGAAACGTTGTTCACTTGTTTTCCATTATCACCATTTTGCACAGTAAAAATGAAAAATGTAATGTAGTGAAAATGACAACATCTGGTTCCTCACACTATCATTATAAAAATGGCCACTAAGAAACTAACTAAGAAACCATGGACAAACACAAAGACAGGTCTGATAAGTATGAATATGAGAGATCTGATGACTCACCCATTTCCAGATATTCATCAAACAGGCCTTCACACACTAAGAGTTCATAGTCTGTTTCCCAGGGTGAACTATTCACTTGGTCATTTTCTGCCCCTTTCTCTCTATGAGCTGGATGAAGCTTCCGCTTATGCCACCATTTCTTTATCTTACTGTGGGCAGTGGAGGTAGGAGGCATTTTGAGATATTTTAAGAGACAATACTGAAAAGTCCAGTTTTTTGTTCTAAAAAGTGTGAAAACTTACGGAAGAACAAATTCTTGAACATTGTTGATGATTTGTTTGCCTACCATGATGACCAACAACTCTTGAGCAAGCTCAATGAGACATCCTGAAGCACCACACTTATGAAAAATTAAAATAAATAATAATCACACACAAACACATTTTCATGAAGTAATCTTCAGGTCATTATAGTTGGTAGGCACTTAAATTATATGTCAATCATTCCAAATGAGAAAAACTAAGTAATAGACAGACAGACAAATATATACAAGGTATACAACTCAGGACAATAACTACATGTCCCAACATAACTTATACACTTTATTACTAATTACTATATAAAATATATATTTAAAAAATGTCATTTCTGTTTAAGGATTAACATCAGCTTGGGTAGAATCTTGGATGACTAGCAGCTCTTAATGTAAATCTAGTTTTACTGGTGTGATACTCATGTATACCACCCTGGATAAGAGCACCTGCCAAGTTCTGTAAATGTAAATGTATATGTGTCACTTACATCCTCATTTCGAATCCCAAAAAGTTGGTAGTAGTTTCCAGGGTATCCAACAAACCTTACAAAAAGCAGATGAAATCAACTGTGTGTATTATTTTCATATGTACTAGACATCATTTGTTGAATACTAACCTGCCTTTGAAAAATGCAATGTAAACAGGAGAAGAGTAGAAGTTAACAAACTGAAAGATGAACACCTTCAGGATGAAGGCATCTTCATATTTTGTCTGAGTGCGATGCATTTCTGTTGGTAGAAAAGAAAAGAAACATAAGCTTTGTAGAATCAGAAAAGAATTAGACTTATGTGATGTGATTCTATGCTTTCTCACCCCATCTGGTCAGGATTTGGGCAAGATATGTGTAGACCTTAGACAGCAACAGAATCACCACCAAGTTTAGAACAGAGCCAGTGAGACTTGCTATTCTCCCAGCCTGTGGAAGAGAAAGATAAAAGCACATTCAACTTAACTGGGATCTTTGCACTTTTGTTAATCGAATGGGTTAGTATTATTGATTTAAAAATGCAAAGCTGGGTTTTGCAGCAGATATTCACAAGAAAACTTAAATGTACAAAATAAATTACACAAAAATGGAGGGTATACAGAGGGGGTTTCTGGACCATTCAAACAATTTGAACTCAGCTAAAGGAATTTTGCATGGAAGAGCTGTTAAACAAATATCAATAATTTCCATAAAGTATAGTAATTTTTACATGACTGCATCTGACAATGTGAAACTGAAGTGTGGGAATACATGCCTTGGTCCATAGGCTAAAAATGATTTACTTACTTACTTACAGACATTTTAGTTACACAGAATGAAGTCTGTAGTCGCTAATCACAAGCAATGAATTCACTGACAAATCAATATTATGTCACTGAGTGCAGTTGCAAAACAGGGGTTTACCCAGACTGCTAATTGGCACTGTTCAATAAAAAAAACAACTGCAGCAGTTGTCCATAAAGTCTAATATCAGGACATGGTCAAAGCTACTGGCCTTAAAAAACTTACTGAGAATATGAAAAAGGCATTCCGAGACTTGTAGATGATGATGCTCAAGATGGTTCGATAGAGGATAATCGCTATAAGAAATATCAGTACGACAGCAACCTGCAGAGACAGTGGTCAGTTTCAAAACAGATAAATGTGATGTGTTCTTTACCACAAGGATAAGATAAGGAAGTTTAGTTCCATGTCATGTTGTGGTTTACCATGGTGATGATGACCATGTTACCCGTCACAATGCGCCTGAAGCGACTTGTTTCTGGGAAATGAGGCTCCTCAGCCCCAGTGACAGGATTTCGGATTGTTGTGGGTGCCATGGCGGCAAACTCTGGCCTTGGCCTTTCCTAGGATTAAAACCAAATGTGAAACAGAGCTCTACATACAATAATAAGAAACAGACATGTCAAAACCTGTAACTGCAGTCATACTGACAAATCTGTTGACAAATTCAGATGACCAGTATCCCACCAGCCTGCATTCTAACAGAGGGCAAATGACCTTTCTTAGTAAAGAAAATTGCTGTTAACACTACATAGACATGCTTTTTTATGGTAACAACCAAATTTAGTACTGTCAAGAGTTTTTTTTCATTCACTACCTAATTTAAACAAAGAATAAGTCTTAGCATCCATAAGCCAATAGGTTTGCTTGTTCCATAACTCAGAATACTGATTTGCTGTCTAAATTCTAAATAGTAATCAATTTATTAACCCCAGAGGTTCTGTCTGCCTGTTTACAAAAACATGTTTGTAAAGGCTCATGATGTTCATGGGTTCTAACTAAAGGCCAAAAATTGCAAAAGATACATTAAGTTTTCCTGGTTGAATGTCGATGACACAGTGGTGCAGTGGTTAGCGCTGTCGCCTCAGAGCAAGAAGGTCCTGGGTTCGATCCCCAGATCAGCCATGGGTGCCTTTCTGTGCAGAGTTTGCAAGCTCTCTTTGTGTTTGCATGAGTTTCCTCTGGGAACTCAGGTTTCCTCCCATTGTCCAAAGGCTTGCAGTAGGTTGACTGAATACTCTAAACTACCCTTAGGTGTGAGTGTAAATGGTTGTCTGTCTATTTGTTGCCCTCCTGTCCTGGGTGTACCCTGCTTTGGGCTCGTTGTCAGCCAGGATTGGCTTTTCCGCAACCCAAAAATGAAAGAAGTGGTTTAGAAAATGGATGGAAGGATGATTGAATGACTGGTTGGAAAATGGTTGCAGTTCAAAACAAAAGCCAGTTAGAAATTATAAAAATCTGAAAGATGACATGGCATTGTTTAATCTCTTCTGTCTTGTATCTAACTGTCCAGATGTCAAAGCTCTAGTATATGCAGTGTGACTGGCCAGTTATCTTTTATAAAAATGCAAAATTCACTGTCATTGTAAAGCAGGAGCGAAAGCTCTTTTGCCTTAAGCACAACTCTCAATTTAACTCTCAATACTTATTCCTCTAGGCAATGACACATAGTGCCAACATCTATATTATAATGCATGCACCTTAAAGTAGTAAAGCAAGACATTAAAGGAGAAATGATCACTTAAGACTGGTAATCTACAAATTTTATTTTGACAATATATACAATAATAACAAGACAATAGAGATACGTTGATAGAACTCAGCTATATCAATCTAGGAAACCAGTATGGTCTGTTGCCAAAACAAGAACTGCCTAACTTTTCCACAGATTTGCAAAGTCATGAGGCAACCACAATGATATTTTATAACTGTGTAATGTCTTGAAAATCAAATATATCTGCCCATCCACAATTTGCTGGCTGAAAAGCAACCTTGCAAAGAACATGCTGCTTTAATGACATTGGGCTCTGACTGTCCCCAAAAGGAAAACAGGCCTCCGGCCACATTATATTTGCAAGCTGTAAAGTATTATGGCAAATTAAATTACAGCATGAACATGTTTACAAATCTGGACACTGTATGTCTTCTACATCACACTGACTGTAAAGAAAGTCTTGCTTTTAGTCACAGTATAAAACTTTAAGATTTTATAAATATTTGATATAGAACTTTTTTGCACTTCCAACTTATGCTACGGCCCAGCAAAATGCAGTAATTTAATGTTCTCTCAATCAGGAGTGCTGATAAAAGTTTTAGGCCCTGTGAAAGAATATATTATTGGCCCAGATTATATAATGTTCCTCTGAGGGTTAGCTCTCAGGCCCTTAGAACTGTCCTAACAACCCCCCCCCCACCCCAAACGTCACCCCTCCTCCTCTTTTAAAGCATGCCTTCTCCTTCAGATCAGATTTCATTTACACAGGACAATAAGGAAAGACATCACTATGGAACATTCCCACAAGTCCCTTTGTAAACAATGACAGGACTAGAGTCTTCTTTTACTCTTTTCTTACCTCACTCTCCTCAAACTCAGAGCAGTCCCATCTGTAGGACAGGATAGCACAGGTGCGCTTCCAGTGCTCTAGAAAGGTGACCGCCCACAAAGCCATAAAAATACTGAAGAAGACTGTCCCTCCATTGTCAAACAATATACCTGCCTGTGGACAAATGTCAGACAACATGTTATAACTGCTACAGCATATGGTGCTCTGTCCTGGTCTGCACTTTTCTGGGTATCAGTCAGCCATAACATTAACACCACTGACAGATAAAATGAATAACATTGACTGTCTAGTTATTACATTACAGTGTCACCTGTCAGGGGGGTGGAATAGTGAACAGTCAGTTCTTGAAGTGCTGAAGGCAGGAAAAATTAGTGAGCGAAAGCATCTGAGCCTCTTTGACAAAGGTGTTATTGTGGTGGGTAGATGACTGCATGTGTTGTGAAGTGTTTCAGCTATGCAGTAGTGAGGCTCACTGAAGGCTAGCCCATCTAGTCTGATCCCACAGAAGAGCTCCTGTGGTTTAAGAGATGATTCTGATAGAAAGGTGCCAGAACACACAATGCACAATAGTCAGAGCTGTTTTAGCAGCATGTGGGGACCTACTCAATATTAAGCAGGTGGTGTTAATTTTATGGCTCATCGAGATCTCTCTCTCTCTCTTTTTCTCTCTCTCTCTCTCTCTCTCTCTCTCTCTCTCTCTCTC
>JBBPDA010000001.1:28441893-28454780 GCA_037974385.1 Arnoldichthys spilopterus | reverse complement strand
ATATACATTTGCATTAAAAAAGCAGATTAGGACCAAAATGATAAACAAAAATGATAAACAATAACAATCTGCAAATGCTAAATAAAGAATGTTATTCAGCCTCTTGCACTAACAGTTCTTTTTAAAACACACACATACAGTTTTCTTACATCCACCAATGCTTTCTTATTTGGGATTTTCTCTTAGGTAAGAACAGAAAAGAAGCACACTTATGCACATTTGATTGCTGACATTTGATCAGCCACTCTTAGTTTAGATAACCAGTAAGCTCACCTTATAGGTGTAGCAGATACTGGAAAGGTTCCAGTAGCTGCAGATATCACAGAGTGGACACATGACAATGCTGTTACCATTTCTGCAAACCTCCTCCCTAAAGGATGCATATTAATACAGATCAGAAAGGTCAAGGGTCACAATTAGGAGGGGGGGGGCATATGCTTCGGACTTAATCAAAGACCTAAAGGCCACTCACGCTGGGACGTCAGTGACCATAAGCCAGATTCCAAATAAAAAGAAAAGAAAGCCCACGACTGCAGCAGGAAGTAACCACCCGGTGTAGAACCCTAGAGAAAAAAAGTGAGAAAAGAAGGGAGAGAGAGAAAGAGAGAGACAGAGAGAGAGAGAGAGAGAGAGAGAGAGAGAACTAAGGTTGTTCGAAGATAAAGGTGACAAAAGCTTGAGGTAGAAATGGGTGGGGTAAAACTTGTCAAACACTATTTACAATTAGATAAGGATTAAAGACCTAGAGAACACACCTTACTAATATAAGTGCCAACTCTTGCATATAAGTGCCAACTCTCGGTTTCATTAAACCTTTGCATGGTCCAACCTAAAGCAACAGTTTGGCCAGAAATCAAATTTAAAGAAGGTTCACCTTATCCTGAATGTGCAAGTTTGATTCATAAGTGCTGGAGCAACAAAGCAAACAAGTAACTGAAGGTTTGAGCTGCCAGGTTATCACTGAGCTAATTGAATGCTTAAATCACCACTGGCCTCAAACGGCATCGATCTGCAGCAATCTCAAGATGGACTTGATTATGTGCTCTCTGACACTGTATAATAAAGTACATCCTGCTGCTTCTAGATTCTGTGGTCTGGTGTTTGATTTTGACTTAGTTTATTGTAGTCAATAGATCTCAGTATTGTGAAGAGCACTTGATGTTTTGAAGAATGTTGAATTATTCACAATTGACCACATTACTGAATTACAGAACCTGAAAAGACAGTGGCAGTCAGTATCAGTACGGCAGCCACTGAGTTTCTTATTAGTTCCAACTCCATGTTTTACTTCATCACTGCTTATAGTGCAGACTTCATCTGCGAGAAGTGTTAGCATTGTCTCTGAGAAGGTAGCAGACAAACAGGCTAGAATGACCATCTACTAGCTGTCTTGAGATGTCACTTAGGCTCCACTCCTTTGAAACCATTAATCAGGGCTAGTAAGTTAGAATCAGGCACACTGCTACCTGAGGCAGAGATAGCATGCCCTCAACTCTGCCTGTAGGTCCCTTACAGCAGGGGTGAGAGACTTCTTGGCGGCAGGGAAAAGCCAATGCTTAAACTAAGGCATTGCCCTGGGGGACCACTGTCCTACTATTCACGTGTCAAACAGGTTTGCCCTGCTCAGTAAAGCGCCCAATAAGAAGCCTGTTAAAAGTGCTCTGCATAGGTGAATCAGTTTTGTGATGTCTGAAATTAGCTTACCCCATAGGGGCACCAACAAAGCTGTTTACCATGAGCCAGAGTATTAGAAGGGCCACTGCAGCTGTCAGCTAGCTATAGGTGCACTAGGATAGTTATTCATATAGGAGTTAATGACATTCATCTGCAGCAGGCTGAGGTTACCAAGACTAGGTTACTAAGAATAACATTAACACAGCATATAGCGTCACACGGGCGTACTGCTGACTACTTTCCATTGACGTGTACCAAGACACCTGTGTGATTTGGAATGTTAAACAATAATCACTGCAACAAATTCTAACTCTTGAGTAAGCAATTCTAGTTAATGGCAATTTTAGTTTGAAGATTACAGTTCATATACTATCACCTTTACACTTAAGAGTTTTCATATGTATACTTTTTTATATTTGACAGTGGATGGATAACTTAATCACACAAAACAAGGACATTATGAACGCCATGCAGTATACCCTAAGGGATAATACACACAACTAAGAACCACATACGTGCATTGTATAACAAATCTAGTCATTTGGTTCAATCAGACATACTCCACATGTCAAATTACTGTCAAATGTGTCTGCAAGCATAGCCTTGATTTAATATTGACACTTTGAATTAATATAGTTAACATGCTATTCTTCTTCCACAGACCACAGTAATTTCAGATCATTACCATGTCATTTTGAGCTTTATATTAACCATTACATGTGTTCACCCCCTTGCTTTTATGTTAGGTGTAAAATAACATCATCCATAGATTTTAAGTTAATTGAAAGGCTCCCAAATTATCAGTCACAGTTAACTCCATATCTGGTGCAATAAAGTTGAATTACTTAACTGAATGCATAGAGAACACTTCCCACATTAAGTAACATAAAATAATAAGACAAAAAAGATCACTCCATGAAACAATGACCAAACACACACCTTGTAGCAAAAGGTAAAAAAATATCTGACGTACATAACTGACCAAACTGGAATCTTTCCACCCTGCCTGGAAGGATAGCTTTAGAGACTACAGAAGAGCACTTACTGCCTTGCCTCTGTGACTGAATCTACTTGAATAAATTCAGGGCTTACTTAAAGAAGTCTTACCAGTAGTAATTGGGCTTGTTTTAGAAGTAATAAACTCCTCTTTTAGCCTTGGTTATATAGCAAAAGCCTTTAAACTAGCAGTTATACAGCCACTGACCAAGAAACCAAATCTTGACAAATGTGTGGTATCAAAATTACAGACCTTTCTCTAATATACTGTTTAGAGAAAGTTGTGGGTCAACGTTATGTTGACATCTACAAAATTATTAAAAATTCCAGTCTGGATTAAGTTATTAAAACTGATCTTTTGCTGTTAGCTGATAAAGGTAACGCATCTTTACTGTTTTTCTTGACCTCAGCAGGGTATTTGAAACAATAGACCACTCTATTACATTAGATTGTTTGGAAAACCTGGCTGAGGTCTCAGGAATAGCATTATCCTGCTTTAAATTATGCTTGATTGACCGCTACTTGTATAAGTGCAAACTGTGAAATGTCAGTACATTCAAAGTTAAAATATGGAGTCCCGCAAGTTTTTGTTCTAGGGCCTCTTTTATTCATAAAAGACTATAACTATAAGACTATAACTGACTGGGTACAGTTATCCACTAACATGGGATCAGCTTCCATTGCTACACAGATGATTCACAACTGTGTATATCAGTCAAACCAGATGATACAACTAGATTAATAAGACTGAGGACTGTGTAACTAAAATATGAATATGAATGAATGGATGTCACATAACTTTCCCAGCTCAAGTCAGAAAAAACACAGGTCCTTCTTTCAGGTTTGAAAGCTGCCAGAAACAAGCTGACAAGTTTAACGCAGGACCTTAGTTTTTAAGCTAGTCCTGTGTCAACCAAAAATAAAAAATCTTGCCATGACTACTGATTCAGATTTAACTTTCTATGCACATATAGTTAATATTACTAGAATACCATGTCTTCATCCTTAACATATTGTTAGGTTAAAAGCCACACTATCATTACATGATGCAGGAAAAATAGTTAATGCTTTCATTACCTGAAGATTGGATATTATCCAATATTATCACCTTTTTATAAATCTCCATGCTAACTTTTTTACATTTTCCATTTCATATTCTGCACGAACTGAAACTGTTTTCTATTTAGGACCTTTTTCAGTCTTGGTTCCTCCCAAGATTTCTATATCCAGCATCAGGGTATTTTTCCTCTCTTCTATCACTCTTACCTTGCTCACTAGAGGCTCGGACCTGGATTCTGTTAAGCTGCTTTGCGACATAGAGGACATCTTGCTGAAATTGTGTTAGTACTTTGTCCATTTATGCAAATAACAGTCCATTTGTGTGATCTTACTCACTTTACTGTTGCAAATCTTTATGTTGTAACTTTTTGCATACCAAGCCAGGCGAAGTACAGCGCCACCTTCTCGCCAAAGTATTCACGGATGTGGTCCAAAGGCTGGTACTTCTTCCAGCAGGCCCAACGTGCCCAGTACTGATACAGGATCTGCCTTGTGCTCAGAGACTCAGGATCAGCTGGACCTCTGGGCATTTGATATGGACCCTTACAGCAACATTGAAAAATGAATTTAAGCTTGGTTATGCACTTAATAATGAATAATTGTTAAGTGAAAAATACTGTGTAGCACATGTCTGACATCTGTCCTCACAGGCCACAGCACTGCAGACAGTTCTGCCTCACTAAACACACCTGATTTATGTGAGTAAAATGCTAATCTCACAGTGCTGTGGCCTGTGAAACTTTGGTTGACACATCTACCCAATGGTAAAAGTGGAAACTGAGCTCTTAAGGTAATGGCAAATAAATAGGTATTTGTAAAGATATATGCATAAGATGGTATATTAACTTTCATTTGGTATTAAAAGTTGGGCAAAAAAGAGGAGAAACTATCCACAGTAAAATGAAAGGTATTCTTTATTTGTTCCCCCTAAAATATATATAGTGGGTAACTGTATGGCTTTATGCATAGTTTTATATTGTAATTATTAAACTATTTAACTGTCACTTTTACTACCTTTCCCCCTATTATGTAGCTTTCAGTCGTCAGGGTGTTACTGAGAGGTGATTAATACTGTAGATGGGGCAGGACTAAATACTGTAACAAACATTATACAGGTGTGATGAGGCTTTTTCCGGTTTAAATGTTTTATATATGTGATATGCATTATCTGCCCTACTCTCTCCTCTATTTTGATTCTTTTTATGTGTGCATCATCTTTTCTCTTTTCTTATTGAAAATCAATATACGTTTAAAAAGAACAGTGAGTGTTCTTTCTACAAGTTTACAAGTTCAGTTTCCAACTTTGCATGAAACTTTTGATTGTGAGACTGTGGTTTGTTTTTTGTATTTAACTAAATATTAAATAAACTCTTACCTCATGTAAGGGATAAGCAGCAGTGAATACATTATCACTGACCAACCTGGCAATTCCAACCTCTCCTCTCTTCAATGAACCATATTGTGTCCTTGATAATATCTCATATACCTGTGGAAAAACTGCAGCAGTTGTTGTCAAAACGTCCCTTTAGCATAGACCTATTACTTTAGCACAGACCTGTTACTCAGGATGGCCACAAAAAACAGCCAATAAATTGTACTTATCAAAGTCATTGGGCCACTGGGGACAGGGCTTGTATGATCATTTGCAGAGGTGGGAAGTGTCTAGTTTAACTAGTAACATTCTCAGTTGTTCCTTGTGTCCTTTAGACTTTGTGTAGTTTCAAATGTATTATTTTATTTTAGACCAAAAGTGCATCAAAAAATAAGAACTGTACCTAATAAATATCATGTTCTATGCTGATGATGGATGTATAAAAGATATCAGTGACGTTTTGTAAATTGCCAGTATCTTTTTTGGCCTGGTACTTCTGTACTTCTACTTACGTTTTTTGAAAGAGATTGCTCTTTAACTTGAGTCATTATTTCACAGAAGTAAGACCTAATATTACCTCTGCTCATTAGTGCAACTCTTACTGAAATTTGTGTGCACTGTCAACAATGTTAGAATTTTGGGAACTTTTACTAAAAGATTTGTTTAAATAAAAAGGGAAAGCTCATGCCTTCCAAACAGGCACAAACAGGCACAATCTAACAGAAAATGGGGGCAAACAAAATGCACAGGAAATACAAATAAACTGCTCTCATATACTTAACAATACAAGTTATGATTATTAACTGGTGATATATATTTTATATATTTTTTTTATTTATTTAATCAGGCCCTCTTAACACATTCTATCATGCAAACTCACAATTTGATGTCTCTGAGTGGTCTTGAAAAAAGTGTCCTTATTTTCATGGCCAAGAAACCTGCAAGCAGAAATGAAGGTGTGATAACTGCTTGTAAGTGTGTGTGAGTGTGTGTTTGCCTTTAAGGAGTGGGTAGAGATAAATTTACTTTGTGTCAATACTACTTTGTGTGAACAGTGTCTTTAATGATACTTAAACACAACATTACAGTTCTAAATAAAATAACTCCAACAAACTTTGTCATCTGTCATCAGATTCTTCTACATATTCTGGCAGGCTGCTGTCCAAAACTAAGGTCATACTGCACCTCTCCAGCTTGTTCGTGCGAAACTGGCAGGTGTAGTAGTCTGGTGGAGGGTTGGGCACTTGCTGGGCAAAGATATTAGGGATGTGTAACTTTTTCAGGATGTTCTCTGACCAGTTGGATTCTTCAGACATCTCAGCCTGTGGTGGAGGTCAAGCAGAGAGAAGCATGGCTTTTTAAACTGTTACATTCTGTAAGTGTGCTTCATATTCTGAATATATTTTGTATATTGGGTGAACACACGCTCTGTAATGCCTCTGTACACCATTCTTAGTATGGCACATGTGTGAAGCTAAATCACCTGTAATGGAGCTCGAAGGCCAATCTCCTCAGCATAAAAGCATAGCACACTCCAGGGGGCACTCAGGAGCACATAGGTCGTCTTTGTCTTACCACGGACAACTTCTTTCTAGGCAAAGTAATTTAATAAGGAATTTAAAATTTATTTTGAAATTGTAATATAAAGGATGTTTCTTCACACCAACTTGTGACTGACAATAAAGAATTTCATATCTGTTCTTTTATATTTAACAAAAACAGTTCAAAGACTGTGCTTGGGAATGCAATCAGCAGGCCTTATATATTAACATTTAGGAATTTTATTTGATTTATTTTTTGTATAGACATGATATGAACTGTTAAAACTGTACATAATACACAATCTCTTCAAATGCAAAAAAATAAATGTTAAAATCAAAAAATGTTAAGTAAATATATATAAAAATAATACACAATGCCTACTTTAATATAGCTGTTTTCAAATTAAATTTACATACAATGTTTGCACAAATATTTGCATACGCTTGGTCAAACAAATCATGTTTACTCAGTTTATTTACATGAACAAATGTACACATCCTCTATAGGGCACACATGCAAATATATCATTTGTCTGTAATTCCCAGTGCAATTTTTATTTTATTCTGTAACTAATAGAAACCCTAAAAAATAAAACATATAAATCTTTATTGAATATATAATAATCCTATTAAAACCTAAATAAACCTATAAGTGACAATATGTGGCCTTTTCTGACAATGTGCCATTATAAAAGTGTCTTAATTTTATAGTAGGTAAATTACAGCTCAGGTATGAGATGTTATATATTTAACCTTTAATCTCTAGATACTGACCATCTCCTGACGAAGACCAGCAGTATGCAATCTGGACAGGAACTCTGACCTCCACTTTCTGTTTGTGGCCTGGGTGGATGATTCGTCCTCACAATCAATGTTCTTTGAAGTAGTCACAGTCTCATCCCATACTAACACAAAATCTAAGAACAAATAAAAAATATGCACATTACTCAATACAAACAGATAAAGCAGCATAAATTCCAGTAAAATATAGAAAATATAAACATAATATATAATGCACAATGGTGCTTGAAAGTTTGTGAACCCTTTAGAATTTTCTGTATTTCAGCCTATGACCTAAAAAATCACCATATTTCCTAAACAACCTGTAAAAATACATACATTTCTGAGGACTTCAGAAAAAGGTTTTTAATAGTCATTAGGCTGGAAAGGTTTACAGAGCCATCTCCAACAATCCACAGTCAGATAGACTGTAAAAATGTAGAATTTCAAGACCATCGCTACCCTTCCAGGAGTACTTAATCAAGAAAAATCACTCATAGACCAAGACATTTAATACTGCCTGAGGACAGGAGGAACAAAGGAACCAAAAGTAACCTCTCAGCAAATAAAGGCATCTTTCACACTGGCTAATGATCATTTTCATGAGTCCACAATCAGATGAGCAGTGAACAATCAATGGAGAGTCTGGCAGGGTTGCAAGGAGAAAGCAAGTGTAGCCTCATTTGATTCATCATTGTTACTTGTACCATTCCAGGATTGGAACTGGCAACATTCAGGTGACAGGGGCAACTTCTTAACCATTACACCACAACTGCCTAAAGGCTTTTGCCACTCACAGATATGTGATATGGGACAGTGGTGCTGTAAGGGCCAGCACCAGAAGGTGAGCAAGGCACTATCCCCAAGCACTACTGCCCATGTCAGCTTCCCACTGCTCCTAGATGGATGCAGTGCAGAGGTCACATTTTGTTGGTGCGCTGTTGTGTTTACCATGACAAATGCTCATATGTAATATTGGATCATGGTCTTTAATAAAAATTTTATTTAATAAAAATGTGACCATATATATATATAATTAAAAAAAAATAAACATTTGCTTATTTGTGCTCTCTTTAACTACTTTAAGAACACAAATCTGAATATGTTTTCAGTGCAGAAATATAGAACATTCTATAGGGTTCACAAGATTTATTCTAAAGAAAGCAAATAAACATGAAAACAGGAATTTAAACTGGGCAACCACAAACCACACCAGAGCCTGAAACATGAGGGGGGAAAAAACCAGTAGACCGACACAGACAGAACCAAACAAGGGGTTTAAATAAGGAACATAAACTACCACCACCTGGGACTACCAACGTGAAACAGCTGACAGGGGCGTGGCTAGACGAACACGAGGATAATCAAAACACAAACACATGGTCCACACGGGGGCGCGTACGTCACAGTTCACAAACTTTCAAGGACTGCTGTATAAAAGATGTGCAGTGGTAAGTAAAAAAAACTGCCAAGAAAACATTGTGCCATGTTCATTAGTAAAGCTGCTGACAGAGGTTTCACTAATGTAGCGGAAGTGATCATTGCACAGACTGTATTAGTGTATCTCTTAACTCTGTCAGTGTTTTTTTTATTTAGGAATACCTGTTCCCATAGTGAGCATTATAATCCAAGAGCTAATTTTCCTACAGCAACTGTTTTTATCTTAACGTAACTGTTCAAATAGATACTGTTTTTACACTAATAGATTATGCTGTAATATTTGCATACTGAAAAAAAAGCAGATAGAAACAATCCTGGCGACAGCATCTGTTGAGGAAGGAGGCACAAAAGGCTTTCACCCAGGTAAAATGTAGAAAGTCTCATCAGTGAGATGATGCAGCCAGTTAATACATTTGACTGAGCACACGTTTATAGATTCTACTTTAAAATCAAATGAACAAACTCAAATTTCACACAAATGAGGATTTTTTTCCTTGACACTCACCAGTGAGCGTGACCCCATCACTAAACACGTTTCTGTCCTTCTGGGGGAACTGTGGGAAATATCCACAAATATTAAATACTAATATGATACACATTGATCTTCAGTAAAGAAATAACTTCAATAATGTTCCTCATACTAAAACTGAACCAAACTGGAAGGAAAATACTTGAAATGTTACATATGCAATTAAATTAAAAAATATTTAATCCTCTTTACCTTAAACATTGTTGTGGTGATGTGTATAGAATTGAATGAAAATGTAAAAGTCTCAGTAAACAGAGAATATTTATTGATACATACAAGCAATTTTCATAACATACGTTTACTAAATGTACTGTTAAGTTAAAAACGTCTGCCTCTATTGACAAATCTCTATTTGCACCATTATTAAACCCCTAATCGTAGTACTTGGTGGAGCATACTTTTGCTTTGATAAGAACTAATAAGTGATTTCATTATGACTGTTTTAAGAGTCTTCTCTCTCATGGAATCGTTGCCAATTCTCTTTGTGTAAAAGTTTCCAGCTAACTTTCAGCTAATTGAGGTTTCATGACTTCTGTGCTACAACTGCTTTATTTAAATCCTATTAATGATTTGCTATGGGATTTAGATCTGGAGACTTCGAAAGGCGCTCAAGAACATTTCAGGACTGATGCCTTAACCAAGCTTTGGTTGACTTGGAAGTTAACGGTTTTGTTTAGTCACTCCAAAGAATGTGTCCCTAAACCAGGGGTGTAGCACACAATTCCGGGCCCTTTGCTCAAGGAGCACCCCCTATGCAATACATTTAAAGAAAACTACAATTCCAGACTTCTCAAGGGCCTTCCATCCCTTTGGATCCACTGTTTTTACTGTTTACATGGTTAAAGTATGACTGACTTAACAGGGGTTACACTTTTTACCCCAATAAGAAGTCCATGCCTTTAACTCTATTCAAATTCCTATTGCCATATTCCAGTCAACTCTCTTTGTGTTTCTTGGTTAAGAGTGTGCGAGTCTGGCTGTGAAATCTTTGTTTGTTCTCTTGATGAAAATTTTGACTTTTTAGCATAGCCAGGCTGGTTTGCTGCTGTGCCATAAGTTTTGAACTCTCTTGGTCTCCAGGAATGTTTAAGGTCTCATACCCATTGCCCTTGTGGTGCAATGTGTGGCAGCTCCTTAGTCTTCACCACAGTTGCAACATACTTTGAACACGTCTCTGGGTGGTGCTATAAACACATGAGATCTGAAGCAAATGTAAGGTCATTATTTAGTTCCCAGTGGGTTAATCATATTTTAACCCAGCTTAACGCCATACAAACTAGGAGTAGGTTTTCAAAGCAGCAATATTATATAGGAGTTGAATAACCATTACATGGCAGTTGTGGAGGTGAGAGGCAGGTCGACTGACAAGACACCTAAAAACTGTGCTTAGGCTTTTTTAGTGTCCTGGCCTCTCCCTTGATTGCTGGTCCAGGTAGCCACCATCAAGCACACATAAAAGAGAGCTCTACAGCCAGAGGGAGAAAATGAACCTGATGGACCAAACTGAAGAGTTCTTAATGACCAGAAGTTCAGTTTAAGGAGTGGTGGTTTTGTTTCTTCATTTTGCTTTATGATTGGCTGAGCATGTGTGAATAGATCTCCATTTATGCACTCGCCTCGACTGTGTCAGTCTGTCTCTGAGGGTTCGAAAGCTCTTGGCCAGTGCATGCCAACCATTTCCCAGGCTGGCCTATCACAATGTTGACAAAATATCTTTTTACTCTAAAATATAACATAATTCATTTTCATGGTTCATTTGCTGTGTTATTCATATGGTAAATACAGAATTGAAAGCTTGGAAAAGTTTAGAGTTACTTTCGTGGGGGTTGAATACTTCTGATTGCAACTGTATATCATCAAGAACATTAGACAACTGATTAGACAGAGAGAGTGGGTTAGGGGACAGTGAGCGCATGAACTGTTTACGTTTTACTGTTTTTATGGTTTGATTTGATCAAAGGATCATAAGAATTTGTGGAAACTAATAAGCAATAACTGATAAACACGTCACAGCCAATAAATAACATGCTTGGTTTCTCATGATGCAGATACAATGCAGGAGAATAACTGACTGACATTCTTTCTCTAGCTCTCTCTTTCTCTCGTTCTCTCGCTCTCTGAGTGACACATACAAAAACACACTTACTTCATCTGCACCGATGGTTCCATAGTTAGTGTCTGATGGCTTGGACAGTGTAATCAGCGTTGTGCTGTCCTCCACTTCCTTCTTCTTCTTCATCATAGTCCCTCAGCCTTTCATCCACACCTTTAAAACATGCCAAGATGAAGACAAGGCTTATAACAAAACAAGCACAATAAAAGTATCTTCACCAACTACTAAGTCACCACTTGCAGTATGTTCTTCATGAGCAGCCTAATTAAAATGAGAATAAAAAGGAAACTGAAAAGGCACGTGATTATAACTTGTACAGTAGCAGTGGAGTCAACACCTCAAACCAAATGACCTAATTAGCGATGGTGATGGCATAACAAATATAAAGACATCCCTAACGGAACACCACTGAGCACACACTCACACACTATTCCCTATACAGAGAAAACACACACCACGGGCATCTCTCTCTCCCTCTCTTTCTCTCTCGGGTCTGTCTGTATTATACTAAATGAACCCTCCATGACTCTTCAAGGTCATGTGATGTGAATGTAATGTGATAACACTGATCAAAAAAATTCAAATTTTTGACAGATTTTGTTTTATGATAGAAAAGATTTCTATATATAGAACTTCAAGGTGTACGTATCATATTTCACAGCAAAATTCATAGTCTTAATATAAAAAGACTGATACCTGACAAATAGGTTTGCCATTTTTGAAACTAAGAAGAGCTGTGCACAAATTAGAAAAAGAGAAACAAGTCTGAAATTTTAGTGAAAGCTAGTGGTCCACCAAGAACTGAATATTTGGGCCATATTTGTCTGTCTCATCTAAACATCTAACATCCGTTGATATTTGATCTGTGATCATAGTAATTTCAACAGACATTTTATATGAAAAAAAAATTAACATAGATAATTGCATTTGTAAATTACCAAGCAAAAGCAGGGTGCTACACATCAGCAATATGAAAGGAATTCTATTTTCTACTGGAAAAGTAGGAGTCAATTGTAGGGACAATTGTTTAGTGCAGGTGGACAACAGGACAGTAAATTATGAGGAATGTAATTATAATGATAATAATTATAATAAAAAGTTCAAATATGAAAATAACAGAATTTACATTCCAAGATGCAATTTTTAGTTAGTCTTGATAGCTCCACTACATGCCGATGCTCCTCACGGATTTACATAAAGATGACAGACCATAACCCTGCTATGCACCTCACACAGGTAGAAAACCACACATCTCTCTATAAGACTCAATGCAAAACTGATTGTAGTAACTGCAGTTGTAGTGTAGTTGCAGTTTGGTGGTGTAAAAGCTCACTTTTAACCTAAACAGACTGCGCTTGTTTTCTGCTCACCTGTCACTGTCTT
>JBBPDA010000001.1:28424701-28441793 GCA_037974385.1 Arnoldichthys spilopterus | reverse complement strand
TCTACTAAATACTGAGCAAAGGGTCTGAATACTTAGGACCATGTGATATTTCAGTTTGTCTTTTTTAATAAATCTGCTACAATTTCAAAAATTCTTTTTTTTGTCTTTCAATATGGGGAGCTGTGTGTACATTAATGAGGGGAAAAAATTATTTAAATAATTTTAGCAAATGGCTGTAATATGACAAAGAGTGAATAATTGAAGGGGGTGTGAATACTTTCCGTACCCACTGTATATAGTATATTCTATAATTTATATTCATGATTTTTTATGCTTTACTTTTTATTTCAGAGATCAGTGCACTTCACTGTGTCATTGCATGGGTGCAGATTTCCTGAACAAGTAATTTTAGTGTATATATATGTTTTCAAAACATAATTATAAATCTCTTTTTAGAAATATCAGAACAGTCATTAAAAGCAAAAACATGTTTCTGTTCATTCAATTTTATTTTCAGTTGACCAAACACATTTGGTGCTTTGTTGTTAAGATGGACAGTAAAATATTTATTTAAGGGATAACAAAAACAAAAAAACAAAACAAAGACAAATTGTTGTTAGATACCCATTTACAACTGTACATTGGGGCTACTGTGTTGACTCTGTCAGTTCAGTGATAACAGGAAGGCCCAACAAACATAGATCAAGTAAAAAGATGAATGCAGAGCCTTGATTCTGAAGGATAATGAAGACCTATAGGACCTAATAAAATAAACCCTCCGTTTGGAAGAAAACTTTTAGAAAAGTTTTAGTCGGTAGCATAAAGCAGGAAGCCGCTGAAGGTGTTGTAGTGGCTATTGTCGTCACAAAGGAAGCAGGTGGCAGGAAGAACAACGTTCACCTTGTCCCCAGCCTGCATCTGCGCTGCCAGGACCACTGTGGCACTGTCCTCCTGGTCCTGTGTGTTGTATTCGCGGAGTGTTGCAATTGCTCTGCCATTTCTCTGCAAGCGGCCACATGCAGCCAGAAGGGCTCCGGCAGCCCCTGCATCACTGTAGACAGTCAGGGCCAGGGCATAGACCCCTGAGCGAGGGACTGTAAAGACACCTGTGCTGGTGTTGTAGCCGTCACCCAAGTTAATAAACACACTCTGGTACTTCACCACTGCGTCATCATGATTGGGACCCACACATCGGCGAGTGTCGGTCAGAGCCACTGAAAAGGCACTGCGGCTGGCTGAGCATAAAGAGAAGGAGTGGTCAGTGACAGAAGAACATGGAGCCAATGATTTAAAATAAGCAACCATTACTTTCGTATACAGCTACCGGTCATTTGTCATTAGTTGTTTTAGTGCTTTTAGGGAAGAATGCTGTTCAGATTAAAGGTTTTATGGCAGGGGTTGGCAACTGCAGTCCTGGAGGGCTGATATCCAGCAGAGTTTGGTAATGTCCCTGCTCAAACTAACCTGATGCATCTCACCTGCTAAATGCCAGTTTTAGAGAGTGTGTGAGAGGAGTGAATCTACCAAACTGTGCTAGGCAATGGCCCTTTAGGATTGCTATTGTCCAACCCTGTTATACAGTGTCTACTTTAGAAAAAAGGTTTGCTCACAGCGCATGCTATTGAGGACACCCTGAGCTCTCTCCAGACCCCTCTGCAGCTCAGCCAGGGTCATGTTGAAAAAAGTCTCCATCCTCCACATTTGTTTCTGCATCAGGCAGCAGCCACAGGTCGCTGAATCGGTCACACATGCTGCAGATGGAAAGACAGACTCTTAGCCTAAAACTCATTGTTAAAATCCTACTAGCCATGGTTTAATGGAATTATTATAGAATTATTATTATATTTATTGGAAAATTCTTTGGATTCAGCTCAAATCTGCCTTACATAGATCAACATTTTAACAGTTCATGATTTTTTACAAAATGTATTATTTAGTTCACCATTGTCAGTGTTGGGGTCACCCTGGGTTGAAGCTCCAGGACCATTCCAAGAGTATGTCAAGGTCTGAGCAAGGGAGCATCCCAGCAGAGACAAAAATACAATGCCTGGGTGAGGAAAGAAAACAGTCACACATCAAAAATGTACTCAGAGCAATATAGCTGATGTTTCTGCTACAAGAACATGCAAACAGTGAATTGTAGCATCAAACAGACTTATTTCAGTAGTTCGTTCCATTTTAACAATGCACAGAAGAATAATCCTGTTGCCTCATCAAGTCACTCGTCTTTGCTCCATCTTACCTCTCATTGTGGATGTTGTCTGTTGGTTCATAGTTTGATAGGTGTTTGTCCTGAAGAGGAGGAGGCCTGGCTATAAAGGCTTGGCTGACTCCACCTCTTGCTTCCTCTAGGCGAGAGAATGGACAGAGTGACTTTGTCCCAGTAATGATAAGCAATAAGTGGGACGTGTATTGTCTGTAATCTCAGTTGCATCGTGTGACTGCCATGATACAATTCCCTGGACAGGAACACCCATAGACGTTTTGATCAGCATTCCACTGGGAACTGCGCAGGTGTTTGTATGGTTTCCTTCCTCGTTTCACTTTTTTAAAACCACAGATGTGACAAGGGAAAAAAAGGTAAAGCTGAAGAGTTAGTTAACACTACATACTATTAATATGAAGTGCTTTAGATATAGAATCTATAATTATTCAGCTCAGCTTTTGCTATATTCTATTAAACCATAAACAAGTGCTATGCTAATGTTGTCATCTGGTGGTCACGTCTGCCCCATAAAATATAGCTTAAAACTTAAGAAAACATTATAAAATCAAATTCATAAATAGATTACAGATTATGATGGCTTAGGCATGTTGAGAGCCAGATTACAACAGAGCTGGTTAGGACTGGGTTACAAATATCTTATTTTATATATTTATTTTGATATCTGCTACATTAAATCTTCACATGCTTTTTATGTACCTGACTTTTTGCTGCAACAGGACTAAAAGCCCAAGTGGGAGAACACTATAAAAAGTAGGCCAAAGCCCAAGTGTGTAGAGATAAAGAAAAAAATGAAATGAGATGCCAGTGGAGCAGCAAAGTGATAGTTTATTCAATTTTTTTTGAAAGAAAAAAAAAATCATTTGGGAATATATTTTTAGTTTTGTTCTTATTTTATTAAAGTTTTTTTTTTAAGTTTAAAAATAAGGACTTTAATTATAAAATATATATACAACTGATAACTTAAAATACTGAAAATTAAAATCTTTTTTTTTTTTTAAAGAAATTTCTCTCTTTTTTTACAACCTGACAAAGTATTAGGAACATAACAGAGTATGGTTACATGTTGCCAAGAAGTCACTTCATCCACTAGGATGATAAATGTCTACTTATATAAACATCCAGACCTAGAATCATTAGCATAACTATCACAACATTTGTACCAGGACAGAGCATTCTCCTCATTAATGTTTACAATTTTACCCCACACCTCAACATTTTTAACTTTATTAAAGAAAAGATAAGCAAAACTTTGAGTACACACAATTTCTCCTTCACCCCATATTTAGTGGGTTAGTGAATGGTAGGCCATACAGTATCAGAAACAACAAAAGTATATATATGACAACTCTATGTGGTTAAAGTTTAGTTATGATCCCATTAAAGGCTTCAGTCTAGAGGCAGATGTGGGATTAGTAAGAAATGTAGAGTGTAGTGGAGGTGGCTGCCAAGTAAGAAAACCAGCAAAGTGACAGACAGGAGTTGGATTTATAATTTCCAGATTTTCACAAAAGACCCATACATGTAAAATCTGAGCTACGTTGACAAGGGTTATTTTAATGGCTAGACGACTGACCCAAAGCATCTCCAAAATGGCATGTAGTGTATGTAGTAGTTAGTAGCTACCGAAAGTAATTCAAGGAAGGACAACTGGTCAATCTATGACAGGGTCATGGGTATCCAGCGTTCACTAATGCATGTGAGGAGTGAAGGCTAGCCCAAAGATAGTCCACACCATCACAGTGCACCACAGTCAGTGCTCCTTCACCAGCAGGAGGGGACCCACCTTAACACAGTTTAGTTTCTTTCCAGCAGTACTGTATGTCATTTGCAGACTTAAATATCTTCACATAATTTTATTGAAAGGTTGAGAAAAACATAGTAAAGAAGAGACATCACACATAAAAAGTGGTCAACTGATGAAATTCCAGAATAGACATTAGTCCAGATGGCACAGAGTAATGGTGGAACCCACTCCAGACCAGAAGCGGAAGCCAGGGTAGAGAGGTGCACCAAATTCTGTTTCTACACAGCAGATCTGCTGGGCCTGGTTGTGAGAAACCCTGTAGAAGGCCAATATGCCTGATGACTGGTCCAGAAAGACTCCAATTCGCCGGGCTTTAGGAGCAGCGAGTGCAGTTTCCTTCCCTGCATGCCACAAAGAGAAGGCAGTGCCTGACCAGTACAGGCTCCAGGAGTGCTCATTGTGACCCAGTCTAGAGCGGTCATCTGTTGCAGTGCGTGACATGTCATTATAGGCCACACCAATGGTCACCTGAAGAGAAAATCATTATAAAGCATTAGGAAACAAATGTGCCCACCTAGTGAATGTCATTTAAAAAATCTAATTCCAATATTTTGTATAGGTTCATACATCACAAAATGCTGTATCACTATCACATTCTTTGGAAGCATGCCACATTTTGTGAGAGTGGGGCTTTCCATTTGGTTCACTCAACAACATTGCCACCAATTTTCACTTAAAATTCAACATCCAGTACATGCAAATATTAATGACATTTTTGAATCTCTCAACTTCTGCAGTAGTTATATTATTCGTTATAATGTGGTACGTCTATGAATCCCTACTTTATTGAATTCATTACTGGCAATGCTGCTAATCTGGGCATAATGTTCCTTTAATGTAATACTACTATTTTTCCTATCCTTAGTAAACAGAAGATTTTAACTGCAAGATGTTTTCAGTGTAAAAGTGTTTAATGTTAATAAAAAAAATTATGCTGCTGTACCTTCTGTCCTGTCCATTCCACCTCCCAGTAATACGGGCTTCCAGCCAAAGGTTCCTGACACATGACCTGTCTCCAGTAAAGGAAGCGCTCCGCATGCTCTGGATAGTTCTGAATCTCTGCGCGGAGAGTGGCCTTGTGATCTCCATCAGACAAACGGATGTGACGATATGCACTGTTCTGATCCAGAGTGGGCTCAAAACGGACTGAAAGGAAAGGTCCTTGTTTATTGCTGCCCTTAAACTGCATGTATACTACCAATTCATTCTTACAATGTGTACAAGGTGAAACTGACATGTGGGGCTGTACTGACATGCAATTTTTACAATGAACATTGTAAGGCCAGTGCATTAATGATGGAACATGCTCAATTACACAACAGTATTATAAGTGTCAGCTGATATCACTCAAAAGGTTTGTGTTAAGAAAATTAATTGGAGAATGAAAATGAATGCAATGACATTCTAAATAAAAAAAAGAAATTTTAAAATCATTTAAAAAAGTCTAATGAAAGCATTTTGCCAACAACATTTTACTACCGTGCTTCATGCGAGATGTTCACAATTAAAGTTCTCAAATAAAATATACACTTACATTTGAGCATTTCCTCTCTGGTTTTAGGCGCTGGGTTTTCTATGCTAAAAGCAGCTGATTCCCTCACTGTAGAGATGAAGAGAATGTAAATCTTTCAAAACAGAAATCAGAAAATTTTATCCTTAAACTACAATTTTGTATTTTCATATTCACCTGGATGTGCAGGGGAAGCTGAAGGACACTGATGTGTTGCTGAATGAGATGTTGTATCTTTAGGTGTACTGCTGTTAGATGAAAGTGTCAGCTCAGGAGCTAAAGAGAAACACGTCTAATATAAAGTAATGCTCCAGCAAAGGCCAGTGAAAGTTTAGCATTAGGATTTAGCATGTAGATAATAATGTGGACACATAGTCCTGGATATTGGTTCACTAACTGGTTCTTTTTTCAATACCTGCCTTTATAATACACACAATCATCTATAAAATCTCTCTCAATAATCAAAAAATTCCAACTGAGGTTAGTAGCATCTTATTAGCCCCATCAACTGTCTAGACTCAGGAACAAACACCTTTAATGACCCACTGACGCTGATTAGTCAGAGTGCTAGATATCCCTCTTTGGTGCTGAAAGACAATTTAAGACATCTGTGTATTACTTAATTCATTTGGTTCAAGTTAAAAATATTTTGAACTGGCATGTACAACCATATGTAAAAGAACTCCCTCAGTCAAACTACACATTTTGTTGAAAAAAGGTAACATCTACAGGAAATAAAAATATGCTTTTTTTCCCAGCAACTTAGTGCTAATATTCTATTTCTTTACTGAGTTTAACACTTTGAAGAAAAAAATAAAAACATATAACCCTACAACATTAAATATATAATCTACCATAACTTTTGCATAGACCACTTGAGTATTTTTTTTGCAATATGTTAAATTCAGCAAATAACCATGGCTGTGCATTTCGATGTGCTGAAGTGTTTTCAGCAGAGGAGGTTTACTTATTTTCAGCATAACATGTAATTTGACCAAGGAGCTTAAACTTTTGCAAAAAACTGTAGTCAGTGCTTGTTTAAGCCCTAATATTGCTTTGTAGAGGGGTGTATCAGAATTGAATAGTAATATTAAGTCAGTAAAACAAACAGCATGGAAAATATTGGCAAAAATACAATAAATAAATAAACACTGAGGCTTTTCTATTGTGTTTGAAACCAAAGACAAACAAACCTGTGTTTTGTGAAGCAGCTGGCAAATCACTAGGAACATGGCTGGTCTCTGAGGCCTGAGTATTAGTTGCAGATGGTGGTGGTGCTGCATCATTCACTGGAGGAGGATGGGGTTCATATTTGGGGGTTAAAATAAGGGCAACTGCATCTATGATTAAATCATGCACACAGACACCATTTTACCAGCTTTGAAGACACTAGCCAGGCTTCCTTTGCAAAGATCTTTCAGCCCCTCTCTGAAAGTCCCAAGAGCTGATCTGATTCCAGCCTCCACTGACTCTGGGTGGGAAATCTCCAGCTGGGCATTATCACCCTGGTCCACAGCACTCACAGTGGTGAGGAACTGCAAATGAAAACATTAACAAATCATATATAATTTATTTTATTTAAGAATAATCATTGTGAAATGTTGGTGCTAAAAACATCACATGTTCTGTCTAACATGCCTATTGGTATGTGATCCTAAGAACATTTCAACTTACATTAAGAAACTGAATGGAGTCTTGCGTGTTCGCTAGCCTGTTCAGTTCCACTTGCTGCTTGCTTAGCTGGATGATCTCCTGCTGCAGTCTGTAATGATGAGACTCTATGCGATTGTAAGAGGAGGCCTCATACTTTTGAAGCAGTTCCATGACCTGGGAGCTCATCAACTCCACACTCTTCACTAAATCAGCAAACATCTCCAGACTGTCCCTCTGCAGCCCTTGAATAGCATTCTAACACAAAAAAAATGAAAATGGCTTTATTTACCATGGACAACCAATTAACTGGTCCGAAGTAAAATCAGTGTAAATGCTTAAATGAGTTAAAGTTCACCTGAACATAATTCAACCCTGGTGATTTTACAGAATATGATCATTTTTATGTTCTTAAATCAGTTTTTTGCTAAATAACAGTCTAGGTGTAAGCCTTACCGTATGTGCTTGAAAAACCTGTGGTATTGTCTGAATAATCCTCTCTCTGGCTTGAATACTCTTTTGTATCAGTTCCTTCTTTTGTCCCAGTTCTTGCTGCTCACAACGACATGAACAAATAACCAAGACACACCATTTAGGACATTCAAACTACCAAACAAAAAACTAACCAGCAAGCAAACATTTTTATATATATATATATATATATAACAATTAGATATAGATAACAATATACAACTTTACCTGTTTCTCCTCTTTTTCCTCATCTGGACGAACCACTCGATGACTTTTATGTCCCTGGAGGCTACACTCTTCACACACACTCTCTTTATCATCACAGCAATACAGCTCTAGTACCTGTTGGTGTAGTGCACATAAGTTGGGGGTGATAGAAGGTAGTTGCGGATATAATCCCTCTTGAGCTGGGGCCTCTTCAAAAGCTCCTTTAGCGCCATCAAGCCTCAAGGGTGCTCGGTGAGTAGAAGGATCTATAGACATGACATGGTTATCCTGGCACTGCACTCTCAGTTTCTTCATAGCTTCCACCAGCATGTTATTCCTCCCCAGTAAGGGCCTGGGTTTGAAGACCTGCCTGCACTGAGGGCATGAGTAGATTCCCTTTGCTGCAGCTTTATCCCAGTGCTTCTGGATGCAGGGAAGACAGTAGGTATGACCACAAGGAAGAGTTGCTGGGTCACACAATACTTCCAAGCACACAGGGCATGAAAACTCCTCTGGAAGGCAGCTGGATGTAGCCATGACTAGGAAGAAAGTAGACAGAGAAGTTCCTGGCGATGGTGTCAAGACAATCTAACTTTTACATACACAAAGCCGTAGTTTTTTTAAACTGCAGTGGGTGGAGTTAACAACAGGTGTAACAGGTCCTAACAGGAACTTTCCAGATGCATCACTGGAATGAGTTGTTAAAAATCCCCAGTTTCAATTGGAGAACGTGGTTCAAGTGATGCAGGCTGAAAGGAATTCAAAGAAGGCAAGCAGACAGGTTCTCCCACACATTAGTGACTTAACTTACTACACTTTAAAAGAATGCATACTAATGGAATTGAATAATCATAGAAAATACAGCTAGAAGGGTCATCTTTAGCCTCTGTGAGATATTTTTCAAAGGGGAAAGTCCTCAGAGGCAAGGTCCGCAGTGCCAGTGGATGTGATGTTTTGTAAAATTACCCCATGGAGTCTGATTAGGCTGCATACACAATATGTGTGTGTGTGTGCTTTATAGCATTTAAAAAACAAATAGCTTAATTAATTAATCTTAATTAATAAAATACATATTCTACATTTTTTATATTGTCTGCATACTTCATTCATTAAGATGTAAATAAAGCTTAAATCTGTAATGAGTACTATGAGAGGAGTACATGCAGAGAACATTTACCATCTTAGATTCCTTTACAATGATGGTCATAAGACTACAGTGCAAATATTAGTCTCCTAATATTATTATTAATAATTCTATTGTATCTACATGAGCCTCCTGTGTTATTAAATAAAATGTCGATGATGCAGTAAATAGTGATACAAAGGGAAAATGAGAGGCCAATATTGTGTCTGTATAATAAATATTTTAACCGTAAGTACGTAGTGCAGTAAGGCTATGCTCAGCATGGTCAAAACCACACTGGCACCTCATCTTTAAGTAAACAGCGCTCACTCTTTCAGCCTCAGAGGGGGATTGTTTGGTGCGACTGGCAACCCGAGCAGCAGCCGCCGGAAAAGCTTGGCGTGTGTCGGTCCCGGTTCAAGGTGAGTGTTTTTCTTAAAGCCACTGTCCTACTCGTTACTGTATGAACATGGATTCCTATTTGAGGTTGTTTGCGGTTTAGAAAAGCACACAGGGTGAGATTAGGCTGTTTAGTCGCTATAATGTGGTTGTTAGCTAGCGGTGCACTTATGCTAACGCTAATGACGTTTCAGTGGCTGTGCTACAACAGATGTGCTAGCGAGCTAACAAGATGAAAACGTGGTGTATGTGTAATTATATAATACAAGATATTTTCTCTCCAGGAATGAAAAGAAATTTTAATTTTTTAGACTTCATTTGTCTCTGTTGTGGTTAAATGTGCTCATGAAAACAAGCTCAACAGGACCTGCTGACTTTTCTAGCCTTATTTTCAGTAACAGTTCATATTCTGTGATTGTGGTTTTCCTTTGGTACTTTAGCCCCGTGTGCTTGATTTCTTTGAAAACACAGTCACAAGAAGAGAACAAACCATTGAGAAAATTATACAATGATACAGGTATCTATTATTGTCACTGACACAGATGTATATATGCATACACCTACCAGTCGTGCAGGAACCACGTTTGAGCGTTTCCCCCCTGTGTGTCACACCTGAATCAGCTTATGGACTGATTGGTAGACTAATTGATTCAGGTGGATTAGATCAGCTGTGGCCTTTCAGGACTAGGGCAGTGTACTTAACATGCACTTTCAGTCAGCTGGCTTTCCATGAGCTACTGAGCTCAATATACAGTACCTAGAGGTGTGAAATACAACTACTTTTTTGTTGTTGTTATTGTGATTAATTGATGTTCCGTCATGCTTTTCTGAGTATGTCATGGGTATAAACTACGCTTATAGAGCAAAACAACTGAATTCATCTGAAAAGATCTGTTTCAGACCAACTACTGAGAGACTGAACAAAATCCAGTATAATAACTGCTTTATCTGCATTGAGACAAGAACCTGGATGGTGTTTGCTGTTGTCTTAATTTCTAAATATTACTAATAGATTTTGCTTGATTTGTCTGGTTCTTTCTTCTATACTTAATTTTTGCAATCTGAGATTAATAAAAATCATTATACTGGTATTGTTGTGTAACCTTTTGTAAATATGGCACTATTTTGTTGGTACATTTTTTTCAACTTTATGACAGTTGCTCAGAAGCAGAATATCATGATACGTACTGTATATTGTGAAAACGAGTGCAAATTATTGAAATGCTATATTTTTTGATTTACCAGAAATATACCAGTTTTTAAGTGTAACAATGTAAAAATGAGCTTGTTTGACAAGGTTTCGTACAATCCATAGAGGAACAGAGAAAGTGGGCTATTCTCACAGAACAGTGGTGGTAAAGTGGTTAGACAATTCCCTGATATAAAAGGATTTATGATCTGCAAGAACAAGTGATGGAAAGAGTTTTACACATTTACCTCTTTTTCATTCTGTATATGAAGCTAAATTGTATTATTGTATTGTTTTATTGGCTGTTTGATTTTAATATGATGTTTTTGTATGATTTGAAATGAGTAAATGTAAATGATGATTTTAGTATAATGTTAACTCCTCACAACAACGCAAGGAGCTCACTTTGACAATTGTTTTTATTTCAGGATGTTTAAGAGTCCTCAGTTTGTGACTTCAGCATGCCTCCTGGGGACACAAAGATCACTGCTCATGACAGTGAAGGACTCACAAAAGCCCACTCTTGGAAGGACGCTGTGCAGTAGCTCTCTCTCACGACAGTTTTACACTGTTCGCAGAGAGAAAGGACATCAGTGGAAGTACCTTCGTAAGAATGAGCCATGGAATATTTCTTGTATTTCCCAAGAAATTCTTCACAAGCCTTTCTCTTGCCTAGTTAACACAAGCTGCTCCTTTAAACCTTTAGACCCTTCCCATAATGCCATTCTTGCCACTACTAATATCGTATTGTGTTGTCTCAGAAATGCCTCTAGACACTATTCATCAAATACCACTTTATCATGGTTTATCCTTAGGGACTCTGTTGCCTTTAAGTGCCTTCTACTTGAAAATCAAACTGTTAAACATGGAATATTCATTGAAAAATGGACAACACACCCAAACGCAAGTATAAAAAGTCAGAAGAGTTATCACACTGTGATGGGGGCAGCATCCTATAAAGGCAGTAAGCAGTATGAAATAAGCAGAAGAATGAGACATTGTGGACTTTCAACAACTCAAACCTGTGGTTTGCACAAGAGAGTCTCACGTCTGGCCACTCAAGAAGAGTGTCTATCAGCAGAGAATGAGGCCCGCTGCAGAGGTCACCTGCACCCCAATACTGCACTGTATGACAAAGGAAGGGGGAAGAGCTGGGCAGCCGTGCTGGTGTCTCTGTGCACAGTTGGAGGCAATCCTGCTTTTCTCTTCACCCTGAGATCCAGTAAACTAAGGGGAAGGCATAAAGGAGATGTCAGGTAAAAGTCAGTTCAAACTTAGCAGATGTCAAGCTTGGATAACCATGGATAATAGTGGACAATATTTTTTGAAGTGTAAAAGAAAATATGTTGACTGAAATATCTTTTGGGCAGTTAGTGAATTCTGTGAAGTACAGGACTACACCTCATAAAATCAAAACAGTAGAGCTTTAAGCATGAGGTAGGCCCGAAGCTGTTATTATAAATTTTATTCAGCTTTTAAACATAAGAGGAATAAAGTAAATAAGCTGTTCCTATGTGTGATTAAGCAGTCTATTCACCGGTATGTTTGCTGGTCCCATCTCCAAGAAAGCAAATTACACAGATTTACAAATCAGTTTAGATATACTGAGAAATTCTGAAAATTAATTTACTAAAACATTTTTTATTAAAACATTTACTCACATAAATCAGCAGTCACTTTGTATCATACGTATGTTTCAAGCCAACTTTTTACTGTCTGGAAATATTGTGCAAGGCAGTCAACTGTACACTACAGGTGGTGCACATAGGTTGAAATATCCTGTAGCAGTAGATCAGTGTAATAGTTTTCTTGTAACAAACCATGAACAAAAGCATTGCTTGCCAGTTAGCTCTTACACTGAAATCATGTTACCCATGTTTTAAGTAGTATGATCATATTTGAATAAAAATGTCTGTCCAGCTGGCAACTATTTTGTTTTCCATGTGCAGTTTTGCAGGGGGAAAGCGAGATCCTTCTGACAAGAATGTTGTAGACACAGCACTGCGTGAAGCCAGGGAGGAACTGGGGATTGCTGTGACTGAAAATAAAGTGTGGGGGGTACTAAAGCCACTGAGTGACGTGGTGAGCTTTTTCCTATTATTTTATTTCATGTATATATATATAATAATGTTGTATAAAATTGGCTGGAGCGAGCGGACAAGAGGCCTTCAGGTTAAATGCAGTGCTGAACAACAGTACAATTTGACTGGAACAGTAACCGAGCCCACCAAAGATATGAAAAGCTATTGTAAATCAGCTATTGTATATTAATATCATAATTTGCTGAAGGTTCTTGTGAATATCAGAAAGAAAGTGTTCTAATCCCATAAGTAATTTCCCCTAATGCATGGTCACATGATTTTTTCCCTTTTGCCTTTCAGTCAGGAATGATGATAGCCCCTGTGTTAGCAAACCTTGGGCCACTGGAGGCTCTAACATTCCGTCCCAACCCAACAGAGGTAAATGGTGTTGTAGAAAACTGTATTCTCAGATGAGGTGTTGCTTGGTGTGCTTTACGTCTCTTCTTCTCTGTCCCAAAGGTGGAGGAGATCTTTACCCTGACTGTAAATCATGTATGCAACCCAAATAACCAAGGCTACACTCATTTTCGCACCGGTGATCGATATGGCTACACACTTCCTGTGTTTCACAACTCTAAATACAGAATATGGGGCCTGACTGCAATAGCCTTGGACCATACCCTCAAACTCATTTTGCCACCTTAGCAGCCAGGCAGCCTGATTCAAAACACTCTTTTCTGTGAAAGAGATTTGGGTTATTTGACGACCCGTTTATGACCTCTCCTTTATAAAAAGCATAGTGTAGTTTGCTGACTGATGATTCATTCAGGACTGAATCATCATATCACTGCCTGCCTCTGATCATGTAAACATGAAAGGTAGAATACAGTACAAACTATGCAGTGTTTCCCTATGCTGAGGAAATATGATTTGAAATTGTGAATGTTCAAAAATGTTTTAAAAATTGTTAATGGTATCCATTTGCAATGGAATGTGTTACTATTTGGTTTTGGAAAAGCACTTAATCATGTCACACTACTACTAAGACATGTCTTTGTACCAGACAATGCAATAAAGTAATATTAAAGAGATAAATGGATACTTTGATTTTTTTTTGGTCAGCTGACATTTCTAGTAGAAGCTTCAGTTGAAAAATTGATTCTTTTGCAGATTTATTGTCTTTTCTTCCTTCTGCACCACATTGTCAAATATGATGCACAGCATTTCTCACTAAATCTGCCAAATTCTAACTTCTAACTTCACAAGTAAAAAATCCTGAGCATGCATTTATCAGATCATGTGTTCTTCCCACACATGGTCTGACAAATCTATTTTGGGTATTAAGATGAACCTTTTAAAAAATGTCTTCAGCGATTAAGACACTTCTAAAAATAGAAAAATTGAATAAAAAAAATATGTATCACATACTTGGTCCTTTATTTATTGAGGAAAATGATTCCGCGGCAAAAGTACCTGCAGTTCAGTCAGGGAACTCAAAAACAATTCCTTCTCTGACCAATCAACAGTTGCTGGAAACAATTAGTTGAAGTGTTTTGCTGCACAATGTGTGGGTCAAACCAGATACTGAAAGAAAAAGGTTCACATGCATTTGCCACTCACAGATGTGTAATATAAGATAATTGTCCTCAGTTATTAAATAGCCAAATATTTTATTTCTCCTTTCAAATATCTGATGATTAGTTCATATTTATGCAAAAATATAGAAAATTCACAAGGTTCACAAACCTTTAAGCACCACTGGAGAAAATAAACTTGCAATCAATGAAGGTTTCATTGTTACAGCACCATTTAGTGTCTTAATACACAGTATGTCGGACTTTATTATATTAAGGCGAAGGAGTGGATAGTGCTTTGCATAAGTTTATATAAAATGTCTGCACTGTAAAAATGTCAATAAATTTACACTAATGGCAGTCAACAACTGCAGTTTATCCCATATGTACAGTAGAAAATAATTTTAAAAAGTGTGCTTTAAAATAGAATGACCGCCATAAGAAAAATAAACTACTAATCTATATTTTAATTTACAGTCACTTACTTTTAAAATCAATGTAATGTATAATATTCAGGATTTATCATTTATATTGCAGATATAAAAATATAGTGCTTCAGTTGTTAAAACTACAGAACCATTATATTCAAGTTCCGCATTTAAGGATTTGTTCTTATTGCAGCACCTCTTTCCAAAAACGGCAGGCTTATGTTTTAATAGTTTTTACCATTACCAATACCAAACTGGCATTGTACAGTTTGACCAACATTCTATCAGTCAGCACAAACACAGTACTACAAGAAAACTTAAGGCTACTAAAACAGTGTCATTTAATGAAAAAAAAAACTAGATATGGTAGAACAAAATCGGCCTCAGGCGTACAGGCAGTAAACTTTCAGCATACTACATATTTGCAAGGGATTATCTTCCCTTAAACTGTTAGGAATCCATGATCTGTCAGTCCACAGTACTCCAGCCAGCAAAGTACAGCCATAGTTAGAAGTCACGGTTCACAAGGAGTCTTTCTAGGCTATGTGCTAAGGGAGAGAGCACTCAAGGGGGTCTTGGGAGTCGGGCAGCAGGTGGCAGTTGAAAGGCCAGCTCAGGCTGAAGACATCCAGCGCACGGCCACACTGCCTTTCCGCTGCTGAGCAAATGGATCTGCATGGCTGCAGCACGCCCCCCTGTGGGCTGCACTGCGGCAAGAACATAGCACACACCAGCTGCCGCAGGGGCTCAAAACATCCCAGCTCCATCAGCACCTGGAAAAGTATGCAAATTCATTAAGTCAACAGTTTATTAGGAACGTCTGTCTTGTTTTTTTTTTTTTGGTTTTTTTTTTTTACAAATGCCCACCTTAAATGGACTGTGGTCCATCTGTTGCTGTACAATTAGCCACATTCATGATGTGTGTGATATGCTTTACCAGCACAACACCCTAATAAGCCATCATCATTAGTGTCACTAGATCCACCAGGGTAAGGGTTCATTACAAACCAGACAAATACCAGACTAAGTGCTTAGGGATGGTACCTTGCTCACAGGTACTTCATTGGTATTTGCACCGGTCTGGGATTGCAACTGGTAGCCTTTAGGTCACGGGGCAACTCCCTAATTGTTACACCACCACTGCCCCACTGTGTTGCACTGCTATGAGTGTATCAGAAACAGTAGCATTTGGCTACTGATGGCTCAAACTGTGCAAGAACAAAGATTATTGTCTATTGTACACATTCAAGATGCACCAAAACAATACATGTGAGCAGACCGATACACAGATCAGCCCGAACATAAAATACCACCTACCTAATATTTTCACCAAAATGGCTGTGCTTTGATCCCTTTCAATCATAGCCAACATTAATATTTTGTGCAGCAGCTCTTCTTTGGGATCAAACCAGATGGGCTAGCCTTCACTCCATACATGCATATATATGACCCTTGGGCACCTATGACCCTGTTACCATTTCACCGGTTGTTTTTCCTTGGATCACTTTTGGTAGGTGATTTTTGTTTGGACCTGCAGTTCTGGAAATGCACTGACTCAGTTGTCTACCCATCACAATAAGGCTCTTGTCAAAATGGCACAGATCCTTACGCTTGCTCATTTTAGCTGCTTCCAGCACAACTTCAAGAACTGACTGTTCACTTGCTGCTAAATATAATCCCCTGACTGATCAGTGTATATTTACCTTGTAAATAGTTTCTTACCTTGTACTGGTGCAGCATGTTAGCAGCCTCTCTCTGATCAGCTATGGAGAGCCAGATGTTGGGGAAGGATGTGAGGTTATAACTTAGACCCTGGCACATCTCCACCTGAATGGGCTCACAGGAAGAAGCTGAAGCAGATAAGGCATGCTACTTTACATGCAGTCATGTGATTAAAAATGCAGTTGTTTGAAATCAATACCATTTGTAGATGATTTTCCTTATAGTGTAAAGATTTTTTTTTCAAATAATTTAGAGATCTTTTTAAATCACTTTCCAGATTTTTATCCAGAGTCTTTTTATGAAGGCCTGAGGCAGTTGTTTAGATCTTGGCATAATGACAGGTTTTGCAGTTTCCCCTAGTAAAAGCAGTTGTTATTTGTGAATTGTAGTGATTTGTTTTCTTTGTGTGTGCGTCTTTTCTCAGCAATCAAGCTGAATAGTAATGCTTCCACTAAGTAAAAGTAAGTTGTTCTGCCACTCACTGTAATCACAGTGGCCTCTACCTGCCGTGATGTCACATGCATACCCTCTATTTTGCACTGGATCAAGTTCAAGTTCAAGTTCGGTTTATTGATCATATGTATGTTAACGTTGGGTAGACAGTACAATGAAATGTGTTGGACAAGAAGAACCAGTAAACTCAGTAAACCTCAAAAACCTTTTTGTAGTGTATATATAATTATTTAACAAAATATTACAAAACTTATTATTATATTAACCCCTCACTGAGGTCTACAAGTCAGCCAAGACAAAGTTCCTTAAAAGTTACACTCTTAACAACTTAGTGACTCTCCAAAGCTGTAGGGGAGGCTACTGTTGTGGCTTCT
>JBBPDA010000001.1:28395127-28408858 GCA_037974385.1 Arnoldichthys spilopterus | reverse complement strand
AAATCTACTGTACAAATATACACTGCTAATTTCTTAAACATGACTTTGTTCTTATAGTGTAAAATGACTTAAAATGTCTCAAAAAATGTGGATTTTCACATGCAACCTTTGGTTGGAAATGTGATTCCAGATCACAAGTGCTAAAAATATTGAGCAGATATCTTTCTTGTGTTCTAGGTTCTGGTAACGTAGAAGCCTTATCACTGATCCTTCATCCACAGTTCAATGTCAAAGGCCTCAAAGACAAGAATGTCAATGAGTTTTATGATTATGACATTGCACTGATTAAAGTGAGCAGTAAAATGAAGTTGTCCTCTGAGGTCAGGTAAGATATTTTGTTTTGTACGAAAGCCCCAAATCTCCAAAAGTGCATCTTTTAAGGAGATTTTAAAATGTTAAAGCTCAATTTACAGCACATTAATGTAAAGAAATATAAAATAATTTTGGTTCAAATCTATTAGCTCATTTATCATAAAATATTTAGTGCAACAGGCAATTTGAGTGGTTAAAAAAAAAGTCATCCACTATGACAAATCATGTCTGCTAACAATATATTCTCCATGTTCAAGAAAACCAAGTATCCCAATTTTTTTATCTATTTTTATTTCTCAACACCAATAAGCACAGCAACAACCCGCTGCATTGTGCAGTACTATTATGGTAAATGGACTAATAGAATTGTTCCAACATTTCATGGAATTAAGTTTTTACATTGACTTACACTGGATGTGAAGAATGTTTTTGTCAGCTCTATAAAGTAACAAATTTGGAACATGGGGTGGGGGTGGGGGTGTTTGGGGGGTTGGGGTTTTACTGAAGACCAGTGACAATTTGATTCTATGTTCTGTTCAATAAGTGTTATGTTCTTTACCATGTTTCTGAAACAGGCCCATCTGTTTGCCCTGTACGAAGTCTTCAAACCGAGCTCTCAAAATTAGTCCTGACACCACCTGCGAGAAACATAGTATGTAGCAATTTGCAATGATGCATTGTTAAAATAATTATAACTGACTCCTGTATCATTGAAAACCCTATTGCTCTTTGTGCACGAGCAGAAAACACCTTACTTGATCTGAAGGAGACTCCAGCACACTTCATCACCCAGAGCAAAAACCGCAAGAAAACTCACATCCAGACTGGTGAAAAGGTCAATAACTTGCAATAAATTATGAGCTGAAAAGGTTAGCAGCACATTTGTGAAGAAAAAGATTTTATCGCTATTTAAACTGCCATTTATGTGTTTATAGAGAGCCAACTGCATTGAGCAGTACAGACCAGCTTTGTCTTCAAATAAGCTGGTATCTCTGACTGACATCATCACTGATAGGTTCCTGTGCACTGGGGGATCAGAAGCACACAAGGACGATATGACCTGCAAAGGTTCCTTAAAAAGACACACACTCAGTACATACACACCTACAATCAGAGGACCAATTATTTATTCCATTTCTTTGCAGGTGATTCTGGAGGTGCACTGTTCCTTCGTAAAGGGATGCGGTATTTCCAAGTAAGTAATTCAAAATCTTAAAAGAAATTTAAATAAAAAGAAATTTATGAACAACTAGGGGCAAATTTCATTGTCAGTATTTATAAACCACATTATTCAAAACAAGGTGCCAAAACCTTTTTCATACAAATTAAAGAAGGTAGATAAGTTTTAAAAAAATTTTTTAATTAATTTATTTTTATAAGGAAAAAAGTTATATATGCACTGTGCAGCCATAAGAATGAAACCACCTGCCTAATATGATGTAGGTCACTTTCATGCCACCATAACAGCTCTGACCTCTCGAGGCATGGGCTCCACAAGACCTATAAAAGTGTGCTGAGGTATCTGGCACCAAGCCATTGGTAAATTGTGAGGTGGAGCTAGTCTTTTCAGTACTTTCCACAGATGCTCAATTGGATTGGGATCTGGGGAATCTGGAGGTCGACAGCTTGAGCTCAATGTCATGTTCCTCAAACCATTCCAGACTTTTTGCAGTGAGGCAGGCAGCATTAGGTATTACTGTTGCCAACAAGTGTAACAATTGGCTTGGAACAATGTTTAGGTGGGGGGTACATGTCAAATTAACATCCACATGAATGCCAGGACTCAACGTTGAAGGTTTTCCAGCAGTTCGTTGCTCAAGAGCATCACACCCCTCCCAGCTTCTTCTTCCAATAGTGCACCCTGGTACCATTGTTTCCCCATGCAGCCGTCTACATGATGTAAAAGAAAACACAATTTATAATTTTTAGCCATTGCTCCTTGGTCCAGTTCTAATGCTCACATGCCCAATGTAGGCATTTTTAGAGCACGGGAGTCAGCATGGGCAGGCTAGATTGTGTGTTCTGACATTTTTAGATCTACTGTGGGATTGGACCAGACAGGCCTCCCCATGTGCATTTGTGAGCCTTGAGTGTCCATGACCCTGTCACCAGTTCACCGGTTGTCCCTCCTTGGATCACCTTTGGTAAGAACCAACCAGTCATACTGGGAACACCCCCAAGACCTGCTGTGACAAAATCTTCTAGTCTTTCAAAAATCTTCCAAAGGATGATTCTTTGAAGAACCATCTCTGTCAAGGAGTTCTGAAAGTGTGAAGCTTTTTAAATTAAACGAACCTCCATGTGATGTAAAGAAATTATACTACTTACAGATTTTTGTGCATTCAAGAAAATACACTTTTGAAAATTTGAAGTGTCTTTCTTCTACCACTATTATATTGCTTCAGTCTTTATCAACAGTGTTTTTGTTAACTTCTAGGTGGGAGTGGTGAGCTGGGGCACGAAGTTTGTGTGCGATTCCACTACCAAGCCTATTCCTGCCCCACCTAAAGATGCCCGTGATTTCCACATTAGCGTGTTCTCCCTTATACCATGGCTTAAACAGCACCTGGACACAGAACTGGACTTCCTGCCCATGTAAAACTGAACTGATTAAACAGAACAACACATTCTTGGTTGGGGAGAAAAGAAACAAGGTCTTCTTCAATATCATGATCAGGGGTGTCAAACTCCTAGTTAGTTAGTACTTCCCCTCCTCGAACACACTCACTAAACCTGGCACTTAGCAGGTAATTTAATTCAGGTGTGTTTAAGCAGGAAAGTCACCAAACTGCTGGACACTGACACTCCAGGACTAGAGTTTGACACCCCTGCTCTACATAAGAACAGGTTAGAGAACAGTGTTAATTTTGGAAATATGCTGAAATAGTTTGTTATCCAACCAAATGACCAAGTAATTGTTAACAGTAGGTAAACAATCAACATTAGCTCAGCCAAATTTGTTTCTCAGTGGACTGTGTTGTATTTGTGGATGACCAGAACGTCCACGTCACATTAAATTTCACATATCATATAAAAAGAGGATTTTATGTTTGTATTTTAATTCTTTTGTCTTAGTTCTAAGTTTTGCTTAGTTTAGCTGACAGTGCTTCCCTAAATGTATTTGTCCTATAGCTACATAGCAGTTACTCCCCTTCAACTTGACAATGAGTAGCAAGATTAAATACATAAATAACCATACATGGAGAGTGATTTTTTTTTATAATATATAGTTTTTATTTCAGATTTGTTTATACTTTTCTATGTGGAATGTTGAACTATAGGCTGGGCAGAGCGTCCTCTGACAGGTGCTAACTGAACTGATAACCGGGAACGTCCTTCTGTCTAACAAATTCACAAGCTGTCAATGTAACCTCCAATGCCACCAGTGACGAACAAAAACAAACATATAGATAATCAGTTAACCAAACGTACACTCAGCAAATTAAATAAGGCTGAACATGTTTAAAAAAACAAAAAACAAAAAACAAAAAGGAAATATCAGGCAAAAACTAAGCCCCACCCATTATCATCCTTGGACAGACACTGGTAATGGACATATTTCTGTATGATTTTCTGAATTGGGCTCAGAAGCAGGCATAAGATTGGATCCCATTTGATTTATGAGAGAATAAATTTCCACTTAACACTGAATAGCCTAATACTGAACATAACCCTGTAATTTGTGCAACCAAGGACAAATAAAAACATGAACAAGACTACATCCTCACTGGTCAAAAACAATTCCGTGGGATCCTGACTGGCCAGCAAACCTGTGACTTGGTGGGATTTACCCAGACATACAAAAAAAGCAGAAAGCACATAGGTTTCGAACACTTAATGGCACAATCTGTCTACCTAAAGCCCTTTAAACGCCTTAAGGTTTCCATTGTCAAATATAACCATGTACATTTATACTTCACGATTGCTTTTGTTTGTCTTTGTTACTCTGTGTATATATATGAGGGTGATCACAAATGACTCAGCATGGCCTACGGTTTAACCTCCAGAAAGTGAATATCACACAAAAAGAGAGTGGGTGGGGGTTACTTTGGAAAATGCAGAAAAAGTGGTCTTTCTCTCTCTCGCTCGCTCTCGGGTTTCAGTAAGCATACTTAACAACAGAGGTACAACGTCACAAACAACTAACCTTGCTCATCAGTTTCCGTAAAAGAACACTGATCCAAAAGTAGCGTAAGGATGTTAACAGCAGCCTCAGGCAGCCAACCAATGCTTCCTTTCATCTACTGGATCCAATGGAAGTGCATTTTAAGGCAGATGGAGGAACCTGAAACCTTCTGATGAATGGAAGGCGTCTACACTTTTGCAATCTGAAATATATATCTGAATGAATGACAGAGGTAAAAAAAGAAAAAGACTGAATGACACCACTAATTCTGTACCAGTTACAAGTGTGGTTACATGTTAAATAAGCAGCAGATGTTCAAATGGTCCAAAACCAACTCTGCATATTGTGGATGGCTAGCAAGCCTGAACACACCATTAATTAGCTATACTAACATGAACTCACATAAAGGGGTGGTGAAAATGTGAAGGTAACAGCAGCTTTAAAACAAAATTGCCACTTTGTTTTGGGATGGAGAGCAGATCTATGTGAGGAGTGATCATTGTTTTTTCTTTTTACACCACAAGAGCTTAGCAAACCAACACCTCAACCAAACCTGCTAGTGAATGCACAGATCAGTCAATGTTACAAAAATGAAACGATGATAACTGGTCCTCGCTAGCTTCCACTTCATTGTTAACCAGGCTAGAGCTGTGGGGTTAAGCATTCTCCAAGATTAAAGACAGCCAGAGAATTATACACATGGCAAGTTTAACCATCACAGATGGAAGATGAATTAGCATCAGTCCAAGTGCATCATTGGTTGGTTGAACCAATGATATGGCAGATTTACTGTACAGCCTGCAACACTGACGAAGACAAACAGAAAATAGCGTAACTTCCTCTTTAGTGGTTTTCAAAAATTAACAATTATGTCTTTCAATCACTTCAGCAGACTAGACATCATAAAAAGTTCTGCAAAAGATGAGACTTACATCAATCCTTTCACAGCATCCACACAGGGCAATTAAACATTTTAGGGGATAAGAGACACCTCCTGACCAGTGTGTGAAGATGCAAAAGCAGACTGTGTCTACATACATAACACAGGAAATTAATAAAAACCAAAAAACACATTCTTTGGCAAAAAGCAGTTTAAAATAACCATGTCATTTCAACTTTGTCAACATAATATGCTTATGACCATACACACAGGTTGAATGTAACGAGTAGTGGCTGTTCCCAACATGAACCAACTGCCAGTTGATTTGGTCCTAGTGAACTCACAACAAAGAAAAACGAATTACTTTATTCCTCATAACACTTCCTTCCCACTGGCTCATGAACAGAGCCCTGCATTTTCCCCCCACTTTCTAAGGCTTCCTGAAAGGTCACTAAGAGAGTATGGCACTTCCTGTGAAGTCACAAAAGGAACCAAACATTTCCAGTGAAGTCAAAAGAAAAGGAGAGACACTCCCTTTGACATCACTATGTTTTTCTTATCCTCCTGGAGAACGAGACCTGTCCAGGGTTTCTGTAAACAGAGCATGAAGCACAAAAAAAACCCCCAAAAAAACATAAAAGCATTGGAACGGACCGGGCATTCCTTCTCACCCTCGTTGTATCACCCAGAAGTTCAAGTGCAGCAAATAATAAATAATATAGCCCAGCATGGGCTATTGTGGCCGTGCAGAAGGAGTGAGAAATGCTGGACAATGCAAACGTTAGCTAACACAGTCCCAACCAAGTTCAAATCCATTTAGTATCCAGCAATGTTTCATATTCCATGAAAAAAAAAGAAGAAGAAAAGAAAAAAGTCCAGTGCTTAGTAGAGGGTGCAGTCCATCCATTCAGCTCTGACTGGTCAAAGTAAAGCAAGCCAGTGGCCTCTGGGTCTGTCATGCTCCTGGCCTTACCACACCTCACAGCGGTGGCCTGAGTTCATTGGAGAGCCGAGTGGACACTGGAAATGCTGAGCAAAGTCAGGCGAGTTGGACAACGTGCCGATGACACGGTATTTCGGTGGGCTGTGAGGGTCCGTCATTAGTCCTTCGTGAGCACTCTCTGGTGTCCGTACTGAGCACCACACCTTCAGGGAGGAACGGAAGAACTGGTTTAAGAAGTGCTAACAGGTTTTAAAGAAGCTAGTGGCTGATTTTTCTCATCACCGGTACAGGAACTGAGAGCTCAGTGACATAGCAGAAGCTTTCGGTTCCTCTACTTGCTTTTACTACTACTACAACAACAACCCATGCTGAAAAATTTTATCCTGCAAATATTGGGTTGTGGATGATCCCTACATGATCACATAGCAGTCAATGATTAGGACTAAAATAATATTTAATGCCACATGTTATGCCAGTGTACAGGATTAATCTATTTTGGGCTGTAAAACTGGTCAGTTATGTCTGGTGGCTTACCTGTGCAAAGCCCACAAAGAAGAGCTGGTCATTGGTCAGATTGACAGCAGGGAGTCTTTTCTCCTCACCATTTCTCTGCACCCATGATCTGTATGCCTGCAATCACACCAACAGCTTAATTATTTAATATCATATATTTATATTAACAGTTTTCTACATCAACACATCAGATGGCCTTGACAATGTGTGATATTTTCATGATGAACTGACCAATAGGAACATTTTTGCTTTTTCCTATAAAGTTACCGTTTCTTGTTTTTTCTTGAACAGCGACCACATTCAAAATATAGAAAAGCCTATAAATTAAAAACTCCCACAGAACAATCTTATTAAACACTCAATAAAATTATGGGGGTCTCTAACAGCTTGGGATTTGTATGTAAAAACAAAGTAACTTGCATGATAGGCAGCCTTTAGACCTCCGTTGTCAGCAATGTTCTCTCCTAGAGTTTGTTTTCCATTTATGTGTTCTCCATTTATAGTGTATTGGGTGTACTGGTCCACCATGCATTCTGTACGATTCTTAAAAGCTTCCACTGAAGAATTCTGCCACCATGGTCTTAGATTTCCATCCTTATCATACTCTCTGCCTGCAAACAAAGGAAGTAAGCAAAGTTCCTAAACAGTTACTGGTTTGCAAGAATGGTTTTAAGGAAGAATTTACATTAATGCAAAGCTTGTCCAGTTACAAAAACTGTTGTAAACAAACATTTAATGAAGTATTTTAGGGAACCTGTGCCTTTACATACCCTGGTCATCAAAAGCATGAGTAAGCTCATGCCCCATGACCACACCAATGCCTCCAAAGTTAAGTGCTCTGTGAAACAAAACACACTCCATCATGACATGCTTGTTACAGCTCACAAAAGCACAATATTAGTTCACCTTTTAGTAACTAAGCCCACCAACAGAAATGTAGAGAGAGAGAGAGAGAGAGACAGAGAGACACACAGAGACAGAGAGAGAGAGACACAGAGAGACACACAGAGACAGAGAGAGAGAGACACAGAGAGACACAGAGAGAGAGAGAGAGAGAGAGAGAGAGAGAGAGAGACACAAAAACTCACTTTGGATGGTCCCGTGCATAGAAGGGAGCCTGCAGGATACCAGCAGGAAAGACAATGCCATTCTTAGTGGGCATGTAGTATGCATTCACTGTGGGTGGAGTCATGCTCCATCTGTACAGTTAAAAGTAATGGAAACCCACAATCAGACAAAAAGGTTCTCTTGCATTTCTGGTCTGAACGTGCACACATCCTCAAACAAAGTGAAAAACTCACTGGTCTCTGTTGGGAGGTTTGCGGAGCTGGTCTGCCATCACTCGTGCTGAAAAGTTGTAGAAATTGAGCATGTTCTGGAAGAAGTTATCTTCAGACACCTCATACTGGAAGCACAGACAGTATATAATGACTACAATATATGAATAATTCTTGCCATGAATTCTTACTGAATATTTTCATGAGTATATCAGTCTGTGTGGAGAAGAAAGGGACTGATCACCTAAAACATTCTGCAAATCAAGCTACTCATTTATTAACTTACCCCATCATAAACATCATCAAGCTCCTTGGGGTCCAGAATGAAGTCTGGGTAACCGATCATGTCATATATGGCATCAGCCTTGAACAAAAAAGGGTGATACCCATGTCAACATTATGTTTAAACAATATTTTAGCTGTAATATGTACATGTGATTGCTTCTTAATCCAGAAGTAGCTTTTTGAGTTTTGCCGATCAGTGGGTGCCCTCTCACCTTGTCCTTAGCAGCTTGTCGTGTCTGCTTGTCCATCCACCTTAGGTTGTCCAGCGCATCTTTGAAAGCAGTTCGGATCTCATTGATCATGCCCTCAGCCTGGATGGAAAGAACAACCGTCAAATTCCTCCAACTTCAGAAAGCTGATCCAGAACCAGTTTTAGTATCTAATAGATTATGACTGTGGAAGCTGATCCGTACATCTACACTTGGAGAATCCTTAAAGGCTTTCAACAGCAGTGTCCACTATAACCGGATCGTACCGCATCTACCTTTGATGTAATTCACAATTTGGCCACAGAGTGACAGCCAAGGGTCACTTGTGAATGTGAAAGATCACAAAAACATGTTTAACACACAATGTTCACCACAATAAAATTACATTAGGTGTGTCCCAGTTGCACATTTAATACTAATTCTAACTAGCTTTTAAGTATGTAATATTATTAGTCCCAAAGATGAGTATACTCAAATTTCCAAAACATGGATATGGTGTTGTGACACTATGGACACAGGTGGCGGAGCCACACAGAGCTAGTACCTAGTATATACCCTACTGTATTAACATGTAGGGTGTAACTGAGACACACCAATTGTGTTGAAATGACATCTTATGTAGCAGCTAGTTTAATGCTTAGAGACAATGTGTATAGATAAACAAAACTCACAATTTCTTTGCTGTGTTTGTCGAAGGTGGCGTTGACAAAGAGTGCTCCCAAAGCAAAACCCAGGGTATCATCTGTGTTCCCAATGCACGTTTGCCAGCGTGGAGTACAGGACTGCACACACATTCACAGAGGGAGAGAGAGGGAGGGAGAGAGAGGGAGAGAGAGAGAGAGGAAAATGCATTAATACGTGAAGGTACAACTTTCAGGCTTCAATGACACGTTTGTAAATACACTTTATCTTACACTGATTAAAAAGAAGAACTCTGTGTATTCACCTTCTTGGTGCCGTACAGACTTTCCAGTAGTTTATCCTGGGCATTTTCAAAGCGCTGGTCAAGGCTGGATGCTCCCTTCTGCACCAGATTCCAAATCATGTAGTTATTCAGCAGACTACAGAGCAGAGGAAGAGAGAAAATATAAAATTATTGCCATTGCAATTGCAGCAAGTTCAAATAAAAAACATGTACAGAAGAATGAGGGATTGAAATTCTGCCACAGATTACACAGGTCATAAAATACATAAATCTAAGATCAAGTGGTTAAAAGACCACTCTGTGCAGCACACACACTTGAATATGCCCCTACCATATCAGTGTCACTGTTGTGCTGAGAATCATACACCACTGAAATATGACCTTATCCCCAGTCCTAATTAGCTGGTTTGACAAAAACAACTACTTCCAACACATCCAAGCCAACTTCCTGTGTAAATCTCAAACTGAAATAAAATCCTTTAATATAATAATTAGAAATAAAATAATATCTGGGTGTATCATGTAACCAATAAAATGATTACATCAAGGAGGATGGCAACCCCTCAAATTGAGCCTAGGAGCAAAGAGATGAGAACCACCTTGCAAAATATTTCACCACACTTAGCCACTGCATTCTTCCGTTTAACGGTAGGAAGCATGTGAATGAAAGTAAAGAGGATTTTATGTCTGTTAGCATGTCAAGCAGGACTGTGTACTGGGAAGGTAACCAGCAGGTTTAGCCTGTAGCGATGTAGACGAACGTACTTGCGGTCTGTCTTGTTGATGAGTTCCGATACTTGCTGCAAGTATTCCTTAGCGTACACCACCACTGGCTCTGTATCGTTCAACTCCAGGGGTGACAGGACAGAGGACAGGTAGTCCAGCCACTCTATGGCAGGGGCCAGTGCCTAAGGAAAGTGAAATTAAAGGAATAAAAAGTTAAGTGCTAATGCTAATGCTAATAATAATAATAATAATAATAATAATAATAATGAATGAATAAATGCTGGCAGATTGTTGTTGCAACGGACTCTTCCCAACAATACACTTCATTCATTATCAGCCACATCAGAAAGAATTTGGATCTCACCAGACAAACAACGTCAACCACTATAACATCAGCCTGCAGCTGGATGAAACAGCAGACATGCAAAACAGCCCAGGAAAGAAGCATGAATCCCATTAATGGGGCCCAGAGAGACTCTGCTGTTTGCAGGCTAAACGCAACCCTCCTTAGGCTTTAGATGAGTGGTATAGCTAGGAAGCCCTGGTAATATGACCAAGAGCAAAATGCATGAATATTCGATGAATCTATTTAGGCAGGCTTGTACTACTACAAAACTGGCTGGAATACATTTTAAAATAAAGGTTGCTAAATGGTTCTTGGCTTATGGAACATTTACTGCATGAGGTTCTTGGAACTTGAAAAAATCTGCACATTGACTTTATCTAAACATTTCTTAAAAGTTCTTTGGGGAACCAACAGTCTCTCCTCACCATGACACGCAGAATGTTGCTAAAAAATTTTAACTGACAAAAGCAAATGAAAATGTTTTGTTCCTGGTGCATATTGTAAAGGCAGTGACATTAAGGAACCATGGTTTTCTGTTGGCTGTTTGACTTTGATGTTTGACAAACTGCTCTGCTCAACTTAGACCCCTGACCCTACTTTAGCTTGGATGCTATGTGGGGTTGACCATTGCTGGTACTTGAATGTGAAACCAACTTGGCAGTACATGTACTGTGAGCTTTTGGGCAGTGGTGGCCTAGTGATTAGGACCTTGTCCCTGTGAACAGAATGTCGCAGGTTCAAGGCCCGACCCAGGTACCATTGTGGTACCTATGACCAAGGTACCGTCCCACTACATTACTTCCCAAGTGCTTCTCACAGCTGCTTGTTGCTCCATGTGTGCACGTGTGATGGGTCACATGTGCACTTTGTGTGTGATGGAGTGTGTTCACAATGACAACCACATGGTCATGTGCTTTGAGGATAGACCATTATACCTTTTCTGAGCAATCACTGCAGCTCAGCAGTTGTTGCTCCAGATGTTTCCATTTCATAAAAGCAGAACTTTGAGTTGGCAAAGGTAGCTCTAGCAGATAACTGACAAACTAATGTCCAAGAAATGTGTCATCCTATAATGAAATGCTGAAAGTCACCAAGCTCTTCAGTACAATTTATTTTCCTACCTGTGTTTTAGAGATTACATGGCTGTTTGTCTGATTTTGTGCAGTGGTTAGTGATGCATATGAAATAACCAAACCTACCAACTAGAAGCAGTGTCCATTTACTTCTGCCATGCAGTTCACAAACCACAACGGATGAAGTAGAATATATAATGTATATACAAGATGTCTTGTGCACACACACACCCACACAAACACATGCACACACAGGGACAGACACTCGCCAGCATGTTTGCATTCCAAGACCCAGATGCAATTCCAGCTGCCTGGCTCTTGCAGTATATTACACTCAAATCCCCATGGCCAACACACATACAAATGCACACATACACAGCTAAAGCCCTTATACCCCTCACAGCCCTCATCCATACTGGGGGAGTCTGGGGAAAAATGGGATGATGAGGTGATAAAGAAAAGTCTTTTTTTTTCCAAGTAGGCCACAGACATAGAACGTTATTGTCTTAATAAAGTTTAAAAGCCTGAGGGCTCAAGCTTCTATTCAGGTGGTATGGGGGTAATAAGAAATGCACGCAATACAGCGGTGCTGAGGAAGGAAGCTTCATGTAAACCAAGAAGTAAATGTGCGTTTAGCAGTGGAACAAGTACTGGAACGATTCATTTGAGTTCAAGTGGGGGAATAAATCAAAGTGGAAAAAATAGTGAAGGGGAGCTTGACCTTAAATACTGGATGTAGAAGAAAAGACGTTTATATGGGTCAAATATTTCAAAGCTTAACTCTTAAATGAAAGTGTATGACCTGGCCACAGTCAGACATCTTTCAGTAAGAGATCATTTAAAAAAAGATTATTCTTTTACATACTGCTCTCCGATATTCACTTGTAACATTTCAGTGATTTTATGCACCAAAAATATACAGAAATCATTTTAAAATGACCATTTTACAACATTTTACTAGGACTTTGCTACCGTGCTTTTCAAAATTGATAAATGTAAATGATCTTTGTTTTGATTGGCCACTCTATATTGTGCTTAAAATGTAAGTAATGTTTAGTTAGCTGTGTAGGCTTTAAGTACTGTGTAGGTTTTAAATACTTGTACCAAAGTGTAGCAGTTAAAGAGGTGTGAACAAATCATATTGAATGTTTTGGTTTTAAAATATTAGGTGTTTTAACATTTTATTGCTATGGACTTCCATTTTTTCCGGCTATGAAAAGAAAAAAGAGCAGGGGCAATGCCCCTTGTCCCGTCTGAGAACTCATCTAATGCATTCCACCAAAGGAAAAATAGCAAAGACAAATAAACGAGAGCATGTTAAAACTAGTGAGGAAACGGGCAGTAGCAGAGCTTTTGCTGCATGTTTGTAAAGAACCTATTTAGTCTTCATGAATGAATGAATGAATGAATGAATTAATTAATAAATAAAGCAAGCCAATGCTACTTGTATTTTTTCTCTTCCTGGAAGTGTTCCAAAAAAGGCACACTGTACCAGAAGCTTTAGCTCATTTAAAAAAATAAATGAATTAAATAATAATAATGATCAAAAACCAGGACTGTGATTTCAGATCATAGATCAAGATAAAACTGAAAACTTTGGGGGGTTTTGTTCACTCTGGACGTATCAGACTGAGTTTCAAAATCACCTAAAAGCTACAAGCCCTTTGTCAGGTCTTCCCAAACTGCTGTAGAAATGTAACCAATAAGCAGTTATCTCTGACTCTGCATCTCTCTCTGCCTCTCACTCGTTCTCGTAGGCTAAAAAAAATGTTGCTTAGCAACAGTTGCCATAGCAATTGCAAGCCTTGACAAAACAAAAGGGAGCTGGAAACAGCAAAGAGGAGGAGAAGATTCCTGCAAATAATGAAGTGATAGAACGAGGTAGATTATAGAAGACCGTTTCAACAATAGAAGCTCCCAGAGGAGAAGCTGAGAGAGAGAGAGAGAGAGGGAGAGAGAGAGAGAAAGAGATACGAAAACAAAATGAGAGACGTCTCTGCTACATTACATTATATAACCTCTTTCTCTCTTCCTCAGTCCCTCATTCTTATTTTAACACACCACACACACACACACACACACACACAGAGACACACACACACACACACACACACAC
>JBBPDA010000001.1:28356731-28395027 GCA_037974385.1 Arnoldichthys spilopterus | reverse complement strand
CACACACACACACACACACAGAGATACACACACACACACACACACACACACACACACACACACACACACACACACACCTGCAACTCAGTGATGGTGATTTTGTGGTAGATTTTCTCCTCATCCCTACGTTCGTCCTGGGGCACAGTGATGTTGGCCAACGCAGTCTCAAAGTCCAGAATTTGCTGCATTTGGCTCTGAGTTGAGTTCTTATCTCCTCCCAGCAACAATCCCAACTCCACCATGTAATCCAGATATGCCTTCAAAACCTTAACAAACAGACACACACACACAAATTCTGACTAAAGGTCATGGTGATCTAACATTTGTCTATATAGATGTTACCACAGAACACAAACGAAAAACTCCACATAACAAATCAGACCAAAAACTATATCATTCTAAAAAACTCAACAGCACTTTATATGGTCATCCAACTATTTTGAACCACCTTGAAAGAAGAGTCAGCAATAACTAACCTGCTACGTCATCTTATTTAGCCTGGTTGCCAATACATTCTGCCTCTATGCTAACAAACTATACTGAAACAGGTTGCTGCTACATCTTCTCAAGGAGGGAATTTCAAAAGATACATGTTTGATAAAGACCTTGGTTCTGAGGTCAAGATTCAGTTTGGTTGTCAAAGAAAGACACAAAAAGTGCTGCAAAAACCTAGAATTTGTAAGTGGCTTTAGAAAAACAAACTGCGCACTACTTTACTCTGATCGGACACACACAGAAGCCTAGTTTTGATTGATACACAAGATGACAAATGAGGGTGCTCTAGATAAAAGAGGGGCATATCAGCGATTTTACAATGTGATTTAGATTTGTTTCTGAAAACTTCACACATTTCTTTTTTAATATGGAGTTCTCCAGTATATTTACATGAACCGTGTCATGTCACCCCTTCTTAAAACATTCTGCATTGGTTTTTGATTAAAAAAATAATCTTAAAAACCTTAAAGATAAGCCAGATAGTTGTGTCTAAAGCCAGCAGTGTTTAAATGATTAACCTTGAAGAACAACATCAACTTCAGAAGAACCTAGTAATTAAGAACGACATCAAGTTCACTTGTTTTCCAGAGATTACAGGGACAAATAATATTTTTTTCAATCAAAGCTTTTTCCCCCTAGACGCTTGAGCTTGAACTAAGTTGACAACATTTGCTAAATAAACCTTAAATTACCCAATATGCAGTGAAACTATAGAAGTATCAGGACATTTACACTTTATATACAGCGTAGGCTTAATTAAAATATAAAAATTTTATGCAGTGTATCCAAACATAACCAAACCCATATGAGATGCTATGCTAAACTCCAACTGCCAGCTGTTATGAGTCAACCCACAAATCATTCCAACACATACAACATGGAAATCTACAGCAAACACATCTCCCCTCTACATCTGCTGTAAGACAAATGCAGCCAACGTGGGAAATGAATGGACATTTGCTATACTAAATATTTCACAATGAAACACTGCAGTAGCATACTGTCCTACAAAGGCAATACAAGTTTTGTTGTTTTCTGGCCAAATATTTTGTAGGTATACAAGTGATACTGCACATCAGTACATGTTATCACATAGACAGGCAGAAAATTTGGCTGAACCACAACAGAACCATGATGTTTTTTTCCCAGTTTCACTCTTGGACTACAGGACAGCCCATTCAACACCCATAGTTCAACTGTGTTAATTAGCCAGGCCTTTAGGAGTTGAATTCAGTGTAGAACTGAAGAGGGGAAAGCTAGTCCCTGCAGAGCTGCGGCCCAGACAGAAACCAAACTGACATACTTGTCTTACATCCTCATAAATCAAAAGTTCCTAAACTGCTATTGACTTGGAAGTACAGTTCTAGAAGAAACCTTCAATTAGTATAGAACCTTTAGACTAAATCAGAGAGAACTTTAAGGTTTAAAAAGGTTCTTTATACACATCTAATTAAAAATGACTCGTTAAATAGAACAAAGTGGTTCTTCTAATGCACTGCTCAAAATAACATTTGTCCCACCTTAATTTGAAAGAGTGCAGTTAATACTCTTTGCTTTTATAGAACAGCATAAGTTATAAGCTCAAATACTGACTATACATGCTCTCCAGCAAAGTCCTCCAACATGAATCCTGCAGAGCCTGTCTGCTTTTATAGCAACCCCGAATGAATTTCTTAGACATCACTGGCGCCTAATGATGTAAATCAAGTGTATTACAGAACAGAGGAGCCCACCTTTTCATTAGTCTTATTGAGGTAATAGTCCCGAGAGGGAAGGAAGAGCCCGGATTGGTCCACCTGGGAACACAGGTGAGCAAACACAAGAAATAAGCATTCAGCATTCAATCAGCACCACAAACAGTCTTCATCTACAGTAGGAATAAAACCGTCAGATGTCCTGATATGATCTACTATGAGGCTTCAAAATTCCAGTCCTGCATGATAGCATTACAGTACATTTTAGCAATCTTCTCCCTGTATCTCACCAAGGTCTTGAATATGCTGAGAAAATCACTTGATCTGAATGAACAACAAACAATGATCTGAAATTTTACAGCCTCTTTTCTTTTTCAAAGTTTACAAACTTGCTAACAAACTAAAGAAAGAAAGTAAGAAAGAAAGAAAGAGTTTTACACTAATTTTTCAGAGTGAGAATAAAAATGATGATTTATTTACTGAAGGACAAAGGTTCACATTTAAACAATGTGTTTAAGTGTTTACCTGAATAACATTGCTGTTGGAGTTTTTGGGGTCCACGCTGACTCCCACAGTAAAGAAAGGCTGAGCTCTGTATGGTCCTGAAACAGTCTTCAGCACCTCCATAAAGTTCTCTTTATCCCAGGGGTCAGTGATATTCCAGCCCCCTGTCTGAAAACACACACACACCTACATGACATCCCATTCTCAGGCTAGTGCAGAAGTCCGCACCCCCGCTTCTTAAAAAAAATACTGCATTCGACAGTGATGTGTTTTAACACATATTTCCACTCCACCATCACCATCACCATCAGTTTTTTTTGGTCAGAGCAGATTGTTGGCAAATAAAATGATGGACAAGTTCTCTACAGGAGTCATAAATGTTAGTTATTTTTACCATGTGCCTTTAGGTAACCAAGACCATTTAATCAACTAGAGAATATGATATGATAATTATCAGACCTACTGGACATCTCCACCTTAAAAGCACCTGAATTTGCATATAGCTGAGGCGTACACTGTATGATGACAGCCATGGTAAGTACATGACATAGTAAGGCATGACTGAGGAAAAATTCCAATCATCAAGTGTGACTTGGATTTGCTAGTGTGCATCATAATACAATGCTCTATGTAATGTGTCCAATCTAGGACCAGTTATAAAATGGATGCAAATATGATTAGAAAATATCTAATTGTGCTTTGTCAACCATGCAGTGTAAACATAGCCTCAGTGCATGACAAACAAACCTAAGTCCAACCTACACCGCTTGATTCTTTTTATGTTTGATTGTTTGTCTGCAGGGAAGGTGTTAAATCCCTTTAAGAGGCGATGCTTTACCTGGGAGAGAAGGAAACGAAAGGCAAGCAAAACATCCTTCTCAACACATGCTGAAACAGGAATGCAATCAAGTTAGAGCTGATGTTAGCCATCAAACTCAATTAAGTGCGGCTCTCCTCAGAGAATACAAGCTAAATCTTGAGACAGCCAATCCTTTTCAATCACTGGAACAACCTCAGCACACAGTCAGACTGAGAGAGAATCTGTTCCTGAGACAGCTCATCAGCAAACGTCCCCATTTTTCTCCAGCAAGACAGCCACATGTGTGGGAAAAGCTTTAAATTAGACACACAGACTGCTGTTTGACATAGCTGTCCCTTTTCTCCACAAGCAATGCTATTAATCACGGAGGCAGGTTTGGAGAGGACTGTCTGACTGTCTAAAGTTTAGTAGACACAAGAGCGGGTATGAATGTTTCCTGCTATAAAAGGCTCATAGTTTTAACCCCATTGAAATTAAGTGGTGCCATAACTCAGAAGCATCAGGGTCTCTGCAGGTTTCAACGAGTTAAATTTAAGACTTAAATTCCATTCATAATGGTCTTAAAAAGTTCTTAAGACCGTTTCCTAGTCCACATTAGTAAAAAGTAGAAAGGACATAAAAGAAGGTCGGACACTCCTAGAATTACTAACAAAATAAGCTAAGTTATTCACACTGGTGGGCAGTAGTAGCCTAATGGTTAGAATCTTGCCCTTGTGAACAGGACTTCAAACTACAACCTTCTGCAAGGTCCTAACCACTAGGCCAACATTACCCCAATTGCCCCCTCCCCAAAAAAATGATAGAAATAGCATTAAAACTCGAACACTGAAGGCCAAAATGTAAGCTATTTAAGACCGAGTGCGTAAAAACTTAATGTTTTTAAGACTATTTAAGGCCTTAAATTTAGTTTTGTTTTTTTTTTTTTAACTTTGCAGCAACCCTAAAGAATGCAGCTGAATTTAGAGACAATGTACCATTAATAAGGCTATTTTTACCCAAGTTAATTACCTTACATTACCTAGTCTGCTGTGTGAATTAAACCCCCAAGGTACAAGGACACTGCAAATTAATAGGGCAGGGGAAAAAAACATAGATCCTTATTAACAATTAGCTTTGTGTCATCTGGTTCTTTTTCAATTATCAAAATGGATCTTGGCTAAAGGTTAGACTGAGAAATTCATGATTATGAGACCACCTTATGAAAAAGGCCTCTGAAGAATTTTACCTTAGCAATGAGATCAATGAGTGGTTGAGCTCCCAACTCTTCGATGTGCTGCTCGTTCAGACAGGACAAGTAGTAGAACTGAGCTTTCTTCTCCGCTTCGCTACTTGAGTTAAATGTTCCGTTTTCTAGAGAGATGAAAAAAGACGATTGGATAAATGGAAAATAAATAAATAAATATAAATTTTAAAATCTGTCTTTCTTTAATCATGCCACACATGTACTGTTTATATGGGCTACAAACTTGGTCAAAGGCAAAGTGCGTTTGATTTGCCCCTCGGACAACATCATAAAAATGTTCTGTGTAAATTTGATGACGCCTTCATAAGTGGAATTCAAAGAGACGCAATCTACCTGAACAACAAATAATTATTGGGATTAATAATACAAGTCTGGGATCTTTTTATGCTTACAGGCTTCCCCAAGACAATGTAAATGCAAGCTGTTTTTAACCAATTTATTTTACTGATAAATACACAAATGCATGTAATCAAAATTAAGACATCCACTAATGTGAAAAAATAAGAACACCTCATGGATATTGTGAACACTGTCAATTTGACAAAAGCCATTTTTCCTTGTGATTTTGTTCACGTATGTTCAACTTTACTTGTAGGCACTGCATCAAAGAGGATGTTTGCTCAGATAAGGTGAAATAACCATTTCTATGATGTGTACTTATTTTGGCTGTATGTAATCACTATTACTGTGTTCAGCATCAACTGATTCATGAGCTTCTGCTTCGAGAACAAAGATTCAAACAGTATTTCAACATCTTAGTCTTGCTTGTTTGTATCACCACTATTAGGGTGAACATGGACATGTTTAATGGGATTTCAGGCTACAGGCTTGGACACCGGTCGTGACATTCAATTTGGGGACCTTGGAAGTCATGAGTGAAAAGACGCAGAATATGGAAACAAAGAACAAAGAGAAAAATAAGCAGTCACTGAGCTAAAGGGGGCAAAGCGGGGTCTGAGGCCCAGCAAGGTTTGTCCCTGTAGTAAACAAGCATGACGGCACAAGAGAGAGACAACCCTGATGGCCATGGGGCAGTCTGCTCTTCTTCCTGCAATATTCTGGCATGCTTTCAGCTAATGACCTCCGATTGCTTCCTAATAGGCCTGTGCCCTGTGTGGAAGGGGGAGGGGAAAATGTCCTGCCACCTGTCTTTTTAAGGCACACTAAACAAAGCCCCACTCTTCAGCAACAAAACACAGACACATCATCAACTTAGCAGCCCAAGCAGAGATCGTTTCCGTGGCCGTTTGCTTCTGGCGTCAGTTTTGCTAGCAACTCGTGCAATAAAGAAGAGAAAAACCATATCAGTGTCACCGCTAAACTCATTCCCATGAGGAATAGTGTGTCTGTCAGCAGCACCTCTGCTTCTTCTCTGCTAAGACTTATGGTCAGGACAGTGCTCCCTTTGAACTGCAAAAAAGAGAAATTACCTGTGTGTCTGTGTGTGTTCATATAATTGAAGCTAATTCATGTGCTTCTGGGAAAAAAGTAGGGACACGGTGTGCAAAGCCAGTAGCAGCTGTTCCTTTCAGTTCTCATCGACGTCCTCGCTCATCTAACGTAATTACATTAAGAAGGCAGAAATATTCCCAGCAAAAATGCACAGACGCACAGTGGCAGTCCAATTACTGGTCAGCAGGTATGGTCCACTGAAGGCAAGCTGGAGAGGAGCGAGCATGTGTGTGCGAGAGAGAGAGACAGATATATAGAGGAAGACAGACAAAGAAACAAAGAGACAGAAAGAGAAAGACACACAAAAAGACAGACAGACAGAGAAGGACAGAGAGAGAAAGTAGGATAGATGGAGAAACAGAGAGAGAGAGAGAGAGAGAGAGAGAGAGAGAGAGAGAGAGAGAGAGAGAGAGAGAGAGAGAGAGAGAGAGAGAGAGCTGGCATTCTGCCCTACTAGCTGAGTGTAATTCAACACTGCACTTGCTGCATTTTCCAATATTTGCTTGTGCTTTGTTTTGTGTTTGTTGGGCAATAGAAGACAATCGACTAGGCACATCAGCACAAAACCTCCATATGCCCGTCTGTCTCTGAGTAAGCGCAAAGTACAGACAGCAGTTTTAGAACATGGTCACACCTTCTCTCTCCTACTCCTCACTACCTTCATAATCTTGCTCTCTCTGTCTCTCTCTCTCTCTCTCTCACTATCCCTTCCATCATCTCTTTTCCACTGACACATCCCAATTTCATATTCCAACCATAGTGTTCTAAAAATACATCAGAAATCCTTCCCTCATGCCCCCCTGTGCCTGTTCTCCCTCACTTAGCTGGAGGCAGTGCAGGTCCCTTGCTGCAGCAGACTGCGGGTGCTGAGGGAACACTCACCCATCTACTGTTTACTGGAGCATTTCGCTTCCTCAGCTTGGTTCAGATCCAAGCTAATATCCTTTATAGGCACAATATACGCTTAAGAAACTGTTTCACTACATGACCTTAAAAAATCTTCTGGAGTGATGCCATATAGGAGCCACTTTTGTAAATGAGATATGCGAAATATTTTAACTTTCCCCATTAATGAAGGCCCTACAGTACAGGTCACGGAGAGGTATGCTGGTCTAATTAGCAAATACTTTACAGCTGCCCCTATTTTCATCATTAGAAAATGCCACTTCTGTATGATCGAGACAGTATTTTACTTTATACACTTCTTCTCAGACTAATCATGTAGAACATGCCCATCATATTCAGCAGAAACAGCAGGGCTAATGACTCACACATGTTCTAAAGTTTTACTCATTAATCTTTGTGTTTCGGGAATTATCTGTATGCATTTTATATACTATTTATAAATAAATCACGTGTTTATGTATGCACGTATAATCATGTAAAAAGAAATAAGTACATCCCATGGAAATTCCAATTTTTTTGCAACGTATTTGAACAAGCAAAAATGTCACCTTCAAGGAAACCATGAGAAAAAAAAACATTTTCAAAAACTTATTTAAGAAAAAAAAAAAACTACAGTGCAGAAGAGAGTTCTATTTTATTTATGTTGCTGGGTACAAAGTGTGTTTTCCCAACCCCTTATACCTAAAATAAATAGAAAATGGATGTTGTTCCACAAAAACTTTGCTATGAGACAAAGACAATGAGATTTTGAAATGTATCCATTTTCAAGAACATTATCCATTCACTTTATAAAGGCTAAGTAGACTTCCAAAATATTCTGAAACTGTGAGACCTTCTAGAATTGTCCAGAATTTTCTTCAAGTTTCTGGGACTGTCCAGAAAATCTAAAAAACATTGCCTGTTTTGCCACTATAAAGACAAAACTTTTGTGGGCTGTGGTCACATAAATCAAAGTTTATGATGAATACAGGTGATTTTACATAGGCCTAAATACTGCTCCAACGTGAAGACTGCTAGAAAACTAATGAACCATTTACCTGCTTTAGTGGCTACATGTGCTGCTTTCAGGTTAGATGTGTCTAACAGAGGGGCTAGTAAGTGCTATGTGTGATCCACTCTATGGAGCCTCTGAAAACACTTGCCTGATACTACCACGTCAATATCACTGATGTGCTGCAAATGACCTCTCTCTGCACTACAATGTGCAATGTCTGTACAAAGTGCACCTATAGAGTAAGTGGAACTGGTAAAACAGGTTTGTCAGTGCATGTAAATGTGTTTGCTTTTGTCACATTACAAAAAACAGTGGATTCACTACAGGTTGTTCTTGCACCTTAATATCCATGTATGGACTGGAGATTGAGTGGCACGTACTCAAAGAAAAATAAACAAAAGAAGAATGCAAATGTACAAAAGCTCAGATGGAGGGAGATGGGTAACTGAAAGGTTTAAAGAGCTGAGGCACAGGCGAGTCATTGTTCTCAGTGGGGAAGAGAGAGGAAGGAAAGAGGAGAAGGTCAGGTGAAGAAGCCCTAATAACTGCAAAAGGTCAATATAATACACATTCAGAATTTAGATCTTACACAATTAAATTTGTAACTGAGTAATCTACAGATTTTTTTTTTTAACAAGAGATGTCCAGACCTGAGACTGGCATCGGGGTCAATCATGGTATTTTTAACTGATTGAGTTCAGCCAGGTCACTCAGGCAGGGGCACAAGAGAAGGACACTTTCACAGATGAGAAACTTCCTCGAGACAGCAACATGGTCAATTATTTGTCGTTTGGAGCCATGATGTGCCCAACGACACCATTTCACACACTGCCCTATAGCCTTACTGCACAATGGACTGACTCCACATTTGCTGTAAAACATGTGGCACTGAATGTTCATCACTTTCGCAGATCTCACTCAGCAGGCAAAACAGTCAATCAAAGAGATGTTGAGCATTTGGGAAAAAGGCAAGAAAGGCGCCCTTGTTATTTTGTAGCCAATGTAAGAAATATGATAGGCACTTCATCTAAAGAAAAGTACAAATATTGGATTGGGAAATGGTATTGGCTGATAGTCAATATTAAATGACTGACTGGGATCGGGGTTAAAAATAAACATCCCTAGTTTAAACAATTCAGAGATTTTCTATACAAAACAATCAAAACACATTAATAAAATAATTATAATTAAAATTCTTAGCTGAAACCCAAACCAAAATTCAGAACACACTGGGCTGAAAACCTATACCTGAAAAAGTGACACTAAACATAAACAGTTTACAGAGTATAAAGTCATCTTGCAACATTCTTCTTATTTTGCAAGGCATAATGAAAGACTGCAGGATAAAAACACATCTACTATAATTAAAATTAATCACACTATCTGTATCACTTCTGAGGCTTCCAAGTGTTCAGAAGGAAAAAAAATTATGAAAGATTTCTCTATTTTTTATCAACTTTTAGAAAGTTCAGCATATTGAGACATGTTATTTGACAAACATGACTAACCCTCACCTAACAGATGCTTGAGCACGGCCTGGTTTTGGTCCCAAATGCTGTTGAAGGTGCTCCAGCGTGACCGTCCATCTGGAAGGGGATTTTTGCGTATCCAGCCCCCACATGCGTACTGGTAGAAATCCTGGCATGGGTCAATCGTGCGGTCCAGCGACTCCACAATCTTACTGGCCACGGTCACACACGCCTCGGTCAGACACAGGCTACGGGATGGATCTGTGGAAGAGAACGTGTCACTGCTACATTCTTCACTCACTGATAATGTTATAGAAATGAAGTAATCACTGTGACTTGTCCCTTCTAACTTTGTAAATCAGGCATTTTATTTTGCAGTTCAGCAATATTTACTTGACAAAACAGTAAAATGACTAACAAGCATAACTTTGATAGTTTCAGGAAAGCCTTTCTTTTCAAAAGTGTGAAAGTAGTTATGGAAAATGTTCATAGGGGCAACGTGGCTTTGAAGCTTGAGTAGCCTACAGATTATAATAACAGATATAGACTAATACCAATTACCACCTCACTTAAACTGGACTTTGGTTAAGATACCATACTACTACTCAAAACTATCATTATTCTGCTTGTAGATATAAAACCACCTCATGGCAAGCTATAGAAGAGGTGCTAAGCTATCTTAGTCATTCCAAACTCCCACCTACACATTCTCATTCTCACACACACACACACGTCCTAAGTGCACATTAGTCTTTAGGCCAGGAAGTGTGTATGTAGCAGACTTACCTCCGTTGTAGTGGACCCCTAGAGTGACGGCACATCCAAACAGTGCTAGTAAAGAAGCCAAGAGCAGACAAGCCAAGACCACCTCCAACTGAGTCCTCCGGCCCAACGGACTAAAAAACTGGATACCACCCTTCCGGAAGCCCACCTAAGACACAAATGCATACCCAAGAATTTAAAGATAAAGGATCAAAAATATCAAATGAAGCAATAACTGATCAATTAAAGCAGCGATCGAATAATAATATATTCTAATCTGCTTGTTAATTGAAACTGCTTGCATGACCCAGCTGAACTTACAGGCAGAACAATCATCCCCTTGGTATTAAAAGTTTCTAAGTTCTGAGCAGTTTGGGGGCACTGAGCTTTAATGATTTTGCATTCCATACAAATGTATGACATGAACCTTTTCTTTTATACATACAAAGACCAAATTGCATAGGACTCATATTAAAACTCATATAATGTTGATTATCTGTCAAAGAAAAAAAAAATCAATTATACCAAAATGTCAGACAGAACCTTGTAATTCCAAGGAAACTAAATATGTAAAGTTCTTTGGGACTGAACAGAATCTGTTTTCTTCAGTGACAGGATTCCCACCATACTTAACTACTGGTAGGAATGAACAAAAACACTGAGAAACCATGAATACTGACCAAGGATGTGAAATTTGGCGAGTATGTGAGGATATGCACATAGCTACTAGTTTCAGGACCTAACTGGAAAGGCATAAAAAATGAAATTGTGATCCAAGTGGAAGGCCCAAATGGGACCTCTGTAGTGCTGTCATCTTCGTCTTCTTCTTCTTATTATTATTATCATCATCAACTATAAACCTTAAACAGAATGCAGCTTAAAGTGCAGTAAATAGATTAAAAGAGTAAACAAGAAAAGTAAGCATTAAAGTAATGCATAAATCATAAAACTCATAGTAAATGCAGCTCAAAGTGCTTAACAGTAAATATATGAAATAACTGAAAATAAACAGTAAACACAAGCATTGAAGGTATGAAATATAAAATTAATAAAGGTTTAACAGGAAAAGCTTAAAGTAATATAAATAAAATACAAGTAAAAAAAAATCAATGATAAATAAATGAATAGTTAAACGCTGAAGTAAAGAGGTGATATGATTTATTTCACTGTGTTCCAGAGATCTGGGCATAACTGATCAGGGTAGTTTCCCTGATCTTCCTTTGCCTGTGACCAGCCTTCAGTAGAGCGGCTAAAGATGAGCGTGGTTCTCTAAACATTTCACAAGGCAGTTGGGGATGTAGGTCCGAGCCCAGTATTAGGTACAAAAACAAGCTCGATCTCTGTCCTAACTGTGGGGATAGTAAAGCACTGGAGAAATTAAGGCCAGCATGTTCCTAATTACTGGACTAATTGGCTTCACTGAAGGGAACACTTTTTCCTCACCTGATTAATAGATGTTTTATCGTCTGACGCAGAGTATTTTTTCTGAAATGCCAAACTCACCATTACAAAGCGGAAATGACGAAAATCCCACAGCGAACCAGGAGCTCTTTACTGGAATGCGGTAATTCGCAGGTTTTTCGCATGTGGAGCGCCAGATTCAGTGTCATGCCACAGACCTCGTCAATCTAAACACGACTGTACTTCGGGTGACGAACAGCATTCATTCATATGGCAACAATGTTCATGGGCGGCCCGCCAGGCCGAAATCTTCGCCGCACGTTTTAACCGCACGGGATTTTAAATTTAAAGCGATCGGAAGTGCAGGCTCCACACGCACGGTCCACAAACGTAGAACTGGGCCCTAAACATCACGCACATACACTTTACATACTGCATTACTGAACGCATTTATTATCCACGTGTACTTTTTTTACACCCTGTTTAGTGAGTTAGTGTGTAGCTGAACCCAAAGATCCCCTCATCACCCCACAGTTCACTTTCATCTGCTGCCACTAATTCCGTCTGATCTCCTTCGCCTCGCTATATATATTAGTATAGTTTACTAGCACGTGGATCTATTTGACCAGATCAATAAAAACCACGTAATGTTTATAGGAAAGGAAATGTGCGACTATTCGGACGCAGCTTTGCTCTCTCCCATCGTCTGCGTGTCGTTCTCTGTTCACGTCCGGCCTCGCGAGACTAGGACGGCGAACAATAGACTGATAAAACTCCAGAAAACAATTCTCATACAGTACTCCAGTTAAATGTTAAGAGAAAGATCCTACTGAAAAACTTTTTTTTCTTCTTTTTTCATTAACATTCAGATCGCCACTGGTAAGTAAATGACCAAAACACGTTTTTCTTGCACTCTTTCCACTATTCCCCAGCAAAGTAAAATGACAATTTGTAAATTATTATTTTTCAGTTTTAAAGGATTCAGTTGCATGATGTTCATTTGTCATGATAAGTACGTGTTTTAAACATTATTATGGAATTACCTTTGCATGGATTAAAATTATTTTGTATCAGTTTCAATAAATTTCTAAATAGTTACAGGATCTGCACAGACTTAATCTGTCTACATTTTTAATGAAATCATTGCACAATGAAACTCTGCACTGGGTAAATATAATGAATTATTCTGATAGTACCATATTAATATTTATTAGGCATTTTCCATTCCATCATTCAATCAATCTCTTTCTCAAACCAGGTGTTCCAGTACACTACAGCTGGAAGGACATTGTATGATTGCATTAATGACTACAGCTAAATGTGCTGGAAATGTGAATAATTTATCCTTTTATCATTAAACATACGGATTAATACATTGGAATATACAGGCTCGTCTGCTATATTATCAACAGCTGTCATTCACTGAACTTGAAACCATATAGTAAAATACACCATTAAAGAGCAAAGTGGAACAAGAGCGGATATGATGCAAGTTGCTGTGCTTGCATGTCCAGATCGAGTTTCCTGGTTCAAACCAGGTAATGACACCCCTTTGCTTGCAGTGAGAAAGCAGCAGCACCACACGTGCTAATTTTGTTTGGTAGGTTTGCTTGGTATGAGTGTAGGCTGATGTGTAGGCCAGACTTAGCTTATTCCCAAGCTTCTGTTTAAATGAGTGAATACTGATAAAAACAATCCCTGGCAGAATACAACTGACTCTACAGGGGTTTTAATTATTGCTAGTACACCTCTTAGTTTGCTACCTTACCTCATTCCCACTAGATTTTTGTTATAATGTCAAAATTTGTTTAAACGTCATGGTTGGCATGGAGGTATGTTCAGTTACATCAGAAATTAAACTACACAATCGCCTCTTCCACCTGATCCAAGCTATCTAATTATGACACCAATTATGGTCAATTTATTTACACATGAGCTGAAACATTTTTTACAGTATTTACAGATTTTATTCAGCTGTCTCGCACGTGCTGTTCAGTACAGATTAGTTTGCTGGGTTAACGTTTACTCAAGCACACTTGATATTTTTTCTCAAGACTTTTTAAAACAAATGTGAAAAAAAAAAATCCAGAGTTACTCAGCTGAGTCTTTTGAGCTCAAGCAACAAAACGTTTAATAGCCTTGCTAATACAAGAAGATTCAGTGTAAGGAATGAGTCTAACCTACGTGTCTGGTACTGATAAAACAAAGGCACACCATGCAGTACACCATGTAGTGTGTGGTTTCCATTCACAGCTGTTTCTGCTTTCATCATGACTAATGTGCTTCTTTTCACAGGATTATTTATGAGTCTAATCATTTGCAGAAGTGGGAGTAATCTGTAAATCAACAGTACCCTTGTGACGGTCAGTGCTCTCATCATTTACCATCATAGTAAACACATGATGGTAACATGCTTAATTAGCACCAGTGATTTATGTACTCACAATGACAAGAACATACAGTCCAGGAAAGGCTGTAGATCATTCCTATTGTTCAAAATAAGGGCCCCAATAAAGTCCCTGTCTCAGATTTAACTGTTAACAAGTGTAAAAAGTTCAGCCACAACATTAAAACCAGTGACAGGTGAAGTGAATAAAATTATCTTATTAAAATGGTGCCTTTCAAGGGGGTGTTATATTAGGCAGCAAGTAAATAGTAAGTACTTGAAGTTGATGTGCTGGAACCAGGAAAAATGGCCAAGCAAAAAGATCTGAGCCACTTCGACAAGGGCCTTATTGTGATGGCTATACAACTCGGTCAGAGCATCTTCGAAACGACAGGTCTTGTAGGTTGTTCCCGGTATGCAGTGGTTAGTACCGACCAAAAGTGGACCAAGGACGGACAACAAGTGAACTGAATACAGGGTCATGTCACCCAAGGCTCACTGATGCAGCATGCGGAGAGTGAATACTTGTCTGTCAGATCTGATTCCATAGAAGAGCTACTGTGATTTAAAAAGTGAATACTGACTCTGATAGAAAGATGTCTGAGCTTAATGCTACGACTGATTGTCTTACATTCCCACTCTCCAGGTAAAATCTGTGGTTATCATTAGTCACTTTTTGACGACCTGTAACCCATAACCTGCCTCTGACCTCAACACTGTCAGGAGAGATGGCTCCATCAGCTGGAATGTCTGCCCCCTCCTCCTCCTCAAAGGTTGCACGCTTATAGTTGGACATCTGAAAAGAGAGGGACAGAGAACAAGCAAGGTCAAAGTGGTCTTAAAGCCAAGTTAGGAAATGTAACTTTTTAAGAGGCAATTTCTGCCCAGAGTGACTGAGATTCAGAGGAGCTGTAAACACAAATGGAGGTGCTTTATAAAATATACAAAATACAATTTAAACTCAATTGAGAATAATAAATATAATCAAAACCTGCAGGAAATGTACAAAAAAGTAGAGAGGAGGTTAAGTGTAAAATATATCCCTAAATATGAAAAAAATTGCTTGGCTGCCTTACATACGATGTCGCAATCCAATTTACCTAAGAGCTTTTTCAGACTACGAAAAGCCAAGTGATATGTGAAGCGCTGACTGTGTTTGTGCAATGGTGGCATTGACACGGACTTACTATATTTAGGGAATCACTTCATTTACATTGATTTTAGCAGATTCTTTCCTCTTGTATTTGTATTTTAAGAGGCAAAATGTTAAATAGGGTTTTTTTTTTGTCATTTTACCCTTCATTATTTCTGACACAAATTACAATGCCACTGGAGAGATAATGACAGAAAATTTGAGTTCTATTCCCACAATAAATCAGTGCAGAGAAAGGGCTAGGGAAGGAAAACTGGTGTTTTTCCATCTCTTTTAAAACACACACACATACACACACTCATATCGCTGAAGTGTCTAATCGGCTCCTCAGGGCAGAAACTGTGCAGTCAGTGTCACAGTGTTTTTATCAGAGCTCGAGAGAATGTAAAATCGCCAGCGCCTCCATTCTCCTCAGCACAGTCAACACTGTCAAACTAAACACCAGACCACTGGAGAATGGACCAAAAATCCAACTGTTTATTATAGTGTCTCAGGTTAAACACACAAGCATATACACTCCCACACACGCTGCCGTTAGTGTACTTTCTTTAAAGTTGCACTTAAAGAATGTCGCCACATACCGTCTCCTGTTAAAAGCATTCACCACACATATAAAAGTGATTCCATTAAAGGTTTTGTATAACTGTGTGTGTGTTTCCTCTCTTCCAGACCAAGAGTGTTTAGCACTGATGGACTACCATGCCTGCCTCTTCTGTGCTGTAAATGTTTAAAAGGTTCACTATCATCTGCATGCATGTTAACGTCTTAGAAGGTCCACCTAGTCGAGCTGAAGTTTTCCTTTTGAGAAAATCCTATTTGTAATTTTCAGTTCCACGGCACATCCTTTACAGAAAATAGCGCACCACTGTATGGCCCTCGTCACCATCAGACTTGTCACTAACCATAACCCTACTGTCAAAACACATTGCACACTATAGTTATAAATGTGCTTTACTCACTATTTACACTTACACACATCAGTCTATTCCATTTTGGTAAAAAGCAGAAGTGGCCACATTTTCCCTTTTGACACTGCATGATGTGGTCGGAGCAAACCAACTACCACTGAAATGGAGGGGGGAGGTAATGGGTATTTTTCAGTCCCATAAAGGGTATGGGCTTGAAAAGCTAAAAGGGATAAACCATACTTCCTCAATAGACACTCCACCTCTGGTCTTGCTGCAAACGGCTGAACACAGACATTAGAGGGAGAGAGACTGATAATTGGGCGAGCAGTAGCCACAACATCCCAGCCCTATTGAACAGCTAATTCGATACAATGGTAGGCCCTGGGCCTAACCTCATATTGGGTATTGACTACTCATGAGAGAAGCTGTGGAGTCTGCTAACAACTGCTGGCTGACACACTGTGGGGGGTGGTGGTGGGGGGACTGTTTCTCAGGCAAAACCAATTTACTCTCGGTCTGTCTCTGACGCATTTCCTTGCATTTTCACTCCCTCTGCTCCTCTTTATCTTTGTTTATTTCTTTCTCTCTATCCTCATTCACTCTTATGCAGTTTTCCTCCTTCCCAGGAGAGAGAGCGAGAGAGAGCTTGTGTAGCTCAATAATCTGTTCCTGTTTTGTAAATATTTCTGCCAGAAGAGATTCTCTGAAACTCCCCCTCGTTTTCACTGAATTACTTCGCAAAAGGTCAAAAGGCAGCAGACCAAACACTTCACATAACCAACTACGCACTCGTCCCCAATACTCCTCTCTCTGACCTTCTCTCTCTCTTACTCTGCTATTCCCTTCCTTTATGGTCCTCCTCTCTGTTCTTGTATTCTCATCCTACATTCCCGTTTGAGGGATCAGTTTAAAGGAACAGTTTAGTGAATAATCAGATTTATATCATTATACATGTGCTTCTTACTCCAAATGTAATTAGTTAGTCAAGACTTGTTTGCCAACTGATGTTTGATTCTTTAGTTTTGTACTGCCTCTGTGAGGCTAATGTAGTTAACATGGAATGGGAATGCCTTAAATCCTATATGTTAGCTTTATTAGGCTAATTTTTAGCTATTAATATAATAGTAAGCTTGTAGGTCCAGTGCAGAACTGAAGACCTCAGACAGGGGCAGCCCGTGGCATAGGCGACATAGGCGGTTGCCTAGGGTGCAAAATGTGTTGGGGGCGCTGAAATTTTGCTAAATGTTTTTTTTGTTCCCCATAGTGTGACTAGAGGGAGTTTACCTGTGGGGGCAGTAATTAGGCAGTGTTATTAACCCTTTGGAGGTTTGAGTATTTTTGTTCACTGTATTGGTGAAATATGAATCAGTTGTCATATACGATATGATGGAAATATCAGCACCGCTACTGGAATCTCCCTGTGACTCATGGGATGGCTATAGTCCTCCAGAACACAAATATCATGCAAACACACAAAAAAATTTTTTCTTTGTGCTTATCAGGATTTCAAGATTTTCAGGCAAGTTGATGCCATTAGTTTTAACATTCTGGAGGAGCGGATATATCCCATGATTGTGCATCTCAGGGTGAACCCAGTAGTGGCAGGGATGTTTCTTTACCTACATTTATTCATCTAGGCAAGATTTGAATGCCCATGGGGATGGGGCCTAAGTCATTCCTTCACTAGAGGCTTATGTGGAATGATTACCCTGTTAAACATCTAACTGGGATCTTTTAATAAGAAGATTTAACATGAAAGGACATAAGTGTGTAAGATGTGATTAAAATGCTCCTGCCTGGTAAAATAAATTATATTCTTAGACAAACTGATACACCCACCCCTTACCTTACCCACGACTTAATACTGGCCTGAGGTTGCTGTGCTGTGCCACACTGCAATATTGAGCACCCTCTCAACACGCTCTCTATTTTTGAGTTTATGAATGTGTGCGTGTTTCTATGCCTGTTGGTTGAGGGAGTGAGAGAGACTGAGACAGACAAACACACACAGGAGAGATATATTTGGCTCCAGAACTGCTTGCTTCAAGGGCAAACTGCAGCATGTCATCAAGTATGCACAGAAAATCAACAGCTGAATCCTCCCCTTCATGGTTGCTGGGTATAAACCCATAAAGGTGCACGTCAGCAAGATTGATGCCAAAACTTTACAATAAGGACACCAGATTACCACTGGAAACTCCATCAGCGTCCTTATAATTCAATCAAAAGTGGTGGATACCTGAACTGGGGTATTTGGAAATTGCAGGGTTCTATCTGTTGCATTTTCTGTCGTTTCTTTGACTTGGATTTTTGGTAGAAACACAGTTTGACATATGTTTGGTCTTTGCATACTTCCCCAGCGTAGCTCTGACTTCCCTTCATCCATCTTAAAATCATGGACCATGAAGTGTTGTTTTGATGGATAGGGTCAGGAGGCAGCCCCACCCCTGCACAATGTGAATGCAGTGCACCTTTAAAACTATTTTAAGGAATAAAAGTGGAGAATAAAAACTTCCACGAATGAGGCTACACTGACATTTTACCTATACTAGGACTGTATGATGTGAACAACTGATTATTATTGCAGTTATACTGCTACATATAGAGCTTGGCAAAATAATGTCACAGTGCAATGTGTTCTAGGGCGGAACCGCCAAATTGTGTGGCAACAAACCCACAGACCTGTACTACTCATGCTGAATATGCTGGAAAAAAAAGAGAAGGGCTTGTACAGAGACAAATTCCTACCAGAAGCAAAGAAGCACTTTATTAAAAAAAACATTACCAGAGGAGTCGAGTCTTGTGAATTACCCAAACAGGAATGGATTCACGACCCTGAGACCTCACCTGTCATATTTCCCAATATTTTTACCCATCATCCAGTGACGTGCGGTGAGGTTCATGGCTGGTGAGGCATTGACTGCTACCTCAGTTTGAAAAGAGCAAGTTATCTTTTGCCTCTTAGTTTGAAGCAATTATTTCAGCTCTGGCGTTGGTCTTCCACTATTTATCACTCTCTGCTTTGACCAAAAGTCCAGTTTCTGTAATGTATAATCTTAGATATGTAATCTTCTTCGTCAGTCGGAACAAAAAATAATAATAAACAGACGCTGCGCTCGACTTTCTGATATCGCTAACTTACTCACACGCGCCCCCTTCGCTGCGGCACGGTACTGTCTGCCTTGCCTCGTGCCTTTTTCACAGCGGTTTTATGTTCGATCAGCAAGACTAAACATGTCACACATGTTGATTAAAGACTGTGGAAGTCGGGGTGTAAAACAAACGTGTCTGCAAACATCAAACATGATATTGGCGACATACAGAGAGACAACAGGAGGCGCGCAACTGCATGCACCAACCCAGAGTGTGATAACGCAGGTCGAGGTTTGGCCCGTCGCTGCCTCACCTTTCGTTTCGCTTGATGAGTCGGTCGATAAACCACATAGTATTTCAAATAAAACTGCAGATGAGGCCAGGCAGAATAAACTACAGCAGCCAAAGTCCAGGCGAAGCACCAATGACATGAACAATCTCACTGTCTCCAGCAGCACAAACTGTTGTTTGTGTTTTTCTGCATGTCACACCGACTGGGCTGAGGCGACTAGAGCCCCGTACTAATCTAATGAGCTTCCCAGGCAGCTATTTTAGAGCCCCATCCGGCTTGATTGCACGTTGATAGGCCCATTAGATTGGGCAGCCGGTTGAGGCTAAAGGATATATGTAGCATGAAAACACACATCTGATAAAAATGTCTTAAGTGGGCAGGTAAAAATAATGCGAAACATGAGAGCAGGTCAGGCGTCAGGGTCGTGAATCAACTCATCTCTAGGTAATTTATAATGCTCGACTCCTCTGATAATGTTTATTTTTTTAGTAAAGTGGTTCTATTTGTCCGGTAGGAATTTGTCTCTGTACAGGCCTTTCTTTGTTTAAGAAGGTTTGTTTGCGCTGTTATGCGCTGTGCTCGTGGTGTTGCGTTGTTTGTTTTGGTTTCTTTCCACACAATACGGAGGTTCTCCCCCATACTGCATTGTACTGTGACGTCATTTTGCCAAGCTTTATCACAATGTCCTTCAATATATCAAAGGGATCATGTCACTTTTCTTGAATTAAAAAAAAGTTTGAAAAGGGTTGTATTTAAATATTTTTAGAGTTTTAAAATGTATGTTGACTTCTCATCCATACATTTAATATAAGGAACAGCTAATTTGCAAATGATCGTTTATGTGATGTCACAAAACCAACATGTTTAAATATGAATCTATTCTGCCTCTCATCAGTTTATTGGTTAATAATTGGCCAAAATAATTTGAGATTGGTGGTTTACTTGAATAATTAATAGAAGCTGTGACTGATCACCCTGTTTAAACACAATTACTAGTTAGATCATTTGCATATTGAAGCTTTATGTGATATCAGTGTTACAGAGACCAATTTTATGATAATGATTAACAGATGATTTATTGCGCAGCCCTAGTTCTGCTCTGTCTTTTTCATAATGAAGTGGTTCACTGGACTTATGCGAAACACTCTGTACCCTTACAGACTACACACAATGCACTTGCAACAATGTGTAATTAGTTTACAGTTTGAAAAGTTTTTCAAAGTCAATTTTATTTGTATATCTGTCACTAAACAGCTTCACAGAATCCAGGTACAGACCCCTATTGAGCAAGCATAGGGCAATAGAGGCAAGTAAAAAACTCCCTATGCTGGAGAAAGAAACCATGGGAGGAACCAAGACTCAGAAGGGGAACCCATCCTTTTATGGTCGACCCCGGATCACAATAACAAACAGAAAGACAAGCAAAAAACAATCTCTGTTTACAGAAGCAGGTTCAGATAAAAGCATATAGCTTGTGGCAACATATCTAGAATATGCATATGAAGCACATGAATTACATGGAGATTGGAGGTAGTTTAACTAATCTGGGCCAGGTGAGCAGGATGTGCCAAAGATGGATGAAGTGGCTGAAGTTACAAGAGCAGCAGTTGCAGGTGGGTAGCAATGACTGTCAATCAAAGAAACCTTATGCCTTGTTCACACTTCATGTTTCTGAATGTGGTCAGATTACTATACTGTTCACACTACACAACATTGGGACTTCCAATCACAAGTCACATAGTTGTGTAGTGTGAAAACAGCACAGACAAGGCATCACCAACTACATCTTTCAGCATGACTGGTCCATCTGCTTTACAAAACAACATTCTGTCATGAAAAATCATGCAATAAATGATACAACCCTCATGCTAAACATATTCTGTTGTAAAAAAAAAAAACCTGCAAAAAGTAAAAGAAAGGGATATGAGTGAAAAAAAATGTATCAGCACACTTGGAGGTCAGAAGTGGTTAGAAGTCATTCAGTTCAGTTCAGCCATGCTTTCCATCTTTCCGTCAATTCAAGTCCTGCACTCTCATTGGCTGTAGTTCCACAGCAACTGTCCCATATGTTTTGCAGGCTAGATATCTGTTGGCAACTAGTCTTTGTAATGTTCACACATAAAGATTGTTAGTCACTGATCAAATGTGAAATCGCACAGGATCGAGAGCTTTTTCAGTGACCTGTCGGTGACTCAGAAACAGTTCTAATTTATAAAATGTGAGGCATTAGGGCTATCCATTTGGGGCCATCCTTTGTGTGTGCTTCATCCTAATACAGTTTCTCTTATCTCTCTTTGTGTAACATCTGGGCCTTTTCTGAACATGAAAAATGCCAAGCTGGATTTCGGGCGGGTACTAACAGCAGTGATTGTGAGATTTGCAAGCTGCTGAAAAGAGCATAGGTGTCCTTTTGAGCACTCGCACTCACTCTCTTCTGCTCTAACAGAGCTTAGCGTGCTCCCTTTGGTTGCCACAGCAACCAACCCCCCACCCCCAGTCCCCCTGGGTCACGTGAGTCACGCTGTCGCAAATTAAAGCAATGTGTTCAACGTCCTTTCACAGGCTGCCTGATGGACTAGAGGCTGGACTAACAGCTGTGGACAGGCCTATCTTGGGGCCTGTAAAGTAGGGGGTGATGACAGTGGAAAGGTTCCATAGGGTCACTAGTGCGGCAGCAGAAGAAAGCCTGCACCCCATTTACGGGAAGGGGCAACTGCAAGACTTATAACTGCGTCAGAGAAGCATAAACAATAAACAGACGAGGAGCACTGGAGGACTGCAGGCAGTCCAGCGTTAATAACAGAGAGAGAGAGGGAGAGAGACGAAGACGCAGAGTGAAGGCTTCCAAGCACATGTGGGTCTGTAATGAGCCGCAATTATAATTCATAAAGGTCCATTTGAGGCTCTGACGTCAATGAGCCCACGTCAGCAGGAGCTGGAAGGGACGGGGAGGACTGGTGAAGGCCCATCAAGATCTTCTGAAGCACATTTAAAGGCTTGTATTGATCATTTGTCTGCAATGACTGGTGCAGACCAAGCAGAAGAACTACTGCAAATGCCCTATCCCTCTTCCAACAACACAAATGACTGTTAAAGGGTGAGAAAACATGTAATCTGTTTCTATAGTGGAAGCCATTCTATGTGCAAGAGTACACTGTATGTATATGGGAAATTTCTACAGACTGAGACAAAGAGAGGGAGAGCCTTGCCTTGTGAAGGGAAGGGAGAGGTTTTCCCAAGTTCCAGGAGTGGTACGGAACTTTCTCGGAGCAGAATGCAATTGTTTGAAGTGGTTTCCTGAGGAGTGTTTTTAAAGGGAAGCAGTATGGTGGGGGCAGGCTGGCATAGACCAACCTCTGCCCCCAAAAGTGTTAGAAATACCCTGAACTCCAGCCCCCAAAACAACCTACGCAGCCCCACAGCCACCTTGCATGCAGACAGAGGCCATGTAAATCCATATAAACCCTCATATGGTTAAACAGAAGCAGCCAATACAAGAAGCTGCCTTTTGTTAAGCTTGCCCATGGCAAGCTGCTTTCAGCATGAAGGCACAGGGTGACCAGAATACTGAACAACAGAGGCAAGCGAGGGACTACAGGGATGACCATAAGGCAAAGAACCAGCAAGAAAGAGAGATGTAAGTAATACTTTAATTAGAAATGCTTTCTAGAAGCAAAAGTGAAGTGTCTGCCCTTTGTTCAGACAAAAAAGAACTGGCTTGACCATACAGGACATATAACTTGTGACATCTCACAACCTTAGGGGCAATCAGTGAGGAAAGTGTCAGTTTATGGCTAATAATACTGGAAATATAAATGTTTTCATTTTCAGTTTCCAATTTTTGTTATTTATATTTTAACTGTTCCCCTCTTTTCTTTCACTGCTCCGGCAAAAAGTCATGCAAGCCAGTAAAGCACTGCAAACCCCCTCTGCAGCTTCAGTCCCCTCAGTGAAGGTGCTTAGACGTTACGACGCCAGGAATCATGGGCGAGGTCCAAGTCCAAGTACAAAATAATCACTCACTTGCGCACACAGACACCCATCCACCTTCTGTACATAGACCTAGTCAGATATACACACATATGTGCACCTTCTGAAATGAATGTTCACTGGGAATACGCTTGACATATTCCCAACATAAAGTGTAATTCACATACACAAACACCTACACACTCTTCACAGTCCTTCACATCCAGCTGCTCATCTCTTACTGCAGGGAGTAAAACAGCAAGCTCCATGTCTTTCCAACTTTTCCCACACTCCCTCATTGTCTCTCTCTCTCTCACACACACAGAGTAACATCTTGAAAGGATGTACCAGAGGTTAAGTGACCTTCCTTCATCTTTAGATAATGACTGTGGAAGTTCCTTTATTTGTACAGGCATGGCGAACACTAGTGTAGTTCTCTCACACACACTCTGTCTAAAAAAACTCCAATCTGGTCTGGTAAGCCAACAGCAGGCTGGGGAAAAATCTCATAAATTGACAAGAAGGATGCTTAATTAGGCCCAGACTTCTATCTAAGCAGACCTACATGACTGCCTGATACTGAACACCAAGATGATCACTTTTCTTTTATTCAGCCGTGAGTTCCACTCTGCACATGCTCCCCAAATACTGGTGACAGACTGCAACTAGTGGTTTTTCTCTCCATCATGATTATTTTTTAAAAAAGATTAAATAGCAAAACTAGTTTAAGCTATTTGAAGCTGTAGATCATGTTTCTAGTTCAAATACACAGACTGAAAGAGAGGAATGTGAGAAAAAGAAGAAAGGAGACAGAGAGGGAAAGGGAGAGTATAAAAGTGAAAAGAGAAAGGTGCGTCAACAACGTTAGATTTAGATTAGGTTAGATTAGAGTTGTCTATCACAATATCGCCATAAAAGTAATATATAAACATCATCAGCCCACATACAAAACCTTCATCTGTTTTAAAGGGCTGGATTTTTTTGGTAATGCAATATTTATTTATTTCAGCAAGGAAAAACACATGGGGCTGGAATTTGATGTAAATACAGTTTCAGCCTTCCTTCACTTGTGAGGACTAAGCTGCAGAACTAGCTTACCGTATTTTAAATTTACTGATTTTGTAACAAAACCCCCAATAGTTACATATTTCTGCCTATTCGGCCTATAGTGGCTTAGCTCCACCTCTTCATGCAGAAGTTATAAAGAGTGTTTCAGCCTGGGACAGCATTTGAATGAGGCTTAATGCAAGACAGCCAATCAGAACAGAGGACATATATCAGTCTTATAAACCAACATACCGTAAACAGGCTGCCCAATTCTAAGGTATAGCAAGCAATTAAAATTAATTATGCTTGTTTGGTACATAAGCCCAGACAAATGTCATATAGACCTAGACTTGGAGAACGTCTGACACGAGTAAGAGTCAGAGACAGGTAGAGTCACAAGAAAATGTGTTTAATAAAGTGTTCAATGTTGTGTAAGAGAGAGTGTAACTGAGTGCAAATTCAAAGAGAAAAGTGCTGGCCTGAGCATGCAGTGGTGACACAAAAAGGAAGTCAGGGTTCAGCAATCTCCCTTTCCTCTTTTCTTCAATTCATGACCTTTCTCCTCGCCCCTACAAGCAGACTCACTCACACACATGTACGCGCATACACACTACTGGGCTAAGCTCAACAGTCTGACCATGTATTACTGACCCACATGTCGTCACTGTCCAGCGAAAACCACATGTGAAACTTTCACGATGAACAGGCCAGAAGAAATTCTCCAAAATCACGAGTTCTAAATCGTTCTTCTATTTACTTACATTAGAAGTAAGGAACATGTTTGCCTTCTGTACAGTTACTATTTTGGAGATACTTGTTTTTTTTGACAGGGATGATGTACAACATCTGTATGTCTGCAGTCATGCACACAGCTAGAAAATGGAGGATTTCACAAAAGCAAGGTTTTCTCAATTAGCCAGAAAACTGCAGCCAAAGTCAGTCTGTCTAATAGAGGTGAACATTATTCACCAATATCTTATTTTTTCATCAAAATTGTTGTCCAAAAACTCTATCAGATTCATAGTTTGCATAAACATGTCAGCAATCAAATGTGCATGAGAGTGCTCTTGAGTGTGCACAGATTCTGCTCTTGCCTTAGATCCGAGATAGAAAACACACTCTTTGTGAAAACTGTGGATGTGAGTCTTAAGAACGGTTGGCGAATAAGGCCCATTGCTATTGGACAGTCTTTATTCTGGACTCAAATGATGCAGCTTTGAAGACGTCTTCCTTTGTGAAAACACACGTGTTCTTGCTTTGAGCTTGAAAACATACTGTTCCTGCCATTAAGCACAGTGAGCTCTCTTGCTAGACCCTGCGCAACCCACTTCAGACCCCGCTCTGCGAATGCCTAGTTCTGTGAGAGGTGGAGGGGGCCACTGCAGCTGTCAACAGCAGCCCCACGACTGCCAAACATGCATAAACATAATGTTTCCTCTCCCTTACACGAGCACGCAGAAGAGCTGAGAGAAAAGACGGTCCTGGCAGCAGGCACCTACCTTACAGAGTGTGAGTGCCCTGTGCATTTATGAGCCGCAACACTACACCACACTGCTGAATATCTTCCTGCTGGTGGTCAGAGAGAGACGGTAAACATCCAGCCCCGGAGAGAGGCGAGAGAGGGAGTGAGCAAGAGAGCGAGGGAGGGAGGGAGAGAGAGAGACAGAAAGAGGGAGGGAAGGCAAGGGAAAAGGAAGAATGCAAGATAGGGAGAGACCAAACAAACAGTATGAGGAGAGGGTAAAGAAGAGAGAGGGATAAGTGTGGTTAAAGAAGGACAGTGAGGAAGAGGGGAGGGGAAAACAAGGCAAAGAGAGAGAGCCAGACAGAGTGAGAGACAGAACAAGAGACATACAGACAGACTGAGAGAGATAGACTGATCTAATAGATGATAGACCAAAAGTACGAGTGGAACATTTTGGAGGGGAAGAGGAGAGAGAGAGAAGGGGGCGAGGGAGGCTAAGTTTTTCTGGCAAGCTCCAGCCTGACAGCATTATGATAATAAAGAACAGAAAGTTCCAAAAGGAGCCACCCATCTCCCTTCTTAGCTGCCAAGAGGCATAGAGTGAGCATGAGTGTCTGTGTGTGTGTGCGTGTGTGTGTGCGTGCATACAGTTTGGCCACACTTCTCTCATTTCTCAAAATGGACTCAAGAGAAGTGTTCTCGTGTGTAACTCACAGCATATAAATACACGCTTCACACACAGTAAGCGTCTTTCACAATCACCCTTGGCCTCAACCATTCATAAAGACCTCATTCAGGCGGCCCGTGCTGAGAGCAGTACCGCGCCTCCGCCAGCAGAGGGCTGCGCCAAACAGAACGCTGTACTGTTGGGGCACAAAGGGCCATTCTGCTCTGCGTTGACAGGCCAATGTGTCCTAATGCAGTTAGCCACTCGGATGCACTTCACACGAGCACTCTGTGCCGTAAACCAACAGGCCCACCAAACAAAAGCCGCCAGTGCACATATTACATAAGGGACGTCAGCTCAACGCAAAGGGGTCAGTATAAAACTCGTCATTCCTTTAGTCTCACACACCCATACAGTGTATCAGACACAGTTTGCCAAACACATCCACACATATTGTTTTAGGTAGATAAGCAATACAGTAAGACTGTTCATAACCCCAAATCAACACCAGTTTCATGTGTCAGTTTACTGCCCCTGCTCTTCTCCATTGATTTGTCCATCTTGTCCACTCTTCTACACTGTCAAATATCATACTGTCATGAAGATGAACCTTTAGAGAAAAACAGAGAGAGGGACTGTGTATGTGTATATATGTCACAGGGGTGGGACAGAAAGAGGAGATAGAGCCAGAGAGAGAAGGGGAGGAACAGAAAGAGATGAAAGCAAAGAGAGTAAGAAAGAAAGATAAGCTAAAAAAAAGGGAGATGAGAGAAAGGGAGAAAGAAAGAAAGAAGGGGAGAGAGGGGAAATAAAAGGGAGAAGAACAAATACAGTAAAAATGAAAAGGGTAAGGGAAAGAAAAGAGGGACAGAAAGAGAAGAACTAAGATAGAAAGAGGAAGAAAGGAAGGGGCAGAAAGAGAATAGAGAGGGAATGAAAAAAGAAAAAGAAGGAAAGAGCGAGCAAGGTGGGATAAAAAGACAAAAAACAGAGAGAGAGTGAGAGGGAGGATGAGAAATATCCAGAATAGGAGAGAGACAGCAAGAGACTGAGTAAGAGAGAGTGAGAGGGACAAACACTTTCCCTGGAGAGGCAGAATGATGTCACTCTTTGGGCACCAAGGTTACCACACTCAGTGCACATGGTGAGAGAAAGGAAAGAGGGAGGAACTGATGGAAGAGAGAGGGAAGGAAGGAAGAAAAAGAGAGGAAAATTACAGCAGAGGGAAAATAAAAGTTGGAGGAGCTGGGAGTGGATGGTGGGCTTTGAAAGAGTTTCTCCATCTTTAAAGGCAAAAGAGCAGCCGATAGGAAGGAATGATGGGAGTATCTGTATTGTTTCAGCTCGTCTTCCCAGCTGAGGATTAGAGCAGCAGAGACTGATCAGTTTCACAGATTTAATCTCTTTTAACTTTCACGTTCTTCTCTCACCCACTTTTCCTCTTTCATCTCACTTCCTCCGAAAAGCACAAACATTGCCATGAAGCCTTTTGTGCATATAAATTATACAAATACACAGACACATACTCAGAGTCCTCATTTCACCTTCTGCTATCACATACACAACCAGGCCTCAACTGTGCCCTGACAAAAAAATTATGAAAAATATAATAATAAAGAACATGTTTTCAGAAAACCCCTCACTGTATGTGTCTGCAGGCTTGAAAATAATAGTTCCTAAGTAGCTCTTGGCCTAGATGTACAGTTCTAATAAAATACTTTATAAGATAAAGAACCATAACATGACACTTAGGATGTTTTTTTAAAGGTTCTTCACACATATTTTCATAAATAATTTTAAATAATCATCAACTGAAAGGTTCTTTGGGGTTTCACTGAACTCCTGTTATTGAAGAATTAAGGCTACATTGTGATTCTTCAGATTTGTATATAACCATATACATTATCCACCAACCTGATAAATATTCATCATCAACTGAACTTTACAAATAAGTACGTAATTTCAATTAATAATTTCAAAAAGTTAATATATTGTCTAAGTTTAAGATGATTTCACTTGCCAAGCCAAGGTATTATATTTCTAATACTGGAGTATTAACACAATCAAACTACCAATACAGCAATAAAGACAGTGGTTCTTCCATGGCAGTGGTCAACAGCTCTGCTCTTGGAGTTCACTTCCAACCCTGACTAAACATGTATACAGACAAATCTGATAAACTTGGATTTGACATCAAGTTTATCATCGCTGTCCAGAGAAAACCACTCATCTCCATTTTTCTTTTTTAGGTTTTCATTTTTCTACATCAACACAGCAGCTGAATTTCACATTGTATGAAACTTTCATGATGAACAGAACAAAGGAAATGCTCCAGTCACTTGTTCTGAATTGTTCTTCCATTAACTTCCATTAGACGTAAGGATCTTTTTGCTTTCTCCTGTAAAGTTACCATTTGTTTTTTCATGGAGAATGACGATATGCAAGCAGAATGTATCTGTGCCACAGTGGTGGCCTAGTGGTTAAGACCTTGCCTTTGTGAACAGAAGGTCGCAGGTTCAAGTCCTGACCTGGGAACCACTGAGGTACCCTTGAGCAAGGTACCGTCCCGATACACTGATCCCCTTGGCCTTCTCATAGCTGCCTGCTATGGGTTAAATGCAGAGATCACATTTCGATTTGGTGCAGATTGAGTGTGTTCACAATGACAAATACGTCATTTTCACTTTATAGTGGTAAACAACGAAGCTAAGTATGTTAGCCCTTAGAAGCATCTGCCTAATATTGTGTAGGTCCCCTTCATACCACCAAAACAGCTCTGACTGCAGGGCGCTGTACTATAGCACATAGATAATGCTGGCTATGATGGAAAGGTGTCAGACCTTTCTATCATAGCCAGCATTAACTTTTTGTTCTATTGTAGGTCTTCTGTGGGATCCAGCCAGATCCACACACATTAATAAGCCTTACGTGTCTACGACCATATCACTGATTCATCCATTATCCTTCTATGGACCAGTTTGAAACACAACAGAAAGCCTACCATTTTGGAGATGCTCTAGCCCATCTAGCACTGTAAATATTGGTCTTCGTAAAAGTGCCTCAGATACCTATGCTCACCCATTTTTCCTGCTTTCAACACATCACCTTCAAAAACTGATTGTTCACTTGTTGCTTTAAAATATCCCAACATCCTGAGAGGTGCCACTGTAATGGGATAATGAGATAATCAACCTTATATACATTGCCTGTCAGTGGTTTTATTGTTGTGGCTGATCGGTGTATACCTGTGCATACATGTTCCCTGAGTGATTGATTTGCTATCAGTTCAGAAAGGAAAGTGAGCAGAGAGCTTTCTCCTTCTCTAAGTCTCTCCCCCTAATTCTCTCCCTCCCTCTCTGCTGCAGTGCAGAGTTGGCAGAATGCTAAACATCCAAAAGATGCTAACAGGAACACCAGAACCTAATGTGGGAAAGTGTCAGAGCAGACAGAAGGATGAATTGGCTGGGGGGGAAAGCATGGGGGAGGGCTGCAGAGGTAAGGAGAAGTAAGAAATGATCCTGCCTTCTTTAGGTAAAAAACAAATGGCTGTAAGGAAAGAACGTATCAGCAGCAACATAAGGTGAAATGGTAAAAATACAGAGGTCCTTACAAGTCACCTTTCAGTAGACCTTGTGTGTGTCTGTGTGCGTGCTTGTTTAACATGCACTATTTCTTCTTTTATGCAGACATAAATCATGCACCATGTCTGCCTGGTACATTATTGAAAGCCTGTGTAAGGTTTCTTGGCAAGGGTTGAAGCGCATACACTTTGTACTTCTCTCTACCCCAAGACTCCAGCCTTGGACAGTTTGGTATAAACTATTACAAATAAACAAATCAACAAACCAAAAAAACATATATTACCCAAATTACATGGTGCAAATCAAATAGGGCAATTAGCAAATCCCAGACCAGTACAAGTACAGCTAAGGTAATCATGAGCAAGGTACTGTCCCCAAGCACTGCTCCCCAAGCACTGCCCATGTCAGCTGCCCACTGCTACTAGGTGGATGGGTTAAATGCAGAGGTCACATTTCGTTGTCGTGTGCTATGCTGTACTGTGCTCACAATGACAAATAATCACTCACTCACTCTTTATCTGTAGCATACAGTCATTAATACCATTTGCAAGAATGGGGGTCATACTGTACACTTTGTCTTGCAAAGTGACTTTTGTCTACTGTTTTCAATAAGTAAGAAAGCAGTTCTGCCTCTACTTAGTCTCGCGTTTTATGCACCCTGTGAGGCTACCTTATGTGCGGGCAGCTCCAGGTGCCAAGTTCCATCTAAAGCAGTCAAGTAACCTGCACGCCAGAAGGGATTTTTTGGATTAGCACAGCATAAATAAAAGAAACCCTGCCTTGTTCTAAAGAAGAAAATATCTAATAAGAGAAAATATCTTCTAACAACCCACGTATGCAGTTTCCAGGACGATTCACCAATGTTTTACTATTTGGGATTTGGTTTTAGTTCTTAGGTAAGAACAGAATCTACACACACTCAAGAGCACATGACGTTTGTACAAAATGACAGGTTAGAAACCTGATATGACATTACCTTTTTTGGATTTTTAAATTTACTTATTGATTTTTGCTCAGTGGTATTTTTATATAAACACTGAAACAGGTATATAAGTGTGTAATGTGCTGAAGAGTGTAAGCAGTATGCTGGTAGAGAACACTCATTCATTCATTCATTCATTCATTCTATTTCCCATATGATTTCGGTTCTGTATGTGATAAAGGCAAAATTCATTCGTTCCTACCTGACATTCCTCCACAAGCCCACTCAAAAATTTGAGACTGACAAGCCAGCTGCAATCAGCCATATTACACAATGTGTGAGTCTGACCTTCTGATTGGGCAGTCTAGGTGTAAGGCTTGTATTTTTAAAGGCTATGTTTTTTTTTATAAACATGATGGACTGACAACTGACATAAAATAAGGCAGTTACATAGTGTATGTAAAGCAAGATCCAAAGGAGAGGATTGAAAACAAGAACAAATTTAGGATAAAACCTAGGAACATGTTCTTAGGCCCAGTTCTGGTTTAGCTTGTCTTTGACTTTGGATTAGTTTTTGTCTGTAGGCCTACATAACGACATGACAGCTGGTGCATTCAGTTTGAACTGGAAAGTCAGAAATACCAATTAGATATTTCAAATGGAACACCCTCTGAAGTCAGGTTTCCAACTCGCAAAGTCTAAGAAACCTCACTAACCTTAAACCCAAAATCCAAAATGGCTGCTCCATGATCCTGCTCCATCAACAGTAGTAAAGGCTGCAGTATTTACTGTTTATTGGAACTTCTGTCTTATTTGTGTCTCACTCGTACAGACAAAACAGTCCAACTTCTATCTCTGGACATGCTGCTACAAAGTGTGTATGTGTGAAATATGGCATAATGCATTTTTATCAAACGTTATTGCTAATAGCTAATATGGTTAGGACCTGGCTTTTAGCTTGTACTGGTCTACTTAAGTGTGATGTATTCAGTTCCAACGTCTGAGGTAAATGGAATGCAACAACAGTCATGATGCCATTGTAGCCAAAGGCAGGGTTCAGAAACATGCGGTTTGAGCCCCCAAGAAAAAAAACACCATGCGGTGGGCCTCATGATTGTCAAAAATCCAATGACAGAAGCCAATGTCTCTGTGTGTTTTGTGTCCACAGGCTTACTGCCTTGTTACTAAGCACAAGAAAATGTGCTGTAATTATTTTCTGTGGTCACTGACCATACACTGCAGATGTGGATGGTAGACTGAAAAATGCTGAAGTCTTCCTTTAACACTTTTAGCAGGTTGTAGAATAGTCCTGTGGAAACCTTACAGAATGGCTGAGAGAGATGCACAAAACATGAAGAGATAATTACAGACTGAATGATCACATTTTTTCATCCACTTCCAAAACATCTAGGGCTCCTATTTTAGCTAGATGAGCTCATTATGTAGACTGATTGGAGGCTAAGAGGTGTGTGTAGTGGAGGCTCCCTGCATGGGTTTGCAGGTTTTTCCTGTTACTGTTTTAATTCACAGAGAGGATGTGGATGCCATTTATTATTTGCTTTTTTATTTTGATTTGCTTTTCATTTGCTTTTTTATTCAATGTGTATGAGCCGAGATAGAAATAAACTGTTTGTTTAGCGGATTAATGTTGAATTTGTTTCTCTGTATTTTACCAACAAATCCGGGCTCTGCAGAAGTTTAGCATACATGACCTTCAACCTATGAGCATTAGGCAAATGAATTTACAGTATGTGCAGTGCCAGTTTGTCACTGCTCCTTATAAATGACCCAAAAATGGGGTCAGTAAAACATGTCAGTCAATGATTCAGCATTTCAGTTCCACTTTCTGTCTTACAACCAAAGTGAATGTATGTAAAACAAAATGTGCTAAAAAGGAGGAAGCAAACTGCCATCAAATACTGGACAAACAAGAGCCTCTGTGAAGTAAAAATTCATCTCCATCTTCAACCACAGTGTCCTTGGTGGCTCAGGGGAAAAAAAAAGTGTGAAGGTGGACTGTGAGTTTGCTGACCTAGACTGGCTTCTGCACACATTTACGCATACACGCACATATGCGCTCATACACACATACACACACACACACACAGGAAAGTGTGGCCATCTCCCTGCACTCACACACCCTTAGGCAGGATGCACCAGCCCTCCCAAGCCCTGAGCAGCCCTTCGGGGTCAGGCAGGGGTCGAGGAGAGAGAGCACTCCACCTCCAGAGAGCTCCAACAGCACTCTTTCCCACACCACCACACCCAACTAGCACTGCAGGTCGGAGACCAGTAGCACACTTTCTCTCGCAGTGGTTCAGGGTGCAAATTTAGGCCTTGGACATGGGCCCTGGATCAATGCCAAATAATGCCCAACCAGCATCTCCAAAAACCATCATAGGTCACCTTGTGGGACATCAGAATTGAGATGATTTTACAGGTGAAATGTAAACATTTGCTCTCCTTACCCGAAACATTATCAATCAGCCAAGACATGTTTGGTTCTTCAGTTTTTGTAGCTGTGAGACTATGAAGATGGATGAAATGTGTTGCACAGCTGAAAACAGTAATTCCCATCTTCAAGCTAGAAATGTGCCCTTACTTTTGTTTGCTTTTATAACCATATAATCAGAATAAGTGGTGGTTCTGAGCCTGTCTTGCTTTGCCGCATTACCCCTGTAACTCCATTACAAACACCCAAAGCAAATTTTGGACAACAAACATATCTTGGCTGATCGACTTTTGCCATAGGTGTTGTGAATCTCCTATCAGGCCTGACATGCATCCAGGCTGATTACACAACACCTTTATCACGACTCCACCATCTAACACATACTCCACAGTGCAGCACAAAGATAAGCACAATGAGCCTCTTTCACCAACTGTTCTTAAGGAGAATGGTCTTCTTATACCCACTTGTGCGATTTTTACAAAGATACTGACATTCACCACTGTTTCCTTATTTGAGATTAGTTAATAACAGAAACTACAAACACAATTGAGTGCTGACATGCTTGTGCTTGGTCATGAATCTGTTGTAGACTTTTTTTGGATCTTCCTCAATAGGCAAGGCAAGGCAGGTTTATTTATATAACACATTATCGTGCAATGTGCTTTACAGTGATAAAATAAGCATAAAAGGAAAGTAAGCAATAAAATTAGGAATAAAATCAGAACACAGGACAGAAGAGTGAAAAAAGTGCTAATAAAAGTAAAGTAGGATTTAATTTAAATTAAGACAGTAAAAATGCATGATAAAATTATACAATAACAAGTTTCATAACAAATTAAATAAATGAAACTTAAGATAGTTGGTGAATTACCTCAAGCCAAAGTCTGTTGCACTTTCTGTTAAGGTTTTAAGCCATTAGACTTAACAGCATAAGATTTTATTTCCTCCATGGTTTTTGAGGTTGGTCACTAATTAGCTAAATTTTTAAGAATACAATTTTTAAGAATTCCTTCTTCAGTGATGCTGAAACATTGATTTTACAGAAACAGCACTCGGGATTTTAACTAAAGTGTGCAGAGGTAACATGTTAGCCAAATTCATCTAGACATTTCTACCCTGAGCTTAAGAAGCAATCCCATGTATTTCCATAAATTAACTCAAGCAACACTCTCTGACAGGACTACGGTTGAGAAGACAGGGTTTCAATTATAGTCAGTAGGTGATTTGTTATCTTTTAACTCCCACTGGACCACCCCCTGCTCCCACACCACCAACCAATCAGGGCAGTGCAGTGGTGGCCTAGTGGTTAGGACATTGCCCTTGTGAACCAAAGGTCACCACTGAGGTACCCTTGAGCAAGGTAAAGTCCCGCTACACTGCTCCCCGGGCACTGGTGATAGCTGCCCGCTGCTCCACGTGTGCACGTGTGATGGGTTAAATGCAGAGGTCACATTTCATTGTGGTGCTTGAGTGTGTTCACAATTACAAATAGTCGCTTTTCATTCTTTCAATCAACACACACTATGTGATGGCAGGTTAACGAGGGAAACAATATATGGCATGTCTAAAGATGGACAAAAAAATGAATAAAATTCAGGCTTCAATGAAGCTTGTACATGGCAATTGTTTGCTAGAGGCTTAGTAGTCGAGTACAAGCAGTAGGTAATATGTCATTTGTTACCTGAGCACACATGCTGAATGCTGCCCCCTGCTCCCACACCACCAACAAACATGCACACTTTACCAGGAGAGAAGAATTTTGGCTAATAAGCTGAATACCAAACCATCACCCCTCAGAGTTCCTACTGAGTACAAGCTTGTTATTTCGTTTTTACTGTGTACTGTGTATATTGTGAAAATGACAATAAACCTACTACTACTACTACTACTACTACTACTTACAATAACCTTGTAGCTTTAGTGCAAACTGGTATGCAATGTAGATAGGAAGTTAGTCTTGGTTGGTTGTAAAAGTGTAAATGTGATATTTTTTGGTCATTCAGTAGTAATCGTAGTGTAAGGGCCTGGTAATATTACTCACAGTAAGTTACCTCACATGAGACATAAAGTAGGTATCTGATAACAGTCTTATACTGGCTCAGATAGCTGGATCAAGTATCTGTAACAATTGGTCGATCCATTCAATTCAGTTCTGTTATTCTGTGTTTGCACTAACTGTAGTTAATGTTCACTTTTAAGATATTTTTTACCAAGTTGCTGGGGCACGATTGGTGTTTTAATAACAAAAGTGAATATTTGTCATTATGAACACACCCCACCACACAAAGTGCACAACAAAAATATGTGACCTCTGCATTTAACCCATCCACAGAGGGAGCAAAGGGCAGCTATCAACAGCATCCGGGGAGCAGTGTAGCAGGACAGTACCTTGCTCAAGGGTACCTCAGTAATACCTGGGCTGGGACTTGAACCCGCAATCCTCAGATGGTATGAGCAAATCCTGAGCACTAGGCTATGCATTTGATATATTTTACAATTTAGCCATACAATGTTTAAGTCAAGCATGATCTCTACAGTAAGGCATATGGCACTGGTATCAGAATGGTGCTCAGTATCGGCCTATACCCAAAACCAAGTTACCGGATTTGTTAATGGCAGTGAAAGTGTTGGTTTGGTGCAACCCTAAAATAAAGTGACTTTAAACAGTAGCGTATAGATACAATGTAAAGAGTTACTGATGCTCTCCACTGTTAAAGCTGCTTTATCTCTCATAATTTAAATGTATTGTTGTACATTAGTCATTGTTCATTTCATACCACCTGTTGTTCATAGCAAACAGATACTGGTACCAACACTGAGAAGTTTGTGTTCGTTAAGGCACTGTTCATTCAGTTCAATTCAGTTTTATTTATACAGCGCAGATGTGGTGACCCAAAAGTCTGGGTTCGAGGCCCTAATGAGCAAACCAAGGTGACAGAGGTGAGGAAAAAATCCCTGAACTAGAGGAAGAAACCTTGGGGGGAACTAAGACTCAGTAGGGGAACCCGTCCTCCTCTGGTCGACAGCGGATGGCAGTAAAATAAAAAAGATGACATGTCTGTGATGTGATGTTTGTTCTGCACTTTATGGCCATCTGGAACTGCACAATGTGACACCAAGGCTCCAAGAGAAACGCCATATCAACCTCACTGGCCGACAATAAACATGTGCTGAATCCTGAACATGACGAACATGTTTCTCACTGCATTCGTTTCACTAATAAATTACAGAGGAACAAACACACACACGAGGTGCAAACGGCCATAAACAGTTGGAAGACTGAGGACAGGCGACTTCGGTGGAAACATCTGCACTGATGTCGTTGTTCGGTGTGAATGGGAACCCCCCCCCCCCGCTGTTACAGCGGCCCATCGTGGTCGCCATGGAAACAGCGTGCCGCTAATGAGGCTCTTCTTCAAAGCGCCGCGCGTGCAGCGGAACCGCCCCGCAGGATTGTCTCGCTGTGTTTCTGCGCGAGTAAACGAGCTGCGCAACAATTAACCGCGTTAAGCGAAGGCAGCGGCGGAGCGCGCGAGCCGAGGCGGAGGATGACGGAGGATCGTGACGGAGGATCAACGTGCGATCAGCAACAAGTCTGCGGCGTTTACGCACAGTTCATATCTCTCGAACACAGACAGGTGAGGGTCCCCGGTGGGCTGACTTCACCTACAACACAACCCTCCCACACACACACACACACACTGTGAACGAAGAGCATCTGTTCGGAAGAAGTCAACAAACACGCAATAGTGTGCACGCGCATGTACGGCATCGCACGACGAGACGTGCACTGGTTGAATGATTCAGCCCGTCCTCAAAAACCGCCGAGCTTTAACTGCGCGCGCGGCCGACGCGAAGGAGGTTCCGGTCATGCATTTCGCAACGGTGCGCAGCCAATCGCGCAATCCCGTCGCGCGAACGGGAAAAACACGCAGGCTTTACGCACTCAGCAGCCCCCCTCTCTCCCAACGTACAGTTTGCCCACGGAGCCAGAAATCACCCCGAGCTCGACCTGGAGGAGGTCACCGCGCTCCAAAGCCCCGTATGTCACAGCTCTTCCGGCTCCGACGCGGTAAAGATGGGCGACAGATAACTACAGAATCCTTCAAGAGAAAAGCAACAGTGGGGTGGGAGAGGAAGGCGGGGGCACTCACGTTGTTCCGCAGATCCTGCAGAGCCAGGCTCATCGTGCACACGGCGAGCCGGAGGAGAAGAAGCGGGGGGAGGCGAGCTCTTCCCTCACGCCGCCTGTGCAGGGCAGTGGGACCTCAGCAGACTAAGCCATGACAGGACCACAGCGCTGCTGCTGCTGCTGAAACACATTTTAGCAAAGACTCTCAACATCCCGAGCATGCGGCAGGCAGCCCGTGCGTTTTGAACAAACAGTGCGGTGGAAAATGTTTACCTTATCGCCAGACGTGGTTCAGAAGGCGACGGGCATGGTGGTCTATCGCGGTGCTTTGCCCCCCGTCCGACTGCGAGCGATGTTTAGCAACATGCGCTGATGACTGTGGGAGATCGCTATCAGCGTCTCAGTGCAGCCTCTCCCTCTCCTCCCCCCGCCCATCTCTCTCTCTCTCTCTCTCTCTCTCTCTCTCTCTCTCTCTCCCTCTCTATCTAT
>JBBPDA010000001.1:28338342-28348793 GCA_037974385.1 Arnoldichthys spilopterus | reverse complement strand
GTTTTGATTTGACACCAACAGCACAGTGTTTGTTTCCATGTTGTTATGCTTTGAAACATTCACGCTTTCTGCTAGTCATAGTATTACCTAGGAGATGGGTTGAGGCGTTGTCATAGTATTGCCATAGCAACCCCTCCAGCCTGTTAAAGGCTAGGGATCCTTTCTTCCCACAGAGAGGTTGAGTGGAGGTGGGGGTGTTGGGGAGGATGCTGTGAGCACCGGAGGGCTGGGGGAAGCTCGTGCTTGTTCTGTTAATATATTGATTGGTTTTCCATTTGGAACATCTGACTGAGCTGCTCTACATTTACTATTCCTTTTCATCCACATCAACCCTCCCATATGTGATTCACTAGGACCTAGTGCTGAAAAAAAAAACAGTGTAATAGTAAAAGTAATAGTTTGAGTGTTTCTCTAGATTTCAGGGTGTTGACTCATTTTTATTTATTTATTGCCTCATTTACGTATATCATAGCCAGTAAGAAGATAAACTCAAATAAAAACTGCTGTGGTGTTTTTTATAAACAAATTTCACAATTTAAAAGCACAGAGGGCAGAATAAACAGGTAGAAGTTGGAATTATAATGCCAAACACATGGAATGTATGTAATCTCCAAAAGTATCCAGACACTACTTTAATCAACAAATTTAAGTTTATTTAGGCACAGCCGCTGCTAATGTCGGTATTCATGCACAGCTTGTTAAACATGTGAATAGAATGGGACACTCTGGAGCAGATGCACATGAGCATAAGGTGACCAGTGCTAAGTGCCATGACCAGTGCTTAGTGTTGGCCAGAGGAGAATAAACCCTCTGGCAATGGGCTATAGAACATTGGAGCTCTCTGAAGTGAAGGAGCTCCATTCAGTACTTTTATGATGAGTGCTGTTTGTGATCCAGTACTAACCACCCAACAACAGGACCTTTCACACCCCAGTAATGCCCTTATGACTGAATGCCAGCATATCCTTACAGCAATGTTATGTATATTTAGTGTAAAGGCTTTTTTCTGTTACTGCTGCAGACAAGCAGGTGCCTAAAAACGCTGTAGCCATAAAGTCAACACTGGGGGGTAGGCCTTGTTAGGTGGTGTTAAATATTATTTTTGATAGCAGTGGGGATGGGGACGGGGTCTTGTCTGTCATTGCATACCAATACCATTTTTTTTTAGAAATCAATATACTACAGAGGGCGTGTTTTGTGTGTTTATGAATATTGAGGGGTTTGTGTCCCCCCAGTATACATTATAATTATGGCCTTGTTACAAACCTTTAGACATATTGCTTAAATAGATATGAGATGCATCCTGACATGGACAAACATCAACATTTGGTGCAGAAGTTAACCGTACATTATCCTCACAGTACCTGAGGTGTTACCTTTTTTCATGCAAATCAGAGACTTTGGTTGCCCTTTCCCTCATACTGGGATAGAATGTGCACTGTGGGAGGGCAGCTCATCCTGGGCCATGAGCTGGGCTAATGGATGTCTGTTTTATTCAAGCTGGATGTCTGTTTTGGTGCTATAAATAAAATGGAGGTGAAACAAAAGTCTTTTTGCTGGCCAGGGACCAAAAACCCAAAGCACCTAAACTGCTATCCAGTCAATAATTCAGCCTCCCTGGCGCTGAGAGATCTATGATTGAAAAAAGAGCAAAGCACTCAAGGCTGATTGAGAGCTATAAAATAACAAAGCAAATCAAATACAGGAGTCTTGTTCCTCTTTAAGCTGTCTCCAGGGACACACAGAAGAACTTGTTTACTTATTTACATTTAAGAACAGAATTTAGTTTGTATTGTAAAGTATCTGCAGACCGCACTGAGGTCTGTTTAGTTATACAGCAGTTGGTGGTTGTGTAACTGTTTAGAAAGGTCCCTTGACACACATGCACAAATAACTGCACTGCCACCAAGTGGTCAACTAGTGTTCTTCAAAGCCCACCCTGTTTGTTTTTTATTAGATTACATCACACACTCTTCACATTTGCACGTTTTTCCAAGAACTTCAGTCGTCTTTCAGTTCCTGGAGCCATATATTAGGTTATATTCATGTGCTGCATTACATTTGCTGACAGTCACCAATCAAGCCAACTGTCATACTGTCCCTCGCTTCACAGAAGCATATATGTCTGGTGTAGGGAGGACTATAAACTATAGTGTCAGTCTGAGACCACTATCTGGAGGACAAACGGCATTGTCTTTGGATCGACCTTCCACAAATGATCCCACAATTATTTTCAGCCTTTCTCACAAGGAGCCAAACCATGAAATGATAACATGATACAAGAAATGCTGTGTTGTGGATGTGGTGGCTTTGAGTGTGTGTGTGTGGATGTGTTACCCGTGTGGGAGTGTTATTTATGGATAAAGACCCCGTAGGGGAGGAGGTGTATTACCTACTGACAGTGTGCAGCTGGAGTTGGGCTCACAGTCTGCCCTGGTGGTCAAGTTTAGGCCCCCTCCGCAGACTGTACCATCTGGGTGAGATCCACACAAGGCTTTATTTCTGTCATTTGTGTTTGTACAAGTAAGTTGTGTAAACAAAGCAGGCTTTAGAATTTGGACAGCATGTCTCCAACTCTTTCCTTTAGTTTTATGCCAAATACCAGAACAGAGTCACTATTTTGTGGTTCTAAAATCAAGCCATAGTTTGGTAAAGTGTCTAATTTTATAGTGTTCCCCCTTACCACAAATGTAGCGGATCAGTTAAGACATATTTGGTGACTACTTGTGCTTATGTAGTTTAGTACCAGACCTACGAGTGAGCAAGTAATGGAAGCCACCAGTAATAGCCTCAGTAAATCTCCACTGTAATTCATTTGACCAGTCTCAGTATGTTGTGCTACAGGCATGGTTTAATTGATGAAGACAATTACATTCACGTACACCAGAAGTGTATATCAGAGCACAGCTTCTTGAGCCAGACTGGGTGAAGGCCAGCCTCAATCTGTTGGTGTAAAGCAAGGTGTGAAAAGCTTATGGTTTGCAGCAAGCTCATGACCTGTCTCTTGTCTTCTCATCTCTAATCAGACGTTTACATTAATTTGTTTGCCAGACATTTTTATTCAAAGCTAATTATAAGTAAGGTAAGAACAAGCACATGGCTATGGCAAGAGCCAGCACAGTGTTTTCATTTTAGGACAAGACAGCAGCAATACAACACAAGAGGGACTGTGAACACAAAGGGGATCACCACAGATCACCACAGCCATGCTTTTATTCACAATAAGACACAGCCCTGAGTGTTCCATACCTTTTATACGACCATTCTGCAAAATAAAGTAAAAATAAAGCAAACAAAATCTGTGATTTGTGATCAGTTAATGGATTAAAATGGTTTGTAACTGGTGTTCAACAAAATAATGCAGCTGTTGTGAAAAATTGTGAGGTTTTCACATATAAGAGCACAAGCACTTTTGTATAAACAGGATTTAAGAGGAACTTCATTATGACAAAACGCTACAAGACACAGTAAGTGCAACAGAACATAGTGTAAAGTAGAATTTGACAAGTATTATACAATAATAATATTGCACATTGCAAAGTGAAGTGTCACATTAGGTGAGAAAACACAAGTGTAATAAGATCAAGTGATTAAAGACCAGGGTTCTGAGCAGCTTCCTTCTGCAGGAGATTGTGCAAGATGACTGAAGGTAGGTCACACCTCAGCAAGTGGCTGGGGCAGGGAGATTGGCAGCTTGTTGGCACTGCGCTCATGCCAGCATACGTCAAACAGTGGGTATACTTTCCCCTGCAGCTCAGCCTGATAGGAATAGATGAAACCCAGCTCGTCTGGACTGTCCGCATTATAAAATGTCACCTCTCCTCTCTCGTAGTCCAGAAACACACCCAGGCGCTGAGGGTGGGTTGTGAGAGGCAGAGTGACCCGTGGGCTGGCGAAAGCCTCATACAGCCAGCCTTCCTTCAACCCAATCAGCCACACTCCACCCTCTGGATTCTTGGGGAGCTTGCTCTTGCGAGAGGTGGTCCCTTTGATTAGGCCGAACCGCCACTTTAGCTTTTGCCCCACCTGGACCTCCCAGTAATGCTTGCCTGAGGAGAAGCCACGGCTGGCCAGCACACAGTAGCTATAGCTAAACCTCTCTGGATTGTTGGGCAAGCGATTGACGATGACTCCACACTCCACACTTGTGAGGTTCTTGTTGAGTTGCAGCATGGGATGAGCTGTCAGTGGGTCAAACTTCAGACACTCAGGTGCTGCGGAACATGAAAAGTTGGAATATGCATCGTCATAAGCATACGCCAACCATAATGCCTTGCAAAAGCACAAACATTCTCTCAATGGCATTCTATTTTCTCGATTACAAACAATGACTACATATTTTACTAATAAATATTTTAATTTGTGAACACTTTACAACTCTAGATGCTTGCCAATATTTTAGCAAAAATGAAAACTGAAATATGCTGTTTGCATAAGGGCCCATATTATGTTTTTATGTTCATTTTACTGTAATTTCCAATACAAGAGTTTGACATGGAATAAAACAAATTGGTCCAAAAACGGTCCAAAATATACAATTATCTTCTCTGTCCACACAGTCCATACATGGAAACCAGCCCAGTTTTGTCAAGTCATCAGACATCAAAACATCTAGGCCTATTCAACCTACAGCAGTTTATGTACATTTCATAATTCGTTTTTTTTTTTTAAGGTAAATAACTACTACTGCCAATCTGATCCCACTACCACCACCATTAACATATGACTTGTATAGGCATCAGCACTTTTCAAGACAAACTGAGGCCCATGATAAAGAGAGTTAAGATCATATAAAAATTATTATTTGGTACATTTAACCACACAATTATTATAAGTGGACTTCATAGTAAGAAAAATGCAAGAAAAATGTGGAATATGGACTGAATGTAAGAAAATAGAACTGACTGAGAAAATACAAAAGTGACATTTGCACTTTTTTAGGGTGTTGCATACATTTTAATACATATAGTTTTTATATATAGTCTATAACATGACTGAACTGGTTCAGCATGGACATGGACCACAGACAATTCTGTACTATGGTACTATGATTTCCATCAGTGACAGTACACTCTTTACCTGGTAGAACTCGCCTATGCAATCTCTTCCATACAGCAATTTTGATGTCACTGTGATTGAAGCCTGGTTTGAAGCTGATGGAGCTGTAGGTCCTCTCCTTCCTCTGTTCCCTTTGCTGGCTCTCTTTAAACCTGCAATGTCAGATAAAGTGTTAGCTTCTCCTGCTCAGATGCTCCCACACACAATCCCTAACCATCAGAGATGTCATTTGTACTGTAGTGACATTTGAAAGCTGTTCGAGCAGACTCTGGTTGCTCTCTGCCGGAACAGTAAGTGACAGCTAGTTTGTGTAATAACTGTCATTACATTAAAGAGATCTACTTTCAAATATAGTTTTGTTCCTGTTATCACCATGGAATGTGTTGATGTTGATCAGGATGATACAGCTCTTTGGAATTCAAAGCTATTGTAAGAGTAGCAGCAACCTTTACACACAAATAAATGTCAGTGCTATATTATGATTAATACCATCTCTATTAAGAGAATTTACAAAGCTACTTTTAATAAATCAGCTGTTTATCTTTTAAAGAACTCAGTTTAATCCAAAATTGCTACAATATGACAGCATTTTGAAATGAGACTCTAGTTATGAATGTGAAACTGCCATAAAAGAGATGCTCAAATGACTCCTGGTAAAGCATTAATATAGGATGTCAACCTCAAGCACAAAGGTTTTCAAAGTTCTTTACCTCGGAGCAATGGATCCATATTTCTGTAAAAAAAAAAAAGTTATAAGGTATAAATCACTTTAGTGTACATGAAATGACAAAGTTAAGTATGAGGTAGAACAAAACCCTAAAATTCTACTAAAGATGTCATATATATATATATATATTGTCAGAAAAAATTAACTGGTAATATAAAACCGCTGTTTATCCTGTACCAAAACAGACTGAGCTGAGCTGTCTGTTGACATTGTGTTAGCAGCAGTTTACAAAGATGTGGAGGCTTTACATGACTTGGGAGAATCATAGATTAATGAGTGTTGGTAATGTTTGCAGGGTTGGTGGCAATGTGTGACTTGAGGAGTCCTAGGTAGTTGGTGGGAGTGCACAAGAAAATTGGGGGGAAAGCAATAAATAAACAACAACAGCAACAACAAGGATAATACTAATTAAAATAATAATAATAATAGACCCAGAACAGGTAATCAAAAATCAGTTTCCATTACCTTACATTAAAAATGTCAAGACAACACTGTCTTCTATTTATATTGCACTGTTTAATGATTTGCTCAGTAGAGGATCTGTATTTTCATTGGTTTAACTGTGTTCTAATTCAGACTGTATCTATCTGTAAAGGTAAAAACGTAATGTTCAGGTTTCATTTCGTACACAAAGAATAAAACTACCTGAAATACCTGCAAAGAATTCCGAATAACTAAGAGTCTACACTAATTCAAAAAACACTAATTCAGTACATTATGAATACAGCATGATGCGTATTGCATGATGAGTCCAGATGCATCACTAAACAAGAAAAAACCTTTTTCTAACACACAAAACTATGCCCCACATACCCTGCCCCCTTCACCCACAGTGATAAAGTCCAGATGGCCTTCGTTGCTCAGGGCTTCCAATGTGCCTTCGGCTTCCTGGAACTTGGTCAGTAATTGGCTCATATGGTCAGCCTGTGCCTGGATGGAGGAGATGAGGGCGGAGGCAGTGCTCTCCACCTTCTGCATGAAGCGGGCCTCCTCCAGCTCCACACAGCGTCGCAACTCGCCAAACTCTTTCCGCACCACCCACTTCAGCACGTCCGACTCATTCTGTGCAAACACATATACACACACATTTGAACTAGGATTTTAGGTGGAATAGGGCAGCCTAACCTAATAGCTTGCCAACAGCTGAAGCCTGTTATTATGCTCAGTACAAGGCTACTCTCTTTCTGTGTTTTCTGTCCATGCATCTATGCATCTTTGTTTGAAGTAATGGTGTTAACTCACAGTAATGCGAGACTTGTTGTAGGCCATCTTACAAATCTGCTCTTCCAGCTTCCTCTTCTGAGTCTGAAACTCAGTCATCAGACCAGAAATGTCTTCCTGTCAAAACATAAAATGCACAATGCGTATTGCGTCTACATCAAATAGCCATAACATTAACCCCACTGACAGGTAAAGTGAATAACACTGACCATCTAGTTATTGTATTACAATAGCACCTGTCAGGGGGTGGGGTAGGCAGCAAGTGCAGAGTCAGTTCATGTGCTAGAAACAAAAAAACACTGGGCGAGCGTGAGGACCTGAGACATTTTGACAAGGGCTTTATTGTGATGGCTAAGCGACTGAGTCAGCGCATCTCCAAAACAGCTGCTCCTGTGGCATGTTCCAGGTGTGCAGTAGATAATACCTACCGAAAGTGATCCAAGGAAGGACAACTAGTGAATTGGCGACAGGGTCATGCGCACCCAAGGCTCATTTAAGTAATTTCTTCTGGAATCAATAACGTTTTTTGATTTTGATTCTGATTTATGAATGTGAGGAGTGAAGGCTAGCCTAGTTGAATCCCACAGTAGAACTACTGTGCTCTAAAAAGTGAATGCTGACTGATAGAATGGGGTCAGAGCACACAGCGCACCACAGTCAGAGCTGTTTCAGCAGCATGAGGGACCTGCTCAGCATTAGACAGGTGGTGTTAATGTAGTGGCTGACTGGTGTAAAACTCAGTGTAATTTTTTCTTTTTTGCATTGTGCATGGAGATCACATTCTTATTCCATAATTGTACACGATAATGTGTTATGGATGCAGGGTGATGAAATAATGAGAGGAAATTGAATTTAATAGAAAATTAAATTACGGCTCTGCCTATGACAAGGCAACAAAATCCTGACTTCTATCTACTGAACACAGTGGAGTTCATTTTCAGCTCCCATACAAAAAGCCTGTATGAGAGTTTGGACCTACATAGATACTGCAAACATTTAAAGATACATTAATTTAAGTTTTAAAGAGGCCAAGGACTCTATAGAAAACATCTTGCATGGGTGGTTCCACAACTGGGGACACATCTGTGCCACACTGATGATCCGTGTACAAATATGCATGTAAATCATGGTAAAAGACACAGGTCCTCTGCAACAACACATCTGCATGTCCATATAACACAGCATGCTTTAAATATCATTTTTCATGAATCATCCATTGTATTTTATGAAAACTTGGCACTTACTTTTACCTGATCATGTCCACCATTATAAAACATATGAAAAATATCACAGACATATTTTACTAATGTGACCACTTTTCAATAAGACGTAGGAATGGTTTAGAAAAAAAAGGTTCCTCACCAACTGCTTCTGGTGCTACTTAAATAAAGAACCTTCCTGTGAACCTTGGGTATGTCCTGCATTGCAGCCTACTGTCCTGCTGTCCTTGTTTTTACATAATTTTCTGTGAATCCCACCTTTATACACACCAGTCAGCCATAACATTAACACCATCATTAACTACTGCACACCTGGAACACTCCACAAGACCTGCCGTTTTGAAGATGCTCTGACTGCATCGTTCAGCCATCAGAATAAGACCCATTTTAAAGTTGATCAGGTCCTTACACTCTCCTATTTTTTCTGATTCTAACACATCAACTTCAAGAACTGACTGTTTACTTGATGCCTAATATATCTTACCCCCCTGACAGGTGCCATTGTAATGAAATAAGTAGATAGTCAATGTTATTCACTTTACCTGTCAGTGGTGTTAATGTTATGGTTGATCAGTGTATATGAAGACATTCAGTGCTGACAACTGTTAATAATAATAATAATAATAATAATAATAATTTAATTTTTACTTTACACTGGGAATAATCTCATTCTAACTGTAAAAAACATAAAAGTCTCATTGTTCTTTACAGTTTAGTCTCAGCTTTAGTTTAAAGGTTTAAAGTTTCAAAAAAAAAGTTTCAAAGGCAGGTCATGTACCTTCATGCGGCTGTAGACGCTGCTGATGGGGGTGACTTTGTGGGAACGATGGTCTCCAATGCTGCCACATAGGCCACAGATGAGTGCCTGGTCCTCCTCACAGTACAGGCTCAAGGGGTTGTGGTGCTGGCTGCAGGTCTCTGGGGGGCCCTGGTTTGGACCGCTGATGCCCCGCAGGGCATCCACAATGCATGCGAGTGCCACATTGGGTGGAGGACTGTCCCCATCTACTGCACAGCGGCACACTGGACACTGGAGCTGGCCCAGAGGGTTCATATCCATGGAGCGGACACAGCCACGGCAGTATGAGTGACCACACTGCAGCATGAGAGGCTCAGAGAACACCTCCAGGCAAACAGGGCAACGTAGCTGCTCCTCCAGTGACTCCAGGCTGCTCCGTCTGTCCATCTGACCCAAAACTAGCAGCAGTCTCCTAATGGGTTTGGTTTTTTATTTGCTGCCTCAAAGGGGTTAGAGTTAAACCAGCCCAGTCGATCTAAGAAATAGAGGCTGGACTTTGGTGCTCCTTGAAGTGGCAGCAGTAGCTGGACTCTGCTAAATACAGCAAAAAGACTCGATAAGAGCTGCTCACACCATGTCCACTCTAGCTAAAAGTTCTAGTGCTGCTCAAATCCATGACCAGCCTTACTGAATAAAAGCTCACTACCTCATTCACAGCATAATGTGGCTACAGATTTGACATAGGTCACCTTCAGCTGCTAGACGTTATCAGCAGCCCTCTTTATAAGCACTTGGTCAGGTCACTTCCATTTCTAGTGCCTGATTGCCCAGGGGGTGTATCAGCTCTATACCTAATGTGCTAATGTTGCTGCTATCAGAGGAAGGTGAGATTAAACAGCTGAAAGCAAATGAGTAACTAAAAGGAATTTCAAACAAATATTGTAGATGATAAAAACACATTTTCTCAAGTCCCAATCCTGTTATCAAAGAGCCAAAGGAGGACATAAACATTACATTTGTTTAGGTTTGGATGGAGGTTGCTGTGCATAAGTAAAACCTTTTTTTTTCCATTTAATCACTTTATCCAGTGTTCTGTAACCAGTTATAACATTAATAAGAATTCTGTGATATTTGGGGTTGGGAGAGTCACAGAGTAGACTGTAGAAAGCAAAGTCAAATCCAGGACATTTTAGGAAATTCCCAGCTGGATGCATCTTTTTCATCTGAAAAGGAGGAAAAGGTGGATGTATGGGCACTGTAATGTTGTGGTAAACCAGCTTGGAGCAAACAAACTCAAGTTAGTTACAATGTTCCTTTTAAGTCACTGCAAATGTATTTCATACTCTTTAACTCATGTTGAACATACAATTTCAAGACAAGTCTATTTTTACAGTTACTGCTCTGTGAACACTTATTATCCCATGTCCTGGAACCAGCTGCTCAAGGTCATGGATGTCATTTTGTTTTTAGAAGTGCATGGGAGAAG
>JBBPDA010000001.1:28324126-28338242 GCA_037974385.1 Arnoldichthys spilopterus | reverse complement strand
ACTTATTATCCCATGTCCTGGAACCAGCTGCTCAAGGTCATGGATGTCATTTTGTTTTTAGAAGTGCATGGGAGAAGACTAGAAGGGGTAGTAACTTAATGACTACTACACAATTTGTTTGGTTATAAGAGACAAAGTAGGTGTAAATCTTTAACGAGCAATTGCTGTACAAGTGGACCTGAGACAAATGCCAAATACACAGTATTTATGTTTTTCATTACTCATATATGTTGAGAGTAAAATTATAATGGAAGGTGCATGTGAAAAGTGTATAATAGCAAGCCAGAAAACAGACAACATTGCAACAATCTTTTTAAAGCAGAATGAAAGGCACATTACACACCATTTCGTCACTGTAAGGCTGGCACTGAAAAGGACCAAATGACCAGACCAAAATTAAATACAGATCTGATGGATGGGGAATATAGAAGTTGTTGTCTTGAGACGCACCATTTACAAGCTTGTGTTGGAACTAAAATTCAGAGAAAACAAACATTTCTTATGTTTGTATGTGCATTCAGAAGCTTTGCTTGAACTGAATTGTTGATCTTTCCCGAGTGAGCAGGGTCAGTTCTGTAAAGATCCTTCACATTACTGGCTGCCCGACTCGGTTGCTCCAAGGCCTCTAAACTTGTGCACTCTGGTTTAGCTGTTGAGCAAGCCTTAGTTGAACATTGTGGCATTATGTTAGCATCAGAACTACAAATAATGCTAGCCAATGAATTTGTCTCAGATTTAGAACATTAGTTCATGCCTGTGAGAAAGATGGTGGCCCTGGCACTGCAGCATCACTCACTGGTTTAAAATCCTCATGTGCTCCGGTTTAATCCCGTCTTTATCAGCATCTCTTTCTCACCCTGACCTTTAATACGTCCTGTTGTCTGCCATGACTATTTAAGGTTATAGACAACCTTGAACGACCCTCTCTCACACAACACTGACAAACATCTAAACCATCCATCCATCCATTTTCCAACCGTTTCTTCCGTTTCCGGGTCACGGGGAAGATGGAGCCAATACCAGCTGACTACGGGCCTAAGCCGGGGTATACCCAGGACAGGAGGCCAACCCATCGCAGGGCAACACACAGACAACCATTCATACACACATTCACACCTATGGGCAATTTTCCAATCTAATCAACCTACTGCAAGCCTTTGGACAGTGGGAGGAAACTGGAGAACCCGGAGGAAACCCACGCGAACTCGGGGAGAGCTTGCAAACTCCACACAGAAAGGCACCTGTGGCCAACCCGGGGATCGAACCCAGGACCTTCTTACTGTGAGGCGACTGCACCACCGTGCCACCACATCTAAACCAATAACACAAAACTAAAACAATACACATTATTTTTAATCCGGAGTTGTGCTTTTTATTTCATGAACAAATGCTTATTAAGACCTTACAGATCAGGGCCGTGAGATATTACCCTGATAAGCCCTTACTGAAGCCTGGCCATGCAGTTAAGATGTTTAGGCACCTCCATACTCAAGAGCCTCCACATGTAATTCCCCCATCACTACAGCAGCTGTTATATATACACATACAACAATGAAAGTCTGTACAGTTACAGATGCGCGTTTTGTAGCATGGTCCCAATGCTGCTTTAAAGTTTTTAAAAGTGGTTTCAGTGTATTTTTAATAGATGTATTTAAGTAGTGGTGGTGTAATGGTTAGGGAGTTGCCCCTGTGACCCATTCAAATCCCTGAGGTACTGATGAGCAATGTACCAAGCACTGTCCACTGCTCCTACATGGATGGGTTAAATGTGCCGCGCTGTGGGTTGTTCACAGTGACAATCACTCACTCTTGAGATGTTGCATTTTATTGCCCTTCCTAAGACATCTCCCCAGTGTCAGCTCTTCAATTATCCGCTCATTTATTAGTAAGCAGACTGATTGCTTTCAGAGAGTAAGATCAATGCAGAAAATCTTATTGAACAAAAAAAATCAGTGTGTAATCAGGAAAGTTTCAATTTGGTTTTGCAGGATCGCATCACACACAATTGCATCATGGATTAACCCCCAACAAATTAAACATGGTGCACAAAATGTCAAAATTAAAAACAAAAATGTATCCTCACACACCTGATTCAGCTCATCTATTTAGTGGTTGTGTTTGCTGTAGAATGACCAAACTGTGGTACTGAATGCCTGGTAATGCCCAACAGAGATTAACGCTTTTATCGGATGTGTGAGGGATAGGAATCAAGAAACCGTGCAGGACATGACCTCCAGGGCTGGAGCTGAGGAACTGGATGACCTGACGGGGGCGACATTTTACACATTTTCTGACCTGTAACGTAAATGGCACTGACTGCAGCGAGATCCAGTGGTGCCAGTGGTTTACTGGCGCCACTGTGGTTTACTGGCGCCACCTAGTTGCAAAACGTACCATTGCACGAGCAAGTACCACAACTGCACACGTTTAAAATCTCCTTTATTTTAAGTTTTCCATACAGATCTTAAGGCATCTGCACAAAGTACAGTTTCTGCAGAGGTTTTAAAAAAATCACTTCCCTCAGATGGTAGATGGATTCGAAAACAAGGTTCATAGACATTTTTGGTGTTTGTCTCCCTCCCCTCTTCTTAACAATATTTAGTTTCTCAAAAATCGTAAATTACAGCTCTTATTATATATATCTATATATATATATTTATATTTATATATCATAACCTTGATTTCTTACAGCGGTCAGACATAGTGAGTGATAACAGGAAAAAAGTGTCTTTAAATCCATTAAATATGTACAGAGAGACTTCACATCATGGCACACACATACACATTCTCTCTCTCACGCTCTCATACACACACAGCAGGCTGCACAGCACTATAGGAGGGAATAGACACCAACTCGATGCTCCGACACATCTATTTACAGGTCCCTGCTTACTGCACGATGTCACTAGCTGTGTGTCTTACGGAGATGGCTTGGAGGAGGTTCAATGTGCGTTTACTTGTATATTTTCCCCCCCAGTGAAGGGGTTTGTGGGTAAAAGGGAAGAGGTGTTAAATTAAAATCTAGATATTTGTCCCCTCTCACACACTACTTTATGAGCAACCCACTGCCCCATTCTGAACCTACCTCCAAAGTACAGTACAGTACGGTAATGACAAGCTCCCTTAAGGTGTTGGAAGGTAGATCGACATGGCAGGAACGTGGGTGTGCCTCAGGTAAACATGTGTGAGAAGAGGTGTGGGGTTTGAATGTGAGTGATGGACATCGTGCAGCTCCTGTGAGCGGTCAGGGCTACTTGGTCACAAGGACGCGAAAGGTGACTCGGCCCTGGAACTTGTCGCGTTCGTCGTTGTTGCGCAGGTCTGAGCCCTCCACCTTGCACTCAATGGTGTGGTATGTGCCATAATCCTGTTCAGTCAGCAGCAGCTTCACTGCCACCACGGGCTGAACGTAGTTAGGCTAAAACAGAAAAAACAGACAGAAAGAACCTTTAAAGAGACATGTTCCATAACTGTTACATTATTTTGATAGCCATACCTGCATATGCAGCACTTAACAGTTTTTTAACTACAGTTACACAAATATGGTTTCAGCCGTCAAATGCAGGCTTCAAGTCTTAAGCTACTGTACACAGTCTGCTCAGGCGCCAATATGGTTTGTCTTTACAGTAAATTGGCATTGTTTGGGGGAGGGGCGAGTTTCAACCATCTTTCAACCATCTGTGGCTAGGAATCCTAGAGAGCACAAATGGCTTCACTCGCACTGGATGATAATAATGGCCCTCAGTTCCCTACCCCATCAGCCAGTGCAGCCGTCTGCTAGCTGACATAACAGAATTAGCAGTCAAGACCTCCACTGTGCATGCTAGCCTTCACTCTCCATGTGCTGGTAGTATTGTATGATGGGGGAAACTTATCTATTGGAGACGAAATTGGACAGAAAATCAAGAAAAAAAAAAAAAATGAAAAAAAAAGAATTATTAATTAATTAATTAATAATATAATAATAATAAATATTACCAAAGAAATGTACATTGCAGGAAGACCATAGCAAGAGATGACTTGACAGTATGTAGTACTTAAATTCTTAAAATCTGAAATACAATTATCATTATGAGGTTTATACCTCATTATTATTATTATTATCATCACTGACTGAATGTCAGTAGCACGGCTCATACAATTCTGGTACTCACGTGTGCTTTTTTGCCATAATAAGGGAAATACATCTTGTCAAATCGGGCCTCAGTGGGGAAATACTGCATCTGCAGAGGAGTTTCTTTCTGAAATAGGACAAAAGAGGAGGAAGAATGAGATGATAGGAGGAAGGTGGTTCAATGTGATTTGTGCCGTTGCCTGTGGCAACAGGCTGTTCTCACTTAACTAGCTGAACTGGGTGAAGAAAGCCAAGTACATCTGTATAAGGTGCTACTATTATCCAAAGCCCACTGGCAGAAATGCAGAATTTCTCATCTTCTCTTTCTCACTTACATGCACACTTGCGCGCACACACAGTTAATCTTCAACTGCATTCAGCTGATCATGTCACAGTCTCCAACTTCAACAAACACCCAACCAACTTTGTGATGTACCAAAATTCCTCTTCAACTTATAAGCATCTGGATGAGAGATTTCAAGGGTATAAAAGTTGACTCCTGGTGCCATTTAACTTTGACCAGAATAATCAGCAAACTTTGCTGGACTGAACAAACCTGCCTTAGTGCACTGGTACAAACAGACCTGGTTCAGTTCATCAGTTATTCAGATTTCGAGGGTGTACTTGAACAGAGAAATCACCAAACTATGCTAGACACCAGCCTTCCAGGTCTGAATATAGCTCTTAATTTTCATGTTGCTTTTACCACCAGGTTATTGTTTTTAACAGATTTTGGTCACAGCTATCATCCAAACAAAAAAATATCGGGTTGCTAATGACCATTTTGCTTTAGACTAAATCAGAAACACTGAGATTTTACACCAAATCTGCATCTGAGTTTGAGTTTCTGTAATATTTTACCTTTTCATTTGATCTGATAGGTTTGACATAGCAACAAATTAAGTGCATGTTATTATATGCTAAATACCACATGTGGGTGTATGCTGTCAGGTACAAATTTGGCAGGAAAACAAATACTCAGTTTGCCTCCATCAGTCCAAAAAGTAATGATCATCTTTCTCCAGCCTATCACTGTATATAACCCAAAGACCTTGATCAGAAATACTGATATAAATGCATTATCCCATTATGTTGCACTGCATTACGTTGCAATTTGTGAAAATCAAATATATTTTGTAGCTATTTATGCTTCAAAAAGTGTTAAAAATCAATCATTAAAACAGACAGAAAAGAAACGCACACACTGATGTCACTTTTCCTTGTTTAGTTTAGACCATCATAAAAATGTATTCCCACCAGCTGCAGCCTAACTAGGAAGCAGTCAGAGACCAGATGATTGTTTTGGTAGCTGATTGGAGTGCGCCATAGTAATAAAATGTTGGTTTGTCCACATTAATTCAAGTTTGGTGTAAAAATGCCTTATTATTATTATTATTATTATTATTATTATTATTATTATGTGGTCATCAAATGTCTTTGTAGAGGTTATATAGTGCTTCAGAAAAGATGTTCAATGGTTAATGTAACTATGGTTATTTAGTTTCATATATTTGGTTTCAGTCATTTTTTGTGACCTCTCTGTATCAATTTTCACCTGGTGTTCCCATCACCTTGTCCTCAACACTCATTCAAGCAGGAACCTCTAGAGACCAGTGACAGTGTACCTCTTCTAGTGCTATTATTTAGCTATACAATGGGACCCTTGCAAAGGTTGGTGGTTATTAATGGATCGTCATAATGTGAAAGGGTCATATTTGGAAATGTTACACCTCACAGGCAGTGACTACAAAAGCTTTAAACCTGAGATGATTTAAACCACACCTCATAGTAAGAAGCCAAGTCATTTAATTCAAACTAGAGATGTGCATGAGACAGAGCTACTTCAGAAACAAGCTACCTATGTTAAAGCTATTTGGTGTGGACATGCCTGTTAACACTTAGTGTTTTACCATTTTAAATGATTTAAAATTAATTTTTGTGCTTTATAAATTGTAATTCATTTTAAATCTGCATATATCTTTTGAGCATATTATAGCAAACATTAAGATCAATTATTTGTGTCAATATCATTGGGTATCACAGTTTGCATTTTGACTGAAATGACTGAAATGTGTTTTATCCAATAAAATTAATAGATCAATGATTATTAAAATAGTTGTAACTATGTGTGACAGTTATGTTCCGCTGTCTTCTCTTAGAACCATTTTCATTCTATGCATGTTGGTCCAAGTTTGCCCTGGCACGAAATGTTAACCTGCTCGGTTGCACACAAGTTAGCTATTAGACGTATATAGGCTGCTAGTATAAAAATGGGTCACACAATGTATTATTATGTTTGGTATACAATCTTGATCTGCGTACAGACACATTTTTTTAGTTCTTATACAATTAGCTATGGTGGTAACTGAAATAAAACTGCAGCCTTTTCTTGGACCATAACACAAACAAGCCATGAGTGTGTCTAAAACAGCCAAGCCCAAACTCTATCCAACTTTGACAAGTAACAGCTCATATCAAAGAGTCTAAGGCTGAAAAAAAAACCCTAAAATGACTTAAAACTTTAACCAAAAGAGCCACATTTCCTACTATTCCAGGCCAAAACGAGCATGGATCAAATACTGGAGGAAGAAAGAAGTCAGAAGAAACAGAAAAATGTTTCCCTAGTTAGAATTTATTGTAAGTCATGATGATGGTATGTATTTCTTCATATGGAAAAGCCAAGCATGAGCAGTTTGAGTATGGTAGCCTACTTTGATATCTTATGTGAAGTTCTACAATTTAAAAACAATAATAATTAAGGGTTTCTTAGTTTGGTTTAGTATTGGGGTTCATTGGGTTTTAAATATTTTTCCAGGGTTCACAAAATAAAAGTATTTTTTCATACAGCTGTACGTAAGTGTGGGCTCACTGGTCAGATTACATATTTTGTTGTTGATGTAAAAAAAAAAAAAGACATTTTTTTTTTAGGAAGCATACTTATGCACATTTTAATGCACTTACTGTTTTTTCTTGAGTTTACATACTGGAAAAAAATAACAGACCGTATGCATTTAGCCCTTGATGCTCTCAATTTGCTACTATTTTAACATTGCCCATCGCATTTCGAAAATTACCTCAGTGACAGAAGTTTTTTTTCATATTTAGTCATAATAGTAACTGCATGAAAGCTTTACGAATAGAATGAATCATCAGTGTAGACGTAAAGACACTGGAGATGTGTCCAGTCTACTGTAGATTCTGATTCATTCTGATTGTCCAATCAAGCAACACAATCTGTTCATTTAAATATAAAAAGCTTGGCTGAGCAATATTTAAATGGAAGCAATAAAGCATTAGAAGAATCACAGCCACCTGCAAGAAATGCCTGGTTAGTGCCAGAAGTAACAACCTCAATCTCTTTCCTTTTTGTTCAGGCGCACTAGTGAAAACAGAGACAGCCTTTCTCTAGAAAGAAAGTGACATTCTTCCTTTTGTCTTCTGTATACCTTCAAAAGGTCACATACATTTGAAAACTCAAAAAGAAATCATGGCCAAGAGGGGGAGGGTGCTCAAAGCCAAGGGAGGCATTAGAATAAGAGTTAGTCTAGTAGGGGTGTAAAGTGGTTAGGCAGGTTTTCCCCCGGCTAAAACTTGGCACCATGGACAGCCAGCTGGTAGTTCATTTGCTTACCAATAAGCCAGTATTTTTTTTTGCCTTTGAAATGATAAATGTGTTTCACCTTAAGCATTCTGGGCCCAAAGCTGAGAGATAAGAGCCTGGGAACTACACAAAAACCTGCAATTCTAGTTCATTGAACCAAGCTCCCTAATTTACCAGGGAACACAGAATAACAGACAACATGTTTCTCCACATTCATTAGTTTTGCTTTAGTTTCAATAAATAAAAGAAAACTTTTCTCTAATCAGTGTCTCGACAGCCCAAGTGCTAGTGCTTTACTGCTTGGAATCTTTCACTATTAAAGTCTGTCCCAAAAGGGCCAGTATGTTTCGCTGTCCTCCTCCAAGTCAGATTTTTGTCGATGTCAATGATGTGTGGAACTATAGAAGTCCTTCAATGTTAATTTGAGACAGATTAGTGTGCACATGTACCCCCCCTTGCAAAATCATTATCAATCACCATCTTACTATTAAATTAGCTAATTTACTTATCTGCACTGGCTCAATATAAATTACAAGCATAATTCAGATCAATTTCAAGATAAACCGATTAGGAAATATTTGATCTCATAATTGTCATAATTGTATATCAGTCAGACAGCTACAACCAAACCCATCCAATGGGACTGGTCCTAGTCTATACAGCAAGGAATTCTGGAACCTCTAGAGGCGCCTTGTTTCTTGTGGTCATGTGCAAATGAGGACTGTGAGACTTGGAACACTGCTTTATTGTTTGGCCTGGGAAAAGGGAAGCCTATGCTCTAGTGAGACCTCTGGAGGATAACGAGAGGCAGGGGTAAGGATAGGCTGCACTTAGGTCCTAAGCTTCCTCCACCTGGGGGTTTGAAGGTATACAGTGTACTAATTTCTTTCATGAGGGCATATTAAAGAGCCAGACACAAGCAGGACGGGATAGGAGCTGAAGAGAAGCAGCAGAGATATGAAAAAGGGGTCAGAACAAGGTTCCCTGGTGACAACAGGGAAGCTGGGCCTTAATTCTTACCACAAAGTGAACTGCCAGCACCATAGACAGCGTGGAGAGAAACCACACACAAACAGATGTTTGAAAAACAAAGTGAAAGCACACTCCAACATTAACGGTGATAAACAAAAAGTTAGCCTGCACATAATCCACCACAACTTCCACACAGCCCCACAGACACACAAGGTGGCACATGTTACCTTGGCTGTGCAGTTGATGTATGGTTCTCCTCTGGGCATCAGTCCAATAACCTTTTAAAGACAAAACAAAATCACAAAACAGAAAACCTTTAAATTTAACTATAATGAATCATTATATAATAATAATAACAAATATTATTATTATTATTATTATTATATTAATAACCTGCTTGTCTAAAAATTTACAGAAAAAAGATGTATTATAGAAAGCAATTAAAGATCGATGTTAACATTTTAAAGACAATATTTAATATTTTAAACCATCATTTGATGTTTTTATTGTACTGAAAACTAGAACATATAGAGTTTTAGTTTTTATAAATGTTTAGGTATTGGCAGATATGTACATAAAAATATCCAAGACATGTGATAATGCAACACTTTATAATAAAACATCCAGTAAATATGATGCGTAAGCCAAAATCTTACTAAATATATTCACTATTACAAATAAAAACATTGATCTTATCTTTTCATTAAGTTATATGATGTAGTGTTATTACAATACACTTTAAAACTCAATCAGTGTTTCCACACTTATTAAAGCATGTGTGCTGGTATTTTGCCTGGGCTGAAACACAAACAAACAAACAAACAAACAAACAAACAAACAAAAGTATCAGCAGACTCCATGAAAAAATGTGTGTGCGCATATATGTTGTGACCTTACCCGGTTCATCTTGATCAAGATACAGGGCTGTCCCTCAGCATAGCCAAAGGTTGTATCAGCCAGGCCAGAACACTGTCGCAGCTGACTCCGCTTGAACTGACATACCTTTTTCTCCTCATCATCATCCTGCAGGTAATACTCGCCCTCTGAGCACACTGTATTTTGCTCCTGCAGAGTGTCGTTGTACTCTGTTTTGAAAAAAAGAGAAGGTTTGGCAGGATGAGGGCAGAAGCAACCAGTATCAAAAATTATCCTGTATTGGGAGAGAAATAAAGACAATCCATTTGGTCAATATGATGTTCTTTATTTAATTGACCTTAGGATTTAGACTGACATGTGATTTAGTTCACAAAACAAAACTGGTTTTGGTCAACTTCGTCATTGGTTGGTTAGCCACAATTGCCCACCACCCACCAGCGATCTAAAATCTGATCTAAAGCAAGATTGTGGACGTAACGAGCACAAGCTTGGATTTCATAATCAAAGCAGCAGATTTTATTTAAGTTTATTTAAGGTTTGTAAGGAAATTTTGTTCCACATCTACATACTCAATGTGTGTTATTTACATTTACAGTATTTGGCAGACGCTCTTACCCAGAGCAACATACAGGGGTCGTACATTATTTGGTTTGTGGGCAGTGACGGCGGGAAGTTCCGACCCATGTACCACTGAAGTACCCTTGAGCAAGGTATCGTCCTACTACATTGCTTCCTGGATGCTTCTCATAGCTACCTGCTGATCCATGTGTGATGAGTTACATGTAGGTCACATTTAGTTGTGGTGCACTTTGTGCGATTGAGTGTTCACAATGACAAAAAAAGTCACTTTGTTGTTGAGGGGTCCTAGTGTAGTTCAAAAAGTCACTTACTGACAATTAGTGAAACAACCATGAATTTGTTAAAAAGAATTTTGCTGGAGTATTAGCACTATAAATAATAAGTCATAATGAACTAATCCACATCAAGAAGCATTTTCACACTGAAAATGTGGGAAGAAGATGCAAAGGAAGTATAAATGGATACAATTTTGCAATGTAGCAATACAAGGCAAACTAATCACAATCAACCAACAGCTTTGACATAAGATACTTGCACTGTGTGTGAAATGGCCTTCGGTTTTGTTGCTCATCTAACAATGTAACAGCCTTAAGCTGTGAAAATGACATTAGCTAACTGGTGAGCATTTATTTTCTGACCACCAAAGGGTTGTAGCCCTCTGTGATATGTGAATGAAAGTGACTATTTGTCATTGTGAACACATTCAAGCACCCCAACAAAATGTGACCTCTGCATTTAACTCCTCACACATGCACAAGTGGAGCAGCGGTCAGTCAGCTATCAACAGCGCCCGTGGAGCAGTGTAGCGGGACGGTACCTTGCTCAAGGGTACGCACAGTGGTGCCTGGGCCAGGACATACAGTTTACAAGGGCAAGGTCCTAACCACTAGCCCACCACTGCCCAACTACCTATAAATATCAAACTACCTCTGAAATCCTGATGGGTAATAACTTAATACTCCCCCCAAAGCATATTTCATACTTTAAACCAGTTCTCTAACAGAACCATGGATTGAAAGGTTCTTTTGGGAACCTAAAATGATTCTTCTACAGTGAAGAACCCTTTCTGACACCTTTATTTTGAACAGTGTAGATTATGGACTGCAGATTTCCTGATTGGCCACTTACGCCATCTCCACAATTTTGTGAAGTCGTCCATTCCAGTCTACCAAAGCAGAAACACATTTACCTTCCTGGTATTTTAGAACTGCTAGACACACTTTAAAACAATTCCTGATGGGCTGGCAGGCATCTCGCTCCAAACTGCTACTCCCTTGGTTTTCGTGCTCTAAAGAGCAACTTCGGTCAGCCGCAGATTTTCAAATCTGCACTGATGTTCTGGAGTCATTGTTTTGCCTTTATAATCCTACTCTGTACAGTAATGAATCTAACTCATCTGGTCAGTGCCATTACATGCCATGAAGCAATTTAAAGGTTTTTGCCAAATGCTTTCCCAGCCAGGAGCTGTAGCTTTCCACTATTAACTTTTATCAAGTCCATATGTGTAGAATCTCCATTCTGCATTGCTCATTGTCTGTGTTTGAAGTCTCTAAGCATCATGCACTACAGTTTGTTACATGTTTCATACTATTTATAAAAGAATTATGTATGCATATATTTTAAATCAGTTTTTGGTGTGTATGCTGTTTTGTAGCTTGGGGGACATTCAATTGGCTTTCTTTAACATCTCTAATAAACACTCTATACCTTCAACCCAGGACACTGTTATGCAGTTCTACATCTACTACAACAGGAGACAGGACTTACGCTGCAGAAAGCTCTCCAGGCTCTGGATATACTTGTTTTGCTCCTGTGGGTTTGAGATGTTTATTGGGATTTCCAAGAACCTGGGCCTGATCATCAGACCTGCCAATACAACAAAATATTGTTCATGTCATTAATAAATATACTGGTAGTTTAAACTTTAGGATTTATCAGTAATGATGTAGGTCAGATTGAACTTATTGCTAATATAATTAGATTTTGTACAATGAAAGTAGTGATTAATAAATCAAAGCTTGGGTCACTAGGGAGACAAAGAAATATCATTTCTATAATTTCACATAACAAAAAACTATTATAGTATTATTAAAATATTCTCAAAATGAAAAAAACATTTGGTTAGCAGAGTCTTAATTAAATTATGGTATAATGTGATTTGCAACAAGGTTTCACAAAGTCAATTTCTGTACAGAAAAGTGTGGATGCACCTGATATTTTGGACAGAACTGCAATAAATCAGGCATATTTCCTTCAAGTATAACCTACCAGAAAAAGGCATTTCTCTGGTAAGACGGAGATGCACAGTTCCTTCATGTGTAGTTCAATTGAGATTTTTAAAAAGAAATAACCTCACATTTATATATATAATAGATAGATTGTATAATTGTATTGTATAATATTGTATCATATTGTACATAATTATAAAATAATACATAAAAATAATACTTATTGTGTTCTTACTGTACCCATCAATGAACAATAAGTACATATCATACCTAAATATATACTACAAAATATGACAAATGATAAATATATACTTGAGTCCATTCCACATCTACTTCTTTATATAATTATATTATGTGGTCAGTTCTGCAGTGTAATTTGGCAGGAAACAAGAAGTACATGCATAATGCCCACTTGAAAGTCATTACTTGACACTTGAAGTCACAGTCATTTAGAGGGACACTGTAATATGTGCAAAGACAAATGAGAATTCAGAGAAAGATGAGTAAAGGGGTTCAGAAAGAGGAATGCATTAACACTTTGGGAACAACGTGCTCAGGCTTTTGAGGGGGTGACAGAGAGAAATGTGAAAGGACTCACAGTCCTGGGATCAATTTTACTAATAGCATTATGCCATTTTCATGTTAATACATGATGTATGCCACAAGCTGAGACTGACACGGCAGCTTTTACTGACTGTTCAGCTCCATTAGGAAAAATGGAATGTATAATGCTTCATGGTAAATGGCACCTTTAGTATTACATATGCACTACAAAATACATGCAAATGCCCTCCACCGCACCAGACATCGTTTCATTGTCTACTGCACCAGAAAACCAAAAGTAACATTGAAAAGGGGCAAAAAGGGCATCAGGAAGTTTACGTAGCATGAAAGAACAATGATATTCTGAGCAACAAAAGCTTCTTATTGCTGGTTTAATATAGAAGATTATATTAATGGCTATGGAAAGGCTAATCCAGGTTCCTAACCTAAAGAACACATAAATAAGGAGCTTGTGATTTGTTTTAAAGGACCGGCACAGCCATAGAAGTGCCTGTCCGAGGATACACAGACTATGCCCTTGTAGAGAAAGAAATACATTCAATGTTTCCATTTTCATCACTTCTGATCCTGATCACACCTTTACACACCCACTTGTCACCTCCTGCTGTGACAGACTTTTCTATCTGATGTGTTTCATGGATGTTTGAAAAACGTTGCTGGGACTCTGTGAGGGTGTTACCTGGGTTGGCCACTCGGTCCCTGTACCTGGGGGTGTAATCATCCAGTGTCTGTAGCATCACCCACATAGTGAAAGTGAACATCCCAGCGAGAAAGCCATAGAAGACTAAATAGAAGAGGAATATAAGAGCTGTGAAGAAGGAAAGAAAAAGGGAGAGGGAGAGAGAGAGAGAGAGAGAGAGAGATTACATTTCTGACACAGTTCACATGCTAAACAAATCAGCACCTTTAACTATATTTTGGCTGAGTTCAATGAAAAAGCATACAGGTCAGATGAAGCCATAAAGGCCATAAAATACAGCACACAAATCAATAACAGTGTGGAGAAGCTTCATCTAGCAGTTCAGCAATAAACTTAATCAAATGCTCATCACAACTGGATCACAGAAAAATCCAATTACACTGCTGAGGCTCCTAAAAGAAACAGCCAAATGTTCCTCCACTATTTCCAGGCTGTAACTATAAATAGGAATCTGTTATCAAAGCCTTGTCTGGTAAAATAAA
>JBBPDA010000001.1:28310543-28324026 GCA_037974385.1 Arnoldichthys spilopterus | reverse complement strand
AATTTCCAAATTTTCTCTGATTTCTCTAAACTACCACCTCAGTGGCATGGATTTTTGCTATGAATAGGCAAGCAAATATCTCAGAGTAGTAAAAAGAGGGATGGGATTAAAGTGCTGTCAGCCAGGTGCTTTTTGGAAACTATTACCAACTTCCAATTAGATTCCTCTCCATCCAATATTAAAGCACAGTTTTCCCACACCCAGATGTGATCATAGAGCTCCTATTGGCTGCAAAAAGGCAGGAAAAACAGTATGTGTGGGTGGGAAGAGAGAGAGGGGCAAACTGAGGTTACTTATAGATGCATTTTGTCTTCGCTGATATCTGAGGTAGACTGCTGATACTATAAATAGCGTGTGGGGGAGGACAGTTTAGTGAAGGCACAGCAACATCCAAGATAGAGGAGATATCACAAGCGTGCGCACACGCATACGTTGTGCTCAGCTATTTGCCAAAAGACCCCTCCCAAATTGTCTCAAATCTCTGTATCAGCACTGAGGGACTGGACATGGAAAAGAAAGACCATCATTATGTTCTTAGATTAAGCAGTGTGAATAAAATTTACTGTCTGTTAGGTGGAAACCGTAATATTATCCAATGGCCTAGACAGTTAGCAGTTAGGCCGATTCACAACAGGACAATCACCCAAACGTTACTGCACAAATGGAATCGTGTAATTAGCACTGCCAGAGTTACTGCCAGCAGGTCAACACATCTCTATACTTCTTAAAAAGTGTTGTAGGTGCCTTTACACACTTCAGATGAAGGGAAGTGCAAATCCTCACTGTTTAGCACGCTTAGCTCTTCTCATATACATTATATAAATAATATACAAAATCAATTTTTGAAAAACATTTGGGACATTTTGTAATGCAACAAAAACAAATTTAAAATTCAAACTGTATGTCGCATCATGAAAAGAAGAATCGGACAACGACACAAACAGGCTGCTAAGCAATTGAAATCTTGTATTAAGCAAGAAAAATAAAAAAATGCACTTGCAAAGCCACAACAGGTAATATCCGCTGTTCCCAAACAATTAAAAAGTGTAATTAAAAAGAAAAGTTATGTAATGCAGTAGAAAACATGCCTCTGTCCCAAATTTTAAAAATGTTCATAATTACAAAACAAATTACAAGGTTGTCAATAAAAAAATAAATAAAAAAATAAATAAATTATATATATATATAAATAATAGTAGAAATATGTTTCTTTGTACTTTTGTCAGTTCAATAAATGTTCGAGAGAATGAACATCAGAGTTTCTTGTTTTTACTGCACTATACAAATGTCTTCGGAATAAGAAAAAAAAGAAAGCTAATGTGCAATAATCAAATAATCAAAACTGGATAACTGAATAAAGGATATTCATGTTATCTGTATTGGGCCGATATTGGCCCAGAACACTGAATCAGATATAAGAGGTGAGGAAAAACATAAGATCTGAACATGAAATGTGTAATGTGACAAGTGGCAGTAAGCTACTCTGACACTTGAAGCCACATGTGGTGCTACAGTCGTTTCCAAACACTCCTTCAAATCCCGAAAGCATAGTGCTTGTACAGCTCCAGGCTATAGTGCGGGAACATCTAATGCTCCTTATTTTTATCATCCTAAACGAGCAGCAAATCCTATTGCTTTCAGAGGAACGGCTGAAATAGCATCCTCTCTATTATTCATCTCTGTGGAATGGTAGTTTTTACCAACTTTAGGCAAGGCTGAAAAATGTTGCAGTTCCACCTGAAATTATCTGGTGTTGGTCTGATGGTCACACAGCACCATAACTTCTGCTTCATTTAAGGTGAAACTGCAAAGTAAAACATCAGTTTTGCAAATTTCTCACCCTTGCTCACTTAAAGGTACAGCAAAATAAATAAATAAAACTATAGTATATGGTATACGGTGTGCCACAGTCAGTTCTAGCACATGCACAACCAGACTATTCCTCAGTGCAGTGGGCAGTGGTGGCCTAGTGTTTGGGACATTGCCTTTGGGACCTGAAGGTCCCAGGTTTAAGTCCCGGCCCTGGCACCACTGATGTTCCCTTGAGCAAGGTACTGTCCCACTACACTGCTCCTTGGGCGCTGTTAATAGCTCCCTACTGCTCCATATGTGCACGTGTGAAAGGTTAAATAGAGAGGCCACATTTCATTGTGGTGCTTGAGTGTGTTCACAGTGACAAATAGTCACCTTCACTTCCTGAATATAATTTTAGTTAGCTGTCTAACTAAATACACAACGCTTCTCTTTGGTTGACAAATTAGTTGGTTAATTTTTCTGTGTGTGCACTATTGAGTGTGTATTTTGCATGTAGCTGCTTTGTAAGGGATATATGTGTGCTATGTGTGTTATTTTTCTAGTACTAAATACTACTGTTTAAAAAGTTAACATTAAATACCATGTAACAGTGCCTGATTTTTTTTAGTGTATGAATACAGTGTCAGTCCTTCATAACCTACTGTTGTGGGATGGCTAATCAGCCATCAGAACCAAATTGCTTCCATATACATATATATCCCTAACAGCAGGAGGCCAAAGCTATGGTGTATGTATATTCGAAATGTAAAAGTTGTATAGAGGCAACTCTAATTAAAACCCTCTAGTACATTGTTAAGATCGAAGCAGTTTTTGGTAGAACTCTCTTTTAGTTTATTCTGAGTTTAAGGAAGTGTTTAAATGTCATGAGAAGTTTAAATGTATGGCATGAATGTATCTGTAAGAGTCAGATTACAGGAATCTTACTCCAGTTGGCTGCCAGTTGGCTGTCCTCTAATAGTGTTGATGAGGCACATTTTAAAGCAGGTCCAGCACACTGCGCTGGGGTGTCAGGAAACACCCGACCATGTGAACGAGTGATGTTCGAGAATAGTTTAACCATAATATTTTTTTTTAAATGTATCTGTTGATCTTGAAGCAAGCTAATTAGCATGCAGTGCTAATGGATTTTCAACATTATCTAATTAAAAAGGTCAAACAATGTCAAAACTGCACTATTCTATACTATGCTAACAGTGAACTGGGTTAACAGAATAAAGCAGAATAATCACCAGTTTCATTTAAAGCAAAAGGTATTACATGATTAACTCATTTAATTTTAAATTGTCACTTGTTCTGTACTTGATACATAATACATAAATCTTCCAAACAAAATGAACAAAAGGTTACAGGTCTGGTCAAAAGGTTTGGACCTTTTCCTCTGTATAATTCAAATGGCTATTTTTAATCAGACTTCAAAAAACTTCATCTATATCTAGCTGAATTCTACTAGCTAGTCCAGATGGACAAGATGTTTATCTTCTGAGATTGAGCTCCTATTAAGTTTCTTTCTCATGCCAATTCAGAGTTTTGCTATGCTTTTGCCTCTTCAAGGCTTTCAGCTTGAGCTGTAGAATATTATATCTATATACATAAACTAAGTAAAAAGAAGCAAAAAATATTGAATAAATAAATATTAAAGATGTGTGTCACAGATCTGTAAATCAAGTTTGTTAACATTATCTAGTGTTTCCCAACCCTGGTGCTGGAGGACCCACACCCTGCACATTTTAGCATTTTCCCAATTTGGACACACAAACTTCCACCCAGGAGAGCCTTGTTCATTAATGAATTGGTGGTGATTAGTGGTGATCTGGGAGAAGGGAGTTCTCCAGGATCAGGGTTGGGAAAAACTGATCTAGCATAGGGCCATTACAATGAAATGGCCAGACTCCCCAGGAAGCCATTTGCCAAGTCTCAGAATGCCATGCCTAATACATTTATCTCCTCCAGTTATCATCACTCTTACTTTAATAACTTTCAACAAGCAACAAGCAAGCATGTGCCATTGCTACTGAATTTCTATAGAGCATTTAGTGAAAAAGACAAAGCCTGTGAGAAAAAGACGGGGATGACCGGATACACTGCTGCTACATATTGTGTAACACTCAAGGCATCAGTTCGTGAATGTCTTGCTAATTAGCTGATGAGCTGAATCATGTGTTAAATGAGGTAGACTGCTAAAATGTGCAGCGCTGTGGACCTCCAGGACTGGGGATTCACACCCTGATTTAGATGTATAAAAGCACAAAAGGATAGCATGAGTAAGAGAGATTAGTTCATCAGCAGCTTTCACACTGCTCAAGGGCTTCTTGTTTGTCCTCTCTCACTCCCTTGCTCTCGTAACTGAACCCCAAAGATCTCCCTCCTTCAGTGCCCAGGTTGGCACATCAACACTGATAAAAATATCCCTCTGCAGAAGTCCTGGGGGCCATGAGAGTGTGTTGTACCCCAACAAGGACAGGATAAACACAGTTTGTGCAATGAGGACAGTAGTTCTGATCAGTCATATATACATAAAAATTCTTATTCTTCTTAAATTCTTCTCAAGGCTTATTTACAGTGTCCTTCAGAATTATTGGGACCCTTGGTTTTGGAACTTTGAGTTTAGATTTTTCATGTTCATTAACATGTCAGATTTAGTCCTGCTATTTTAACTGTTACAATGAATATGTCCTGACACACACAAATAAAATATGAAAAGAACTAAAATACAGGCCCAATTTATGATCCTAAGTGAGTGAGATGAGTTATGTAATCCTAATTTCAGGCACCCTCTTTTAAAGGCAACTGGAACACAGTGCACATTTTCCTCTTTAATGTGACAAAGTTCTAAAAAATATAGGATATTTCAGCAGAAAATATTTGTGGACAAAACATGACTTTATTCATCAGGTTTCATGATATTTTATGTATCTTCTGTAGTTTCTGAAATGTGGCCGTGTTAGTGTGTGTGTGTAAATGTGTCCATCTCCCTCCAACAGCTGAACGCCTCAAAGCACAGCAGAAGCACAAATATTGCCGACCCTTGTAATCTCACTTGTGTTAAAATGAAGAAGGCATGCCAGCATAAACACACCATAATAACTGATGATTATTTTACAAGTGCTCCAAAAACAAGAGAGACAGAGAGAATGCATCCAGTGAGGAGAGCAGTGCTTGCAGAGGGTTAATCCTGTAGGGTCAATGGACAAGAATAAAATCAGTGTTTACCCAAAGCTTTTATTAAAAGCTCCCTAACAATTCACTGTAGAAATGCAGTGTCAGGTGTCTATTGCATGTTATTGTGAGGTCATACTAACAGTCTGAGATAATAGGCAGAGAACAGTGCTTGGCACATGCATCATCTGTGTGCTAATGGTATGTTTTTGCATCTGTATTTTGCGTGGAAACCTACCAATTAGGCAGGACCTACCGATCACCTTGTAAACTTTTTAGTTTTTAAGTTGCCAACATTGGAGACATATCAGAGAAACAGCAAAGACGTTTACAGCTGGAGAGGCTGGTAAAAGAAGTGGCAGAGAACATTTCTACTCAGAAAACAATATTATACATGTAGCTAATATATTTATTCATAAATTCCACTACTTTTGTTTTGCTCAATAATAGGAGGTAAAAGTAGCAGGAGGGAAAAGAAAAAACAATGCCTCGTTATATGCCCCAGATCATTGCTCCCAGCCCCTTGTAGAGTCATTTAGAGGTAGGCAAAAATCACTACAGCATATCAAAATTTACAAAACATTCTCTTTTGATTTACATGGCAAATGGTAAAAAGGATCAATTTTATCCAAGCTGACTTAATGTTCTGTGTAGATTTGGGCCCATGATGTCAGTGTGACCTTATAATGGCCAGATACGTCTTCTCTATGCAGCAAAGTTGTGCTGATTAGCTGTAATTATGCTTGAATGCCTTGATGGCAACACTGCCTGAACTGAATTTGTGACTAACCACACAGAGCATAAGACACATTCCAGTAGTCCTAATTTATTCCTCGCTACCTATAGGGGAGATGCAACAGGCATAAACAGCTTGGCTCATGTGACGGGGTGAAACTGTGAGCGATCAATCTGTGCTGGCGAGAGGAACAGGAGAGACCAACTGTGACTCCCACCTCTTGCTCAACACGCCTCCAGTGCTAGCATTCCAAGTTAAAGCAAACAAGGAGAGTAGCTACGATTACTACAGCAGACGCTTCATTTACTACCGCTCTCGGAAACATGCTGACCCACTTAACAAAAACTAGCTTCATTTTCACAGCAACAAGCACCATCGTTTGGTTTGGGCAGTCACAGATTGCACTAGAGGAAACAGTTTGAAACGATCATTTAAATTCACGAGGGACCCACCAGGATACGAAAATTACTAGGTCATCTACAGTTCATACTTGGGCTGGGCAATATACAGAGTATACTCAATGTATCATGGCTTGTATCTTCTATGCTTCATGTAGCAAATGACTATTGCGTAGTAGAAATAGAAATGGTCAAGTTTTTAAAAGTAGAAATTGTCAGATTTTTAAACCGCCAGCACGAAACTTGCTTTTCTCTCTCGCTCTCCCCCCTGCATAGGCACAAAGGCTAGTACCCAATCGTAATAAATGCATTCACCATGAAGTACAGGCGTGTGTAGTTTGGGACACATATCCCACGCACTCCTCCCCCCCGTCCCAACCAAGCAGGGAAGCGCTACTAGCTAAGAAAGCTAAAGATTGGGCTGTTCCAGTGCTCATGAAGAGTGTGGTTTTGTTTTTCAGAAGGACCACGTTGTGTGCACTTTATGAATATGTTTGCCAGATACTGAGTGATGAGCCCAACTGAGACAAAACATGATAAATCTTTCATTCCACCTTAACTGGTGCGAATTTTTCTTCTGACTGCTACACTATGGAATCGAAATGTCTATTAAGACAATGATCCGGGAGCAGTAACTCAGCAATGGATGATGAAGCTGACTCTACATTCAGTGAACCTCATGAACTAACAATCAAAAAAATATGTTGCTAAGGTTTTTTTTTCCCTTTTTAGATCTTGAATCTTGTACTGTAGCTATTTATGTAAATCCAGCCAGAAGCCAAGAACGCTTTGGGGAAGGAGAGTTGAGTGTGTATGTTGAGCATGACCAAGAAAGGTGCAGAAACAGCATACTAGCTCCAACAAATTTATATATTTCATATATTAAATACATTAAATTATTATATATTAAATATACATACACACTCTTTAAACTGGCACTTTGTGTCAAAAGCATTGCATAGGCCACTTGAAAATATTGAGCTATACACAGTGTACACATAGCCTACAAATATTGCAATATTATTTATACCTAGTCCTAGTTCAAACCTGCTTGAGCACTTTTTTTTTTATTATACATAATTTAAAATCTCTTATTCTGTGGTAAAACTAAAAGTTTATAGACTACACTGCAGTGAATTTTACTATACAACGTTACTGTGCACGTTTAAGAACATGATATACTGAATCCCATATAGTTGAAATCTAGCAAACATAATCCCCATCCCCCAAAGAATCATGACCAAATTCAGTTGACACAGATACTCAGTTGATAATACAACCCTAAATAACTTACTAAACACCTCTGCTTATTGCGTCAAACCCAATAAAGCCTGTCCACTGCGCTAATATTGAAATGAGTGTTAGCATGCACGTGCACGCATGCACACACAAAAATCAATATTGGTGACTATAGCTCTCATGCCTTTCAAAAGTCATGCAAACCTCAATATATACCAAGATGTACTGGTCGTGTGGTAAAAGGCTCAACATTTGCTCACAACATCCAACTGAGCTTTCCCAAGCTACCACTTAGAAATAGTGACAGTCTAATGTTCACCCTTGTCCATTTTTGGGGCTTAGACTATAACATGAAATTCTCACAAAAGCAAAACAAAAAAGATGGATGTGTTCACATGGTACACGATAAGCTAACATTATGAACCACATCTGCATTGCCCAATAGAATTCAAGCTAAAACGATCAATATTACTGATCAAATTTAAGAAGGAAATTTCATCTGTGAACATGATGAAGGCCCAGTGTGTTGACAGTGTGCACACTACACTGTAACCTGGACTAATCCACTCAGATGTAACAGTGCTCAGGGCGGAGAGCCATCGGTATGAGAAAGCAGGCCTGTCCATTAACTTAAACCGAAGCCTTTTATTCCTTCAATACTCCTCACTCTTGTCCTCTCTCTGGGGAGTGCAGCACGTCTCTGGGATGATAGCTATGCAGACATGACAGTTTCTCTTACGCATACGTTTTTCCATTACTCTGTAAAGGCCTGGCCACACTGGGATCTGTTCTGCGGTTGCAGCAGAGACATCAGATACGAATGCACAAGAATAACAATAAGAATTTCACTTCTGAGCAGGACATGAAAGACAGCCTGTACGTCAGCTCAACTGTCACTCCTTTGTGTCACTCCGACCGACACTGCCTTTTCCAACAAGTACAACAGCCAATTCGGCATAACAGAAAAGAAAATTGCAATATAAAAAACATTCCAAGACAAAAGCACAATATATGTGCCCAAGAAAGTGACCATATCTCTTTTTGCCATTGAAATAGCAATAGTAACAACAACAACAACAACGTGAAGTTTACAATTTGGCTGCCTAGTTTATGTAGGTTGAAAAATTCCGAATCACAGGAAGGAAACATCTCCTTTCTTTGTTTCTTGTGTGAAGACACTAAAAATCAGCCAAGAGATAATTAATAAACACCACTGACCTCCACACGGCAGACTGGAGTTCAGTTCCCTGCAGGGGAATAACATTGAACTACCTCAGTAACAGTCCCTGGGCAAGACTCCTAATGCTACATTTGCCTACATCTGTAACACAATTAAAATGGTAAATCACTTTGGAAAAGAGCATCTGTCAAATGCATACATGTACATGTGAAAGGTAAACAAGACAATGCATACATTCAAATTGTAACCCTGCTCTGTCAAAGGATTTACAAGCATGATCAACAGCGTTGACATGTCAGAACCAGTGATGCCAGTGTTAATTTGTTCCAGAGTGGCAAAAAAAACACCCTTATGGCAATGGAAGGAAGAGCCATGCTCCAGAGAGAGCTAGGCCAAATACACTGTTACTACTCAAGAGCCCTATGAAAGTCCACCCACGCCAACGCAATGCTCACAGTGAAGGTACCGCCTGCTATCTATCTGAAAATTGTTCGTATTAGAGAATAAAAATAAAGGCCCCTTATTCTTATGATAATCGTAAAGATTTTGAAAACTGTGACTTACAGTTAAGGGTTTTTTACTGGTACTGTAACTGGCACAGTCTCACTGTGATGCTTGGGTAAGTACAGCTGCCACTGGAAGACATTCATGTATCTAAAGTAATGATAAGATTGCAACCTGTAGCAGGGAATATCTAAAATATTCTTGCCTGTTCAGGCACAAAGTGAAGCTTCATGACTCAGCGGATTACGTTGCATCATGCGGCAGGACACACACGCCACTAACATCCAAGGTGTAATCAGGTACAAAGCTCAGAACGTATATGTCTTTAAATTCAGCCAGCCATGCAAGGATTAAGGATAGTTCCACACAAAAGCCACAATTAAACTGTTAACCATGAAAATTTGTCAAAATGATGGATGCTTTTTTCAGTAAGACAAAAACCATAGGAGGAAATCAGCATGTTGCTATGTGAGTAAAAGGCTCTTAACAAATATATAGTACTAACAAATGGACAGTACTTTATGGCTGCGCAAAGAGCCAGGAAGAAGATGGCAGCAGAACAGGGTTGAGCGAGCATCGGAATGGAAAACACCTGGCATCTGGTGACCACAGCTCTCCGGATTCCATTAACATAATGGATTTTTTTTATTTCTAAATTTTAAGTCGGTCATCTCCACATAAACTGTACTCTAACGTGGAGCAAACATATATAAAGATGCTTCACATTCTTAATGAATAATACAGACAAAAAATGCTCTTTATATTCATCTTGACAAAAACCTTCGCACGTTCTGGCCCTCACTGCATGTGAGCAGTCAATAGAGCACTGCTTCTCATTCCACTGATTAACAAACAGCCAGGTCATCTTTCACTGGCAATACCGTTCAATCAAAGGCCTACCTACTCCAGCAGCATGGAGGAAATCAATTTGACCTTGAAAGGCAAGAGAGGATGGAGGAACAGAGGGAAGGGGGGAGGGTGGTAGAGAATCAGAGAGAACTCATGCATTGCATCGAGGAAAAGCCATCCCGGCGAGAAGGAGGGGGACTGCGGAGCTCGAGATTTGTGAGCTGGGGAGCACAGAAAGGCTGTTAATTCGGTCTACGGAAGCAGCAAAATGTAACGAGGCCACATGACATTTCATTTATAGCTGGTAACCAGGCAACTGAGGGTAATTTAAGAAACGTGCCCCCCCATCCCCCTCGCGGTATCCATCCTGCAGTATCATAACACTTCAGACACACCTTATTTTATAAAATACACTGTATGACACAGAGGGCCAGGACATCACACAAGTGTCTCGGTGATGGCTCAGCAGCTGCTGTAATAGAGAGAGAGAGAGAGAGAGAGAGAGGGAGAAAGGCAGAGAGAAAGAGAGCAAGAGAGAGAGAATCAGAGAGAGAGAATCAGAAAGAAAGAGAGAGACAGAGAGAGAGGAAGCAAGAGAAAGAGAGCAAGAGAGAGAGGGAGGAATTTTCCTCTCACTGCAGCAGAGCCCAGTGGCATATGCATGCGGAGCACAGCTACGTCACAGCCTCCAAACTGCAGTCAATCAGTCACCGGGATGAGAGGAAATTTTCATGCGCTCCTTCAAGGTCCTCAGGTATTTTCACAGCAATAAGCTCAGCCTATTGTTCAGCTTTATTAAAAGACTACACACAATGACACCCCCACCCACTACCACCACCACCACCACCACCACCACCAAGCCTCGTGTGAATGGAGCTGCTCCATGTGGAAGGGAACCGTCGACAAGCGTTTACACTGATGACTCGTATGTGTGTGGACGGCACTGCTCAGCATGCCATGTAGAGCCCGTTATTGCAGTAGGGCACTATCAATATGCATAAATTGTCTTGACTCTACAGAGCTCTGCCTCTGCACCACACAGACCAGTCTGGCTAAAAAAAATCATTTAGTAAAAAACAAAAAATATCTTATGGTGATATGATGAGGCAAAAAAAGATAGAAAGGACACTGACACATACTTTTAATCATGGTTTCAAAGAACGAAGGGGGAGGGGAGGGCGTATCGTGGTATGGTTTAAGTACCGTATCCCCCCTTAAGCCCCATTATTTCGATACTGTGCAGGAATTGTCACACTCTTGGGTAGGGCTGAACAATTCATCACTTTTACATCCAAACTGCTATTTAAACGGGTGCAATTTTCACATCACATGGGCTGCAATTTTAATAATATCCTATATTATCAGTTATCAGTTATATTGTTTTAATGGGGGGGCAATAATGTTAATGAAATCTAATCATGCAGGGCATTAGAACTGGCACTTTGGCACATTACAAGCACTCAGGTCGGAAAAAAAAACACTTTTTGGAATAAAAAAAAAATCAATGAAAAGAAAATACTCGCATTTAACTTGCAATTTATTTTTTAAAATGCAATTACATATTTCCCCCAAATTTTTCAGCCCTATTCATGGGTTTCAGCTCAGGCACCGGTTCAGTCCCAATTGGGTTTTAACGTAAGCACAGACTGCGGCATGTGGCAGGCCTGGCCAGATCGAGCATCAGCATGCAGAGAAATCAGTGTCCAGCACGGACACGCGCTCAGCTCGGACCCAAAATACAGGTTTTATCCACCTTAAGATTAAGACCAGGATACTGATCTGTTAGAGAATTAAGTGATCTATATTAGAAACAAAGGCTGCGGTTAGTAGCACTCGAATTCCTCCCCCGGAGCCCGAGCTGCCTGTATAAGGTGGCTGTTCTTCTGTGATGGGTTATCAGGTTATTTTGTGCCGCAAGCCGGACATGGACCGAGCGCCTGCTCCGCCGCTGCTGTAGCGCTGTAACACTGCGGAGAGCCGCGTTATCCCGGTCTGTCTGCTCAATGTGCAGCCGGCAGAGACATTCAAGAGCTGCCCGACCGGCAGCCAGTTCCTTACCCCAGCTGCTCGCAGTGCGCCCGATGAATTCGCCGGTTCTCGGGTTGTAGATGAAATCTTTCCAGCTCGAGTCTTTCCCGTCCGCTTTCTCCTCCTTGTTCGCCATGTTCACCGACTCTGGGAGAAAACACACTCACACGCAGATTCACCGGAGATGCGGGCTTCCAAATCAGAAAAGAAACGACTGGTGTGAGAGTGTGTGTGTGAGCGACTGTATGTGTGTGAAAAAGAGAGAGAGGGAGCGCGCACCCGCCTGCGTGTGTGTGTGGAGGTTCAGCTCAAGAGTCCACGGAGCCGCACCGTGCGCATGCGCAGTGCGACACCACGCCGAAACGGAGGAGCTCCGAAATAAACCATGAAAATTTGAAGTTTTTTCGGAACGTGAAAGCCTCGTGAGCTTAGTCACGAGTAAAACTCGCACAAACGCCGCGCACACCCACGCCAGCTTTCCTGCAAATAGCCTATAGCTAATTATTCCTGCCCTCCGCAGTGTGCTTCAAACCGACCGACAACACATATTAGGTTAGAAATCAAGTGCTTAGATTAGTTCCCCGTGTGGGGAAACGTCTGAAGACGCTTGAAAAAGTTTCAGCACAGCTTGTCAGGGCCACGGTTCTGGCGAGGCGCGCGCCGTTCTGACCACACAAAGCCCAGCTCTGCGCTTGGAGCATCATTGGCGGATGATGGCGAACACGGGCTCGATCTCAAATTGCCTCGTTCTACCTACATAGTCAACTACATGGTTATTAGAAGAAATGCTTATCAGTGCCCTTTGCCTAATGAACAGTGTCATCAGTGGGTCCCAGAAGCCTTTATTCCCTGACAATGTGTGAGGAGTTGGGAGCATTTGGTTTCTGGGGTCTGGGGTGGAGTTGCTGCTCCACCGTTTTCCATGGCCACTCTTACTGACTAAAGATGAGAGCGGAAATTCTGTCATATGTCCTTGGGGTGCACTTGTTCCCCTCTCAGACTGAATGCCCATTTGATCTGTGATGCGTGCTTCCACACAGCTGACACTGTCTCCGAGGCTGAGGGTCTTTCTCGCAGGACTGTAGTGAGAATCCCTCCTCAACAGTGGGGGGCGCTGTGGTTTAGCCCGGCAGTGAGTTCAGACATGTGTCTCAGGCCTTCATGGCTCTGTTGTAAATAGAATGGACTCGGGAGGGGTCCAGTTGTGGCAGGCTTGTCGTTACCCGTATTGGACACCAAGTGTGCTAATCTGGACAACTGGGGAAACTCAAATGACATCATTTGTAATTTGTGAATAATGATTAAATATTGTGGAATTGTCTTTATAGAGACTAAAATGTATTATATTCGTTTCAACATAATAAATATCCAAATGGTTTCGTGATTGATGTTTCTGCACAGGTTTTATCAATCTAAATGTGACAGAAACATTGCACAATTAAACTTTTACTTGGTAAATATAATGAATTACCCTATTAGTACTATATTAATAAAAGTGACTGTCATTGTGAACACACTAGAGCACCACAACGAAATGTGACCTCTGCATTTAACCCATCACACGTGCACACGTGGAGC